>VDFB02379711.1:240660857-240751969 GCA_007258455.2 Sequoia sempervirens
AGTTATATTTACACACCACCCCGACTTCATTGTAAATAAAGACCTAGCATCATCATAACACGTTAGAACATAAAAATGTTGTTACGTACACCCTAACTATGTCAGGGATGACACTAGCTCAAGAAAGCACGATAATCACGTTCTAAAATGACATCTTAATGTGAATTTTATTCCAAGGCAATAATGTCCTTAGCATCCAGGTCTTTGACATTAATATTATTATTGATGCTTGCTAACTTTGTTATGCATTAGTTATACCAAATTTCCAACATAATGTGACAGACTACATATTAAGTCAGTGTTGCTCTCTATATCATTCATAACTACTCTAGCATTTGAACATCCATTCAATTTACATACATTTTTCCTACTTAATTAAAAAATATATATAAACAAATTCTCACAAGATAATTATATAAAATTAATTAAGTTAATCCTAAAATTACAATTTAAAGTATCCTTAATAAAAAGTTCTTATAAGAAAATTATATTAAATTAACCTTAAAATTATAATTTTAAATTTACTAGGATAAATAAATCTTATAAGGAAATCATATATAATAAAAATTAATCTTAAAGTTATAATATAAATACTAAAACTAAAAAGAGGAGTAAATATATTTAAATTAAATTCAAAGTATGAATTGAAGATATTTTAACTCTAAAAAGTAATAATCATACTATGATTTTATTTTTTTTAAATTAAAACAAGTAAAAATCATAATATGTGCTCTTTAATGGGCTTTTTTTAAAATCAACATTTAGCCTACTATCTAAAGCCTTATTTTTGTTCCTCTACATTTAAAGTTACTATGTTTACCTCTCCACGTAGCCCACTTATTCTTGCCTTTAATTTATTTAAATGAATAAGCTCCTTTTAAAAGAAACCATACGTGGGTCCCCCCGTTTTATTTATTTTATTTGATTTTATTTGATTTTATACATGATTTTAGTTCATTTTAAAACTCTGTTTCAAATCTACATCTCTTCATTCACGCCTAGAAGAGTAGTGAGCTTCTATAATAGATCAATGGTTGAATCATTATAAACAAAGCAAAAGGTAACATTAAAAATAGCAGGTCTTATTTTCTTTTGTTTTCAAATCTGATGTGGGTTTTCATAGACAATAGGAAAGGAAGAGTGGTTTAAAACATATCACCCTTGCAATTTCTTTCCCTCTTCATACTTTGCAGATTCTATTATGCAATTTTTTTATGGAATAATGTGATTTAACTTACGAAGGTCTTTACAGCTTACATAATGCTGAGAAAACTTACGAGTGCATACATTAAGCTACAACAATGAATCTTGAGGCAACCAATCAACTGCAACATGCTTCTTTTCTGAGAGATAAAACCCTTAATCTGAATGAATACCCAAAAATTTCCCTTCCCATTATAGGCTTTAAATTTTCTATTACATTTAAAATAATGTAAGAATTGTACATAGATATAGCCCTTTCCTACAGGTATTTACAGAATCCTCTAATACCCATTTTTTTATTAACAATCTTTACAAAACCCTCTTTGTAATTAACAATCTCTACAATTTACGAATTGCAGCAGTGAGGAGAGAACCCAGCAAGAGAGAACCTAGCAACAACCTGGATATCTGCTAATGAATAGCCAAATGGGAAGAAACACACACTCAATCCACCCTACCATATGGGTCATCAAGCCATGGAGGCTCTCACCAACCCCCGAGCCAAGAGGCTTAGCCAGGACCCTAGTGACATCCAATTTCTTTTCTTTCAAAATAAAAGCTTTCAACTCAAGGGATTAACAACAAAGATAGGGAAAGACCCAACACAACACAGTCAAAACACTACATGCACACCAATTGACCCAGAAGGCACAAAGTGTACACAACCATCTTTTTAAAGCTCACAAACTCAACACAATGGGGTTTACAATAGCTGAAATACTAAGCACAACAACTTACCTCTTCCCTAGGCAAGACAACCATGGCAATTTGAAACAGGCCTCTTCCTCCATTGCAATCCAGTCACTCCTTTGTTTTTTTCTCCTTTTCTTCTTTTCTTTTCTTTCTAACAACCCCCTCCAAAAGATGCTCAAAAAGACTCCCCAAACTACATTTAAACCTCTTCTTCTTGTACCTTAACCCTAGATACTTGAGTAGGGGGTTCAAAAACAGCCTAAGGGTATTAATTTTCACTTTTTTAAAGTTTGAAACTTGGGTTAACTGGTTCCCTATGGGTTTCCCACTCTTACCCTCAATTTTATGACTCTCCAATGTACTTTCCACAAGATATTTTTTGATATATGACTCACATACATCATGACGTTTAACTTGGGGTTGGCATGTCAAAATAAACACATTAATTTCTAATAGGAAGTAATCTAGTCGAGGTCCTAATTGAACCTCTTGTTCAACCCATTGGCCATTTACACACTTTTTCAATTGTTAGTACTCCATGAAATCAATAATTGAATTGATATATAGATATATATGCATTAACGATTATTTTTCCGACTTGGAAATAATTAATTTTTACATACCTCATTCATGCTTGGTTGATACCATTTGAACGTTCATAACTTGACCTTGAAACTTAAAATGCACCATCCTTGTCTTTCATCATTAGTATTTATATGATTATAACATCTAGAAATAAATACATCAAAATTATTTGAAATCAACTAACTCCATATCCTAACAATCATATTCACATAACATTTTAACATAAAAAAAAAAAATGTCCAACTTAGTACTCAGTTACCTCAAGTGAACACCATGAATAACTCTACCCCTTTTGCTTGTTCTGAATCAAGAGGTTGTATCATACTCACCTCACCTTCACAATAATTGTTAGTCCAAATCCCAATTTTCCATCCACAATAATACATAACCGTATGGACCATGGTGAACAATTTTCACACAAACAACTATTGATATCATTCGTATACTATGATGTTATTAATTTTCTGCAATTCTATGAATAGAAAGGATACATATTTTGATTCTATTTCATTTTAAAAACAAGTTGGCACAACAAAAATATCAATTTAAATCAACTATTCAAATTGAAAATGAAATCATTAATTAAATAATGAGTTGAAAACAATGCATTGGGGTCGGACCTTACACAAGCAAGTTGTGTTATGCTAGGTGGCCATGTAAAAAGGTGCTCAAGTTCACAAACTTTCAAGATCTATTATGTTAAATCTATGGATTTTTTTGCAAATCACACCTCAGGGAGCGCATAAAAGTTTAACATCATGGGAAACCATTTAATATTGTATGGGATGAATCACCTCAGGGAGTGTACAAAATGTTAACATCACGAGGAATGAATCACCTCAGGGGGTGTATAAATTTTTAATGTCACAAGATATGAATCACCTTAGGGGGTGTACAAAGTTTTAATGTCACAAGGGATGAATTACCAACCATGCCTCAACGGGGCGTTAATAATAAAACCACCATAGAGGGTGTACATGAATGAAATAATGACCATGCCTTAGGGATTATTACACATAATACCACCACTAAAGGGGCACGTGAATGAGTTGAAAGGCCACACCTTATGGGATATCATGCATAATACCACCACTAAAGAGGCACACGAATAAAATAATGACCATGTCTTAGGGAGTATTATGCATAATACCACCACTAAAAGGGAACATGAATGAATTATAAAGGAAACACATTAGGGGATGTTATGAAGGAGAAATGGGGAATTGTATTATGTAGATCTATACCCTAATATACCTTATGTAGTCTATTTATACCCCTAAGGATATAGTGAGAGAAAAGAGTAAGAATCGTAAGAACTTATATCTAACAACATTTTAGGTATAACTTAATTAAGAACAATATTCATCCATAACACATATATCCATTGAATCCTTATAACTCGTATATATTCAAATAATCATTATATTAGCATGTCTTAGCCTCTGCTTTGTATTGCAATGCTTTCTTATCTTCTATATCTATATCTCTATGTATATTTACTTTGTTATCTATTACATATGTATACATTACCATTTAGTCTCTTATAGAGACATGACCCTTATAGGGAACCCCTTACTCTACCTTTTTGTCCTGAGTTTTTGCAAGTCCTATGTGGTAAGTTGTGGTAGCTTTTACTCTCTACCCTATAACATTCTAACATGATCCTCCTTTCAAAATTATGTCTTTTCCTCAAGACATGTTGCTCAATTACTTGAGAGAATATGTTTGTATATAACCACCTTCAATTGAACCAGTGTATTATCCCATCATTGTTTTTCTTGTTGTATTTTGATGTACATCCTTGTGTGTTTATCTGTGTGGTTTCTACCTTTGCAAGATTCTTCAGAATTTGAATTGTTTGGATTGTTGTTCTAGCCTCTCCTAGCACTCTGCACAAGTGAGATAGTTTGATGGTGATGGTTTCTCTTTGTTTCTTTACTTGCATCTTTATATTCTCTCTCTACTCATGGATTTTTGCAACTAAGTGTGTGTTTTCTCTATCTGTACTTTGATTTCTCCATCCATGTCTTTTAATGGATAATAGGAGGATACATCTTGCACTATTTGGGCCTCTAGTTTTATGATTTGATCTTTCAAATTCTTGGTGATGTTTGGACATTGGAGACAAAAGTGATACAATATGTTAGATTTTGCTATAATACCTTCTAAATTCTTAATATGTTTCTCCAATTGTGAATCTAGGCTAATTCACATCTTTATGTAGCTCCTCCTCTGCGTTTTCTTCAAAATTTATTGCTAAGCTTCTTGTCTGATTTTGTCATTTTTTTCCTTTAGGTTTTATTGTAGAACATCTACCAATTGTTTAAATTGATGCAGTAGGGGAAGGGAAGTGTCCCTTAGTATATATGAATTGAACTCTATAATATTTGCACCATATCTTCTAGTTGCTTTACATTATTCACATGTTGCTGAAGTATTTCTACTTTGTAGCTAGCATGAAAAATAACTCCCAATTGAAGTTTTTGAAGTGGGGAGATATTTTCTAAATTCACCTAGGATTCCATCACCAATAGTTGGATTAGTTGACATAGGTGTTGCCTACAATTGTTACTATTGCACCAAGAAGTCCTTGATTGACTAGATTAGAGAAACTAATGTATATGTTTCTTCAACATTTTTTTCTTATTCTTCATCCTCTCTTTTTCTTGGAAGACTATTTTTTGGTGAGGGTGTTGGTTGTTGATTTTCTTTTTCCTCTTTTACAATTGAGTCCAAGATTGTCTTTGTGATTTTTTTTGTTTCCTCGTGTAGCTTAGCAATCTCCTCTTATTTTCTACCCATTAGGGTATCTACTCTTTGCTTTGGGAAGAGCTCTTGTGCTTGAGCTTTATGTAAGTTGCTCCTTTTGATCTTAAATAAGGTTAAACCCTATTTATGTGATAGATTTTTCTGTTATTTCCTCCTTTTTTAGGGATTTATCCCTCTTCTCTTTGATTGTGGTGATTATAGGTTATGGGAAGTCCTTGATGACTTCCTCTAAAGTTTTATTAAATTTCCTTTTATATAATATCAGGATCTATACTATGCTATACTTATTATCTATGTTGGCATCTTCATGCATAGATAAGAACTGCAAAAGCATACTACTAGAACCTTCAAGGTTCATGTTCCACTAGTCTAAAAATGCATTTTCTTTGGTATCCTCTTGGTCTTTTGAAGGTTAGGGTTTAGGGTTTTATGTGAGGAGTTATTTGTCTAAACCCTTGATCTTTTGGTCTAATCCTTCATTGACCCACTATGATCCATTTTCGATCAAGTTAAAACAACTTATGTCCTTGAGTTCATGAAATGACCGGCCCCTTGTGGTTAGTGTTTCTCATTGCCCATCATCTAATTTCTCCCATGCCTTGATCCAATAAATTATTTTATTTTATAAGATTGACACTTTGGCCTTATTTGGGCTTTATATCCTTTGCATAAATGTCCTTAAGTCTTTTAAGGCCTTATCTTATGTTGCCCTAGGTGGTACCCTCATTAAAACAACATGTAAGCACGTGTATAATTGGTTCACTTAAGTTCTCATTCATCACCTAGCACATCACTCATCATGAATTTCCTTTAGACCACTAGCTTCAAATTAGCGATGTGTGATGAACTTATCCCCTTTGTATTGCTCATTGTGGATAGAGTTTAAAATTTAAGTTTCAAAGTAGCGATGAGCAATGTGAACATTTTCCTTTGTATCGCTAGTTGTTTTGTTATCACTAATTGCTTGTGAGTTTTCTGACTTGAATTAGCGATGCGTGATAACCTTTAAAGCTCTTTGTATTTCCTTCCATTGCTCATCGCAGATAGCTACGCGCTTATCTTTTCCAAACTAACGATGAACGATGAGGTCCTTTGTTCTAATGTTCCATTACTAATTCAAAGTATTGATGTGGGTGATGCTTTGTATGCCTTTGATCTTGAAACATATACATGTGGCTTGATCTTGTTCCATCGCCACTTCTCTCCCATCGCTAGTGTGAGCCGGATATTGAGATATGGATTTGTGATGCACGATGCGAGATGAATATAGTCAAAGGAGGACCTTGGTCCAACAATCAAGATCTTATCATGTCGATGTTTGCATCACTGATAGGATTCATGAAGAAATAAACACATCCACGATGAGTGATAGACTATTAAATCTATTTCCCATCACACCACTTTGAACTATCACAAATATAAGTAAAGATATAAAGAATGAATCAACGATGAGTGATGGCATATTCAATGGAATATTTTGCTCATCGCTAGGTCCATGATGTGTCCTAAGGCGTCATGGATTCATTAGAAGGAGCATGAACCAAAGTAGCGATGTGCGATGGCTACCAAAAAAAAGGTGACCAAGGTGATTAAAGGGTTATGTGGCAACATCTAGAGGACATCTCTAAAAGAAAAGAAAAAAGCAGCAAAATAGAAGGAGAACAATTGATATTGTTTTAAAACAAGATGATCAAATGGATAGGATTTAAACTCAAACGGCTAAGTGTCAAAGATCGTTCATGCGATATTTCTATCAACCATTAATGGTCATATGATCCATCCTCTAGCCATAAAGAAGGTATTTGGATTGTTCTTTCTCACAATTAAAATCATTCAAGAGTAGAAGAGCTAACCAAGTTCAAGGAACTAACATGAAGAGCTCTAGTAAAATATTAGAGAGGTAGTAACAACAAACTCAATATGGGTAAGCAAATAATCAAACTTTTTTGTGTTAATTGCATTGAATTGAGTTCATCTAAGCTAGAAAGAAGTCTGAGAATTCTAAGGGCTTATGGTTTACTAGGGTTCATCTATTGTGCATTTTCAAATTGGGTTAAGTGACAATTGCTTGAGGTCCGGGGAGGGTTATTATTTTGCAAAATATCTCTTAAAGAATATAGACTAGAAGATCATTCTATGAATTAAAATTTACAAAACTTAGTCTTTATACACTGTGAAAATGAGTGAGCCAAACCTAGTGAGTCTAGCATCAAGCCTAAGAGAAAACCTAAGAAGAAGAGGGTAAAGAGACCTAAGACCCATGATGTTAGGTCCACGGCTAAACCAAATGAACCTGAAGCACCTAAACATATGCCAAGTGTCCCTCTGGCATCTCCAAAGCTAAAGGTTGAGAAAAGAACTTATGCTAGGTACATGGAGGGTGCCTCTAAAAACATAAATGAGGGAGGACCTCAAAAATTGGTAAGATACCTACAGGGAAGGTTGTTGTAACAAGGAAATTGATTGACCTTGCTAGTGGAATTGGAGAACCAACTCAGCTATAGAGTGAATGGGAATTGTTTTTGTATGCTTTTAACAAGAGGTATGCTAGATAACCAGCTAGATGCCTATGGGACCTTAACCTTGGGAGGATATTTGTGCATAATGCGTTTGTGGAGGTGGATGTAATGTTGGAATTGGCTAAACATTATGATCCTAAGGACAAGAAGATCAAGAGTGAGAATGGAACTCTAATCCTAGAAGTGACAAGGGATAAAATTATACAGGTGTTCGAGTTGAATCCTAACTATATAGTCAACATAAGTTGTGTGGACTTGTATAATGAGTATGAGAAAAATAGATTTGCATATAGGAATAATGTGCTTGCAAGGAACAAAAAAGATAACAAGGGAGGATTTGGTCCTAAGGACCTAGAGCCCTTTGAATGTGAAGAATTTGTGAATTATTTCAAAAACACATATTATTGTTTGAACCAGGTTCAGACTCATAGCTTTGATGCTAGAATAGCCACTGACTTGTTGGTGATGGTGATAGATATACAAAATTTGAATTCAAACAAGGGTTTTTATTATGCTGCTTACATTGCAAAACAAATGCATAAGGATTTCATCAATTTGAAGCAGGGTAATGCCCCTCTAGTTTTTCCACATTATTCTCTATTAATGCACATGCTTCTATTTTTGGGTCAAGAAAAATGTAAGAAGTTAAAGTTCAGGCAGAAGGATAATGAGAATAATGATTTACCTATACAAATGTGGACATATATTTGGGACCAAAATTGTCCCCATTCAAACTATTTTCTTTTTTGCAATGTTATTATATATGGTATCTTGGAGATTTTGGGTGTTGCACCCTTTTATAGATTGTCAAAATTAATCAAGGATATCATGTGCCCTAAAGATGTGGAAGGAACAAAAGAAGATCACAACTAGGCTAATTGATTTCTACAATCGGAGTACATTTCGATTAGGGCCTATGGAGCCAAGGTGGCACCACATTGTCCACCTCTATATGTATCAGATAGAATGGAATTTATGGACTTGATGTGGAAACTCAATTTCATGGACACAGAGTTGTTTAGAACTCTTAGGAAAGGTTTTGTGGTGGTACCACAATGTGCCTTTGCATACTTCAAAGCTACTGCCAAAGAGGTATATGAAAAATTTGGAATAATGGTGAATAACCTTAGGTTACCTATTGATGAGGTTAGGATTTTTGACCTAGAGGGTTTTGTGAATGAAAAAAGAAGAAGCAAGGGTCTATCTAGATTCTCCCACCAATTTCTATATATAGATGATGTATTGAGAAACTTGACAAGTGATGGAGCTATTACATCAAGGAAAAGGAATGGACAACCATATGTAACATTCAAGAAGAGAACATTAAGAGAAATGAATTTTATGTGAGCCCTTATGATGCAATTGAGAACACTTTTGAAAGGGATTTTACAAAATTGAATGATTATCAAAGTGGAGAATTTAAGCAAAGGTCAAGGAAGCTATTGAGAGAGCACAAGCTCTCCTAGAGCCACAACCCCACCATGGATGTTCCAGAGAAGAATGAAGAGTTTCAAGGAGTGGATGTTGAAGTGATTGGGGAGAAACAGATGGCAAAGCATGTTCCTGGTGATGAGGAAGTGGAGAGGAGAATACCTTCTCCTAAAATTGATGATGCTCTTGATTCATATATTCCCCAAGATAGAATGGTTAAATGGGAGTATGATGGAAAGGTCGATGATGATCCGAGGATTAAAGCCTATGATGAATTAATTGATGATAATGCATTTGTGCAAATAGAGGAATTCAAACAATTCATTATTCAACAGAGAAGCAAAGAAATAAAAGAGAGGATTGAATAGATAAAGTTGGTATGGACCCATCTCAACAAGAGGAAGCTAAGAAAGTAGAGGAAGAAAATATCATGGCTGAGATTGTAGCCATTGCTCCTGCGGAAGCCAGAAAAATTGTTGCAAAAAGAGGAATTATGTTACTTTCAAGATGTACCCTCACCTTAGATATTGCACTTGATGCAATAAGAAGAAACCCACAGGCTTTTGTATTTGAGGAGCACTTCGACAACAGGGTGTTTGGGTCTGGTTATAGTCCTAAATTGCACACTCTTGTAATTTGGTCTACGGCTCCCAACACTGGGAAGCATGAGGTTGTCAAGCCTGTAGAGGAAGACATTGGTTCAATGGTGATGAAAAGAGCTACATATATAACTCCTTTCCAAGCAACAAAGTTGATGGTACATGTTGTAATGCTCAGTGTTGATACAATAGAAATCTCTTAGAAGAAATATGATGTTGTATTGAAAGATTAAAACAAAGATTTGGATGAGATTAATAAGATGAGAGCCACTGTTTAGGCTAACCAATCAATAATAGCATTTTCATCACCTTCCTCTTTAGAGTTGTCTACATAAGATAGGGAAACATTAACATTAAGGATTCAAAGTTTGAAAAAGGAATTGGAAATAGAAAAAGACAACACAAAGAAGGACAAGATGGAAATAGTTGAAGTGGCCAATGAAATTTTTTAGGATGTACTAAAACATAGAGTAACAAAGTTACTAAATAGAGTTGATGATGGGTGGGTTGCTTATAAGAACATCCATGAGGAAAACATCAAGTATCTACAAGTTCATAAATCTTTCCAAACTGAGTGGAGAAAATGGAGCACCAAGGTAGGAACACTAAAAGAAATGATGTCTAAGATGCAAGAAGACCCTAAAGCTCCTACTAATGTTCCAGAAATATTATAGGCTGGTTGATTTGGTGAATTAAATAAATTTCCATAGAAAATTGGGAATGCAACTCCAAAACAAATTGAAAATGTTCAAAGAGATGGAAGGGCATGGTATGGCTAAAATATTTGATGATAAGGGTGAGTTAAAGGAGCTTGCAAAGTGGAAGGATGAGTTAGGATAATTTCTCCCTCGAGGTAAATTGATGTTATGTGTTATTGATTACTCTATGTTAAATCCAAACATAGATAACATGACTGGAATTGAAATGAGAATGGACACTTTCATTAAAGAGGTTAGGGCTTCAATTGATGCAAGGTATAATCAACATAGTACAAACATACATAAGTTACTGGATGCAAAATGGCCAACCGAGGATGAATATAACACATGGCTGGAAAAGTTTATAGATTTAGCATGTGTTATGAAAGTTGATAGAAAACATGGTGATTAATGGATGTGAGAAAACAATGCATAGCATGGAACTAGTATATATTAAGTTTTTACTAAAGTATTACAAAATATTTTTTTCTTCCCAACATAAATATTGATGACAAAAGTTCTGACATGGACGGGCCTACCATTCTCTTTTTAATTGCTTTTCTTGCTTTTAAATTTTTGCTGACTGGATGTGCACACATGTGGAGAATAGTTTTGGCTCATGAAGAAGATAGTTTGTTTTTGTTGCAACTGATGAAAGATGCCTTTTGGAAGGTGAGTAAATCTTCTTCAGAAAATAGAAATGAATTTTGTCTTATAGGATTTCCCCCTTTCCAAAGATGCAAATTTAATTGTTTGGGGAATTTTAAAATTCAAATGTAAATGTGTGTCAAATGTAAAATGTGACTTTAGCTGTAATTTTTCCCGAAGATTGTTGCCCCCATGTTTCTATAAATGGGAATTCAAGGCCAATTGCATGGGTCTTTTGATGGTTAAGCATTTGAGCTCATGTGACAGAAATTTTGTAATTCAAGCACAGAGAAATATAATAGTGTTGATTCTCAGGTATGCATTCTAGTTTGTAATAGGCATAACAATTTTATAGAAGCCATGACATATGAAAGAGAATTGATAATTTTAGATCAATTCATCTCCTATGTATTGTGTTTGTCAAATCATAAATAAAATGATCAAGCATCTTTTATTTGTCTTCAATCACTTTGGTTGAATGTATGGTTTTATTTCTTCTTTAGTCCAGAGAGCTAATTAAATACTTTAATAAGATCATAGGTTTGCGAGATGGAATTCAAGGATTACTAAATAGTTTCTATTTCTGGATATCTTGAGTTGTGTATTGCAAATAAATATAACAATAGTCTATAAATTTTGAGTTCAATTGCTAATGTATTACATTTTTTTGCAAATACGAATTTGTTACCCATGGATAGAGCACTAGTCTATTAGTCTAGTTATCCTATATATAAGTGAGTCGGCCCATACTTGAAAAAGAACAAAAATCTTAATGACAATCACTAACATACCTATAATTACAGTAAAGTTATATAGCCTGAATCACCAATTCCTTGCTTTAGATGATAATTTGCTAAAGGATCAGCCAAATCCTTAAATTATTTTAACTAATTAGCAGCTTGTGGGAATGTATCTATTTTTCACAATGTTATTGGTAATTTGGCACAAGAGTATCAATTCAAACATTTTCAGGATCACCCTCCTAGGTTTCACAAAGCCTAAAGAGTAGAGGTCATCCTAGCAATCTTGTACCTATTTGTTGGACAATCCTCACCCTTATTGACCATTGAATTGTGGCAGATTCATAGATAATGACTGAGATTATGTTTGGTCCCTTTATATGCTTTGAATTATGGTCCCTTTCTCTAGTTATATGGTTTGAATTTTGGTCCCTTTCTCCATTGCATGTTAGGTTATGTTCAAAGCCATATCTTAGATTGCAAGTGCAACTCTAAAGTGTAATCAATTTATATTTTCCAATGTCCTAGGTGGCGACTTTGAAGTCCTTGTGCCAATGCAAGAATAAATGCTCAAATAGAGAGTGAGAGGGAGAATTCTGAGAGAAAATTTGACACCATGAGGAAAACCAAAAGCTACATGAAGAAGCATCCTAAGTAGAAGCTAGAGGGAAATCTTTCAAAGGAAAAAAAACATAGATACCGAAAAATGTTGAATCAAGTCCACTAAAATTCTTGCTAATGTATCTCCTACTTTAAATAATGATGTAAATAATACAAATTTTCATGAAGAGACACATGAAGTTGAGGTACCTAATGTAACTGAGGGAAGCTTTCCCATTGAGGAAGTTTTGAGAATGACCTTGAAATGTCAAGAGAAGAAGATAGGTGGGAATTCAAGGAAAATGATAAGAAGTTCTTAGATCCTTCAACTCTTGGAGGTAGATCTGTCTTTAATGATGGTAAATTCAAGCCAAGGGGTGAATCTCCTAATGCAATCTCACACCATTTCCCTGAAATAGAATTCGCCAACCTTATATTCTATACTCCTAAGCCTAGTGAGTTTGATGATGTCCTAGATGATGAAGAGGATATAGACAAGGATATGCAAGCCTTGGAAGAGGAAGAGCTCATACTTAAGGAAGAATAAGAACGTAGAATCAAGGAATTCAAGGAGAAACAAGCAAAGGAGTTGAAGGAGAAAGAGGATAGAATTAAAACTAAAATGCTTGAAAGAGATGCTCATAAGAGGAAAATTGAGAAGATGAAAGAAGCTGCAAAGCAAAAGGAAATTTTTGAAAGTGCTTCTAGATCTACTGCTAAGACAGATCATAACCCTCCTCAGGTGACTATCCCAATGGGAACTTCTACTAGAAGTACTTATACCACATCCATTCTAGCCACTAAAACCCCATATCCGGGTATGTGCAAGATCATCATGGAAAAAATAGGCCCTTAAGCGGCAAAAAATTTAGAAAAATTAGAGTTAGGCAACTTGAAGTAAAAATTTGAATAAGCTATCTATATTATTTCCAAAATATGTAGGAATATAATTTTTAACAAATTCAATTTAGTTTCTAAAATACTACGTATGTTTAAAAAAAAAAAAATCTATTTGGTGAAAATTTGAAATTTCAATGTAATGGTACTTAAATTTCAAGGAAAACATAAGAAGGAGGTGTCTGTCTGACCACCCTAACCATAATAAAATGATAATATTTTTTTATAATATTTTAGATATAAGTAGAGGACTCATGCCCCGATGTGATGAATATTTTTTTTGTAATTTTTTTCCATGTAAATAATTAATTATGAATTTTTTATTACAACTTTTAAAAAAATATAAAACTCATATGTCTAACCACCTTAACTTCGTCAAAACTTCATAAAATTCAATTTTTATTTTTTTAATCCTATAGTATGCGAAGCATAGAATGTGACACATATTTTGGATTCAAAAAATGTGATACCGTTTGAAAGCTATAGATGTTTTTCAATCAACCTATCAATCAGGACTTTAGTCATAATTTGAATAGAAAATTAATAATAATTACTTATTAAATTCAAAGTAAAGCATAATTTATATCGGTGGAAAGCTAGGAATCTCCTTTAAAAACCCTTTTCATTTCATCAATTTTGGGTAAAAAAATAGTCGTCAGCCACATACCCATCATATTGCCACTTTTTGGCCCATCATGATCCTGCACATACCCATCCATTTGTTGCTACTAAGCAATCATAGTTTTTAGATCATGGGAAGAAGCCCATTGACCAACATAAGAAAAATATCTTTAATACTAACTCCACTACAAATACAAATACTTCATCCACTAATAAATCCACCAATAATGTTTAGAACAATTCCATTTCATCTAATGCACCCCCTGACCCTAAGATCTTGAGATTGAAACTAGAGAATGACAAGTTGCAGCAAGACTTGAAGAAAGCTAAAATTGAGGCTACAAATGTAGAGATGGCAAGAAAGATCTCTTTCCTTAAGATCTCTATACCTAATTGAGTAGATTCAAGCTCTAGACACACTAATCTTGAGCCACATAAGGCCAAGTCAAATGAACATACTCCTAGTGGAGGTGGTGGTGGAGATCAGGGTGGTTGAGGTGGAGGAAATCATAAAAATAAGAATACATGTTTTGATGATGGAGAAGGAAGTAATGGGGGTAGAAAGAAGAATGGAGGTGGTGGTAGTGGTGGATATGTAAATGGAAAGGGTAATTATCAATTTAGTTATCAAGAAGATAATGAGCCTAGGAATAATCAAAGGGACCAGTTCACTAGGAGACCAATAGAGGTTGATAGATATCTGCAATTGTGTTTTAATAGAATTCCTGGATATCCTAACCAACTCCCTAATGACATCAAACCTACCTTAGTGAAATTCTCTAGTAATAATGTATTAAGTGGTGAAGACCACTTGAAGGAATTTGCAAATGTCATGAATGACTTTGAAGTAGAAGGTGAAGATGTGATGATGAAACTCTTCATGCAGACACTCACAGAGGATGCTAGAGCATGGTATTGGATCTTGGGAGGATTTCAAGAGAATATTTAGAGAGTAGGATAGTGACAATACTAATTCAAGGTTCATCTTGAATCAATTTAATAATATCTCAAAAGGCTCCAATGAGGCAGTTGCTGACGGGTGATCCCACAATACTAGTTTATAATTTCTGGGAGATCCTATTTTTTGCTAAAATCACATATTTTTAGAAAATATAATGATTTAAGCCTTGAAAAGTTTTATTTAAAGGATTCCAATTGAAGAGGGTTTGATCAAATCACCTTAGATCAAACCCCCTTGGATAGAACCCCACTAGTTTTAAACCATACCTATAACGGAGTCTCCTTTAAACCTATCAAAATGTTGATATAAAACCACTTTTGATTTACATTTTGGGGGAACAAATGAATTCATTTAAAATTTATTTTTTGTAAGTATGTAGTCCTTATTATAAGCTTCCCAAAAAGTATAATTTATATTTATTTTTTATTTCTTGTGAATGTAGGTTTATCACCAAAGATCAATCTCTTTGTTTTGCACATGTGGAAAAATAGTAGATTATCAAAAAAAAAAATTGAAAAATATCAATGCACTAGATATTGAAGTCCTTGATCCAACAAAAAAAAATTGACACATACAATTTTTTTTATGTTGTATACAGTCCACCTATGTATGAATTGTAATTGGTTTCACTTCGAAACTTGATTAAGGAAAAAATATTCAATAAAACACTATGAAACCAAATGAAAGCACTAGATATCGTAGTTATAAATCTAAATTTAAAAAAAAAAGATTTTTATCCTTCATGGAAAAAAATTTATGTTGTATACGGTGAGAATCACTCCTTAAAGATGGTGTTTAGTGAAAAAAACTAGTTTTCGAAGGAGATGGAAAAAAAAGTGCAATCTAATTCCAAAACAAATGAAAAAATATTATTTACAATCTACAGACAAAATGTCACAAATCACTAGTTTGCATCATCTTCAAATTCCTCATGGTTTAGCCACTATAGGTGCCCGAAAGTGAAGATTTAGTTAGAAAAAATTAGTTTAGTGTCCAGTTTGGCCAAAAATTATAAACCAGTAATGTGGGATCACCATGACTTCAATGTGAGATTCTAGAAGGCCATGAATAGGTTACCTCCTCATTTGAGGTTGAATGGCAGTGTGTGCTTGGTAAATTACTACAATTCATTTGATGCTAAAATTAGTTATCACCTACTGGATAAAAATCCTCAAACATTAAGGGAAGCATTCAAGATGGAAATCCACATTGACAATATCAGTAGAGCAACTGGAAAGGTTGGAAGGAGATATGATGTGGAAATTTTGAAGAATCCATAGAGAGATGATAAAAACTCTGAAGCAAAAGGGGGTTCTCTTGAGGACAAGATTGACAATATTGCAAATTCTATGAAGGATATCAGTTATAGAACTTCTAAGCAAGGAAAAGGTCTTTCAAATGAAAAATCCAACTATCATAAGAATGAGAGACCTCCTTGGTTGCAAGATCACCCATACAATTTACTAATTGGCATAATGGGAAACTAATTCCCAACAATTAGAAGAAAGCACAAAATACGGTCCCTCCTGATCCTTTGCAGAAAAGTTCAGTTAATTTTGCTAAGGAAACACCTTGGTGTGTTGTCTTCCAGTTACCACATGCCTCGCAAACATGTTCAGTGGCAAGGCAGTTTGAAGAAGAACAATCTCAATCAGATGATTATGAGCCAAAGGAAGAAGATGATATTGAAATCAATATACTTATGTATAGATATGATTTTGCTAATGAGGATTGTTCCTCAGAAGATGAGTCATAATAACTTGATGTTCATTTCCAAAGAAAAAATCCAAACTCATATCATCAACAAATTTTCCTTGACGAAGATGAAGACATTGAGGACAGCATTTGTGCTATGGAGATGGAGGAAGAGGATGTGTCTTTGAGAAGACCTTCTAATGAAGAGTATAAGTAGATGATTGTAGCCTTATTGGAACAAGCCAAGAATACTCACACCCTGAGAAGTAAGGTTGTTAATTGTGATCAAGGAAAGCCTAGTAGCATTTTAATGAAGGAATAAAGTGCAAAGAAATAGGGGACTAAAATAGAAGAACTGGTCAAGTTTAAGAAAGGAGAGGTCAAAACTCAAGAAGGTAAATGACCTCAAATTTGGGCCAAAAAGGATAGTGCATTCAAGAAGTCTAGTGATGTTACTTCTCCTATTGTGAAAGAAAAACTCAAAAATCATGTGTTGATCATGAGAAGAAACATGAGAAGAAAAATGTTGAGAAACAAAAGATTCAAGTGGAGGAACAAAGTATAACTCCTTATGAACTGACAAAGTATAATCTAGTTGATATGTTCCAGCTTCTCTCTCAAGTCAAAGTAACCATCCCTTTAATGGAAATGATGAGAATTGAGGAACATAAGAAAAAGGCAGTGGCCCTTATTAATAGTGCCACTTAGGCCTGTGAAGAAAAGAAGGTGACTGCTCAGCCTGAAGTGAGTGGAAATCAAGTTAGTGATGAGATAATGGAGGAATATATTGGTGAGATCCCTCAGATTTATTTGGGCAGTACCATTACAACTTGGCCAGACAACATTGACCCCCTCTACGTAACTCTAATTGTTGATGGTAAGCTACTAAAGAATTGTATGATCTATTTAGGGGCTTCATCAAATATCATGCCAGTGAAGATAATGAAAGAGATGGGTCTTAAAATAAATTATGCATATGGCAAGTGCTATTCCATGGACTCAAGAGTGATCCTAGTTATTGGAGTCATCAAGGATGTTCCATACAAATTAGCTACCTTTCTAGACAAAGAGTTTGTCATGAGAATAGTTATGGTGGACATCCCACCCAACTATGGCATGTTGTTGTCAAGGAAGTGGAGTACCTCCATGGGAGGTAGCATGCAATGTAATATGTCCTTTGCAACTTTTCCAATTGAGGGGAAGGACATCAAACTTGTGATGGAACCAAGAGCTCCACATATCATTAAGTTTGTAGAAGAAGTAGAAAAAATTCATTTTGTAGACACTGGTATGGACAACTTCAGAATTGAAGAGTTACAAGAAGAGGAAGAAAAACAACCCACACATATGGAAAAGGAAGTGTTGCGGCAAGCTGACAATGATGATTTATGGAATATGAGGTTTTATGGAGTTGGTGCAGGGGTAATACTCATTTCTCCCAATGGTAAGACTTTTAAGTTTTCATTTCAATTGCAATTTGCTTGCATAAATAATGTAGTGGAGTATGAGGTCTTAGTTCTAGGGTTGAGGTTAGCTGAGAAACATGGCATTAAAAAGTTAAGAGTTATTGGAGACTTAGAACTAGTGGTTTCTTAGGTTAGAGGAAAGTATGCATCAAAAAATACTAGGCTATGATAGTATAGAAATTTTGTTTGGGATTCAATTGAGCAGTTTGATGCATTTGGCATTCATTGGTTTGATAGGAGCAATAATAGAGTGGAAGACTTTCTTTCCAATATAGCTCTATTTCCATATGATATAAATTTTGTTGGCATTTCAGATAGTCCTTAGTTCCTAACAATATCAAGAATTGGAAAGTTTTTAATGATGATGATCATGACATCTTGAGGTTCTTGGAGTGCATAGATGAGTATGAGGGTCAAGAAATTGATTTTGCATCCTTTGTGGAGGAAGTGGATGATAAAGAGACTATATTTTGGAATGAGATTATCCAATTGAAAACTAATAAGATTCCCAAAGGACTAGTAGCATTGGAGAGGGTACTTGATGGCCCTGATAGAAGTAATGCTAAGAAAACATCCACCCACAAAGAGGATATTGAGGAAGTTAATCTTGGAACAAAAAATGCTCCCATGAAGGTGTATATTTGGAAGAATATGAAACCTCATGTTAGAGAAATGTCAATTGCTCTACTAAGAAAATATAGACATGTATTTGCATGGTCTTATGATGATCTAAAAGCTTACAGAGAGGAATTATTTCAACATGAAATACCTTTGAAGTCGGATGCAAAACCTTTAAGACAAAAGCAGAGGCCAATAAATCCCACTTTGCAGCCTAAAATGTAGGAAGAGCTTTTAAAGTTGAGAGATGTTGGGATTATTAAGCTTTTTAAGCATTCAACTTGGGTTTCAAACCTTGTTCCAGTCAGAAAGAAAAATGGTGACATTAAGCTTTGTGTTGATTTCAAAAACTTGAATGTGTCATCATTAAAGAATATTTATCATTTTCCAAACATGGAAGCCATGTTAAAGAAGGTAACTGGTTGTGAGCTGCTATCTATGATGGATGGATTCTCATGTTACAATCAAGTAGTTTTCAAAGAATTTGTGTAGTATAAGACAACTTTCACAACTCCATGGGGCACTTATGTCTATGTTCTAGAATTCCTTTTAGATTGACAAATTTAGGGACTACTTTTTAGAGAGCCATGGATGTGGCATTTATTGATTTCATAGAAATATTTCTAGTGGTGTATCAATATAGCCTGACTACATATAGTAAAAAGAGGAAGATCATTGTATGCATCTGGAGAAAGTGTTCAAGAAAGCACTTGAGTATGGGATTTATTTAAATCCTAAAAAGTGTGTGATTGGATTGAAGGAAGGTAAGCTACTAGGCCACATTGTGTCTAAGGATGGGATAAGAATTGATCATGAGAGAGTAGCTAACATAGATACGATTCCACAACCAAAAAATTTCAAAGGGATTTAGTCATTTTTTGATCAAATCAATTTCTTGAGAAAGTTTTCTACTAATTTTGTTGAGATCACAAGACCTATCTCTAAGATGCTAAAGAAGGGAGAAAAGGTGGTTTGGAGTGAGGAGCCTCATCTGGTATTCAAGGGAATAAAGTAGGCTATCAAAGAGGCTCCAATATAAAAATATCTTGATTTTTCTAAACAAATGCATATATTTTCTCATTTTCTTCTTTCCATACTATTGCTATTGTGTTATTGCAAAAAAATGATGAAGGCTTTGAATATCCCATTGCATTCTTTAGTTAGTCTTTATAGGCTGCAGAACTCAAGTATGACAAGAATGAGAAGCAAGCATATGATTTAGTCAAGCCTGTAAAGAATTTTAGGACGTACTTAATAGGAGCAACAGTCATAGCCTTTGTGCCAAGTGTTGTTGTGGACAACTTCACTCAATAGGAAACTGCAGGAAGGAGGTGTAGATGGATTAATAGGATCCGAGAGTTTAACATTGATGTTCAAATTACCAAGTTAGTGAGAGGATAAGGTCTAGCTAAGCTAATGGATGAGACTAACTTAGAGGAAAATCAAATAAATCAGGTTGAGAGTATTGATGTTGCACCTATTTGTGATATGCAGACTTATGGTTGTTATAGGAGAATTTTTCAATACTTGAAAACCATGCAGTTCCTAGAAGGTATGGATGATAATGAGAAAAGAACATTGAAATTTCATGCCATTTTAGGTATGTTATTATTATTAATGAAATGTGGTGGAGGATCCCAAATGGTGTGTTGCTCAAATGTGTGGATGGAAAGCAGACGTTAGAGGTTTTGCAAGAAATGCACAATGGAGTGTGTGGTGGCCACTTTATGGCTAATACAGCTTCCCTTAAGATCTTGAGGGAAGGATTTTTATGGCCCACTATTTTAAAGATTCCCACAAGTTTGTTAAGACTTGTGATGCTTGCCAAAGATTTGTAGGGAAGTTGAAATTCTGAGGAATTTTTCCACTTAAGCCTATTTCTATTTAGGCCCCTTTCCAACAATGGTGTATAGATTTCATTGGTGAAATATCATAAAAATCCAGTGGGGGGAATTCATTGATCCTTGTTGCAACTAACTATTTCACAAAGTGGGTGGAAGAAATCCCCATTAAGAAGGCAACAAGTAAAGTGGTGATAGACATCTTGATGAAAATATTCTAATCAGATTTGGAGTTCCATAAAATATTTTTTTAGACAATGCTATGTGTTTTAGGTCAAATGAGTTTAAGGATTTTTGTGAAAAACATGGCATACAAATATCTTATTATTCCCCTTACCATCCTCAAGGGAATGGTCAAGCAGAATCTAGCAACAAAAGCTTAATGAAAATTATCAAAAGAGTGATTGAGAAGAATAAGAAGGCCTGGCACTCAAAGTTGAAGCTTGCACTATGGGCTGATAGGGTTACTATAAAGAAGGCCACTAGACATTCACCATTCGGTCTAGTTTATGGTTTAGATGCTAGGCTCCCTCAGAATAATCTACTAAATATGTACAAGTTTGTGCAGGAATTTGATGAGAACATCTGTGATGATATGCAACAAAGGATTGGTAATCTCATACAGTTAGATGAGATTAGAGGAGAAGCTCATGAAAAAAATGCAAAGATGTAGTTGCAAGTCAAACACCTGCATGAAAACAAAGCTTCTCCCAAAAAAATTGAAGTTGAAAGTATGGTGTTGATGTAGAACACAAGGGCTCAAAACAAGGGTAAACATGGAAAATTTGAGGCACTGTGGTTAGGCCCTTATCTGGTATCTAACACACATGGTGGAGATTCTTACTTCCTTCAGAGCTTAACAGGTGAATTTCTTGAACTGCCAATACATGAACAATTCTTGAAGACATATTTCTCTTGAAATATGCTCTTTTCTATATACACTATACAGTCCTGTAAATTTTGTATATATGTTGGTTTTCTTTGGTTTGGTCCTCTTGCCTTGTTCAAGCAGGTCCTTGGTTTTTGGTCCTTGTGCTTGGTCTGCTTCAACCATGAGATTTGGAATCTCGCCATGCCTGCAAGAGGCATGTGTCCCTAATCAGAGCCACTGGTGGAACCTTCAAGTTTCATGTTCCACTGGTCTGAAAATGCATTATCTTCAAATGGTATCCTCTTGGTCTGTAAAAGGTTAGAGATTAGGGTTTTATGTGAGGAGTTTTTTTATTTAAAATATTTTCTCTTTTGTCTAAACCCTTTATCTTTTGGTCTAATCCTTTGTTAACCTGCTATGATCTATTTCTGGTCAAGTTAAGAAAAAATATTTCCTTGAGTTCATGAAATGATTGGCCCCTTGTGGTTAGGTTTTCTCATTTCCCATCATCTAATTTCTCCCATGCCTTGATCTAAGAAATTCCTTTATTTATAAGGTTGACACTTCGTCCTTGTTTGGCCTTTACGTCCTTTGTATAAATTTCCTTAAGTCTTTTAAGGCCTTATCTTACGTTTCCCTAGGTGGTCCCCTTGTTAAAACAACATGTAAGCACATGTATAATTGGTTCACTTAAGTTCTCATTCATCGCCTAGCATATCGCTCATCACGGATTTCCTTTAGACTGCTGGCTTCAAATTAGCGATGCGCGATGAACTTATCCCATTTGTATCACTCATCGTGGATAGAGTTTAAACTTTAAGTTTCAAAGTAGCAATGAGCGATGTGACCATTTTCCTTTGTATTGTTGGTTGTTTCACTATCATTGTTTTCTTATGCGTTTTATGTCTGGAATTAATAATGTGTGATAACCTTTAAAGCTCTTTGTAATTCCATCCATCACTCATCATGGATAATTGTGTGCTTATCTTTTCCAAACTAGTAATGAGTGATGAGGTTCTTTTTTCTAATGTTCCATCGCTAATTTGAATTATTGATGTGGGTGATGCTTCATTTTCCTTTGATCTTGAAACATATACACGTGGCTTGATCTTGTTCCATCACCACTTCTCTCCCATCACTGATGTGAGACAGATATTGAAATATGGATTAGCAATATGCAATGCGAGATGAATATAGTTAATAGAGGACCTTGATCTAATGGTCAAGATCTTATCATTTAGATGTTTGCATCACTGATAAGATTCATGAAGAAAGAAACACATCCATGATGAGTGATAGAATGTTAAGCTTGTTTCCCATTGCACCACGTTAAACTATTGTTAGCACTTGGATTTTGCACCTTGTTGAATTTAAAATTCAACAATCCAATGTAACATGGGAAGACCTCTAAAGCTGTAGGTTTCTTGTAAACATAGGTCAACCTTCAGAGAAGGTCGGCGTCCTTTGTGTTATCACCTAACTACTGATCTTTGTAAGGAAAAGGGAGGAGTGCATGAAAATGAAAATTAAATTCTATGGTGATACACCAAACTGAAATAAGAGCTATGAACATTCAGACTGGCATACACTTGAATAAGGATGACTGACATTGAACTGCACAATGTGTTACCATAAGTTTATGCATGAATATTTTGTAAAAAAGGTTGACTTCAATATGCTTTTAAGAAGCAAAGGTAATTTTTACAAATCAAAAGGGTCATATACAACTTTAAAACACAATTTACAACCTACATAACCATACTTTTGCAGAAAAGGCGTAATACGTGAGACAAAGCTACAGGGAAATAAAAACCTCACAAATAACTTGATCAATCACCTGAAAAATACACAACGCTGGAAGAACAAGAAGGAAACATGAGACAATCAATTGTATCCAAGGTAAACTCTATATATTATGCTCCAAATGAGTTATAAAAGTGTGCTAATCTGAGAAAGGATTGTCAAAGTCACAAACTTTCGAAAAGCATAAGAACTCCCTTATAAAGACGAAAAATATGCCCTATATAAAAAAAGTGTCAGCACCTACCCTAGGGCTTACAAAAAACTATCCACCTCTAGAAAGATCAACCCTTAGATCTTTTTTAATCGAGTTACTTCTGCATTAAATGTGTATCCCCGTTGTCTATGTCGGTGTGAAGGATCGCCCTTAAGAGAAGTCCTTAGATATTTTGCAACCACAACATTTACTTCTAGCCTCCATGTCCACCCTTGAACTTCCATCAGAGCCGCTTTGAATTCCCTGGAGTATAGCCATTAATATCGATCTATCTTCTGCCAGCAGAGATTCTAGCTGTCACGGAGACTCATAGCCTTTTCTTCCTTTCGATTTTCCTATGCTCAAGATCTTCCTGCAAGTTGACCATCTTCAAGAAGTAGCATCCAACCTTTATGTTAGATTCAAGCACCATTTTTTCACCAAGCCAACCCATGCCTTTGATCATAGAGTAGATCCATACCACTTGCATTCCATTGATCTTCCACAGGGGAGGTCACAACAGTCCAACAGTCAATGTTCACCCTTAGTTCTCCCTGATTGGGCGAACACACTCCACGTAAGATTCTCAGGCGGTCAAAGGTCCTTCAGACAAAATCGCATGTCAATGAGACACTAATCGTGTCTCCCCAATGTGATTATGCCCTTCAGTAGTTATCAGTATAGCACACGACGGTCGGAAAGAGTTCATAGCAAGCAGATAGAGTCCTATTGATATTCAACATTGTCGTCCAGACCATCGCTATCAGCCAGACATCATGGCGAGTCCTCAAAATTCATACCGATATCGCCATTTCATTGCCTAGACATCCGCATTCGGCAAGAATTCTCGCTAAAGTCTGCATCAGACCCATCGTTATGGGCAAGACACCACCAGGTCGGCGAAACTTCATAGCAAACTCCTCCATTCTCCCCGAGCTCACCTCATTTCAGCAAGACCCTATCAGGTCAGCAAGACTTCTCATTGAAGCTACCTTGTTTTTGCGAGAGCTTATTTCAGTCAGGGAGACTTTGCTCAGTCGGCAAGACCTTTCACCAAGCTCCTTTCCTTCATCGAGACCTCCTTTCTTGTCAGGGAGACATCACTCGGTCAGTGAGACCTTTCACCGGGCTCAAATCTTTCCCCGACATTGTTTCACTTTGGCAAGAGTCCACTTTGTCGGTGAGACTTTACCCCTTCCCTAGCCCCTATCGCTGAGACCTCAGCAATCGGCAAGATGTTACACCGAACCATGAACCCTTGGTGAGACTTTTCCTCTTCGCTCAGACCTTTTTCCAAAGGCATATCTCTCGGTGAGATCTCCCTGATGACATCCCATGTAGATGAGACTCTTCGGGTTGGCAGGACATCACCCAAAAACTAATCTATTTCCCCGAGTGTAGATTCTTTCCTCTCGGCAAGACACCATTCAATCGGTGAGACATTACACCGACCGAGCCTTCTATCAATGAATGCAACTTCCTTCAGCGAGACCTCACCCTGTTGTATAGATGTTATACTGATGTCCCCACCTTTTGGTGAGACTTCATCCATTCGGCCAGACATTACAGGGAATGAAAATCTTTCTCCCCGCCAATGGCCTTGTGAACAACTATCGGCGAGACTTTCATCTTTCAGCAAGACCTTTCACCGAAGGCATCCCATTTCGGTGAGACCTCACCGGGTTGGCAAGACCTCACGCCAATGACACCTCCCTTCACTAAGACCTTACCCCTTCGATAGGACTTCTCCCCGACACCGATCATTTCGAAAAGACCACCAATGTTCATTGAGACATCTTGGCGAGCCCAAAACCTTTCAGCGAGACTTCATCGGTCGGTGAGACCTCCTACCGACACCAATATTATGCTGAGAGTTCCATTCTTTCGGTGAGACTCCAATTGATCGACAAGACTCATGTCAAACACAGATGTCCTGGTGACCTGAGGCAAAAGTCAATTCATCTGGCCCCCTTGAATACTTGAAAAATTAGACCCCTGCCTGATTGAGCCTGTAGGTAAAAAATTAGGCGACATTTTTGGAAACCTTTGTTGGATGTTTTCCTGCTAAACCTAGAAACCACTAGCCAAAACTTGTCCATTGGGCTCGGAGTCACTTAGTAAAGACCTTAGAATAGACCAAGAGTAGTTCGCATATGGCTGCAACTCACTCGAGACTTATGAAGCAGATCAGGACACTGGAAACTTATTGAAACTAGAGAAACTAAAGTGAAACTACCAAACTATGCTGGAACAACACTCAAGAAATGCAACAACAACTAAACTAAAGTGCAAAAGAACTTATTGAAAGCATAAAACCTAATCTAATATGTACAATGATAAATCATACCTCAAAACAATGTTTGAGGTGAATCCCATTAACTGGGATTGGTAACCTTTCTCCATTCATGTTTGATAACTAGAATGCATTATGCTTCTTGCATTTAGTAACAACAAAAGGGCCTACCCAGAAATGGTTAAATTTTGTATGTTTTCCTGGACCACTCTTTAGCACATCCCACTTGAGAACAATATCACCTTCTTTGAAAACTTTGGTTGTAGCTTTCTTATCAAATGTTTTCTTCATTTGGAGCTGATGATACTCCAAAGTTTTCATAGCCTTGTTTCTTGATTCTTCGAGCTCCATGAGCTCTGCATATCTCATGGAAATTGGGTCTTGTTCTTCATACATCTCCAACTGGTGAACAATGTCTAGAGCTAGAAGCTCTACAGATAGAGGTAATCTAGCCTCCTTACCATAAACGAGTACATATGGAGAATTACCAACTGCTCTCTTGGGAGTTATTCTATCTGCCCAAAGTACAGATTTCAATGTGGTATGCCAAATTCTTTGATTTTCTTCCATAGTCCTCTTAATGATTCTAATCAAGTTTTTATTTGTACTTTCAGCTAATCCATTACCCTGCGGGTAATAATTGGAGGAAGTATTCAAATGAATTTCATGGTTAACAACCTAATATGTGACTCTTAATCCAACAAATGCAAGAGCATTATATGAAATGATGGAGTCAGTAACTCTAAATCTGGTGATTATATCTTCATAAAAACTCAAAACTGAGGATTCATTTGCTTCTTTCAAAGCTACTGCTTCTGTGCACCGTGTAAAATAGTCTATAGTAGTAAGCACCCACTTGTAACTAGCACTGGATGGTGGATTAATTGGTCCAATAAAGTCAATGCCCCATCTCATGAAGGGCTGCTCTACCTGAATTGGATGTAAAGGTGTAGCAGGCAACTTTTCCTTTCCTGCAAATAAAGCACATTTCATACACTTCCTTGACCATGGATATTCATTTTTAAACAAGTTGGGCCAGTAGTAACCAACTCTCATAATTTTCCAAGTGGTTGTCCTTGGATCAAAGTGTCATCCTGAAACTCCGTCATGAAACTCATTCAGTACCTTTTATGTTTGATCAGTATCAATACACCTTAACAAGACACCATTCATATCTTTCCTGAAAAGAATATTATCGATGAGGACATAAGGAATTGATTGCAATCTAAAGTATCTTTATTTTTCTCTATCTAGACCTGGTGGAAATTCACCAGTGTGAAGAAAGTGGGTCATTTCTTGAACCTAACTTGCAACTGATGCAGGTATGACACCTTGAACATTTTTAGGCTGATCTGTATTAGCTAAAACAACACCAATTTTTGATTTTTGTGCATCTTTAGAAGTGGAGGCAAGTTTCTCACAAATTCCTCTACCTCTGACTAGTTTTGTGATGTTGATGTTGACATCAAATTCCATTACTTTTGTGATCCACCCTGCTCTTTTCTCACTCAGATCTTTGTTCAACAAAAACTCCTTCACACTCGGGTGTGCAACCAAAATATGAATTTTATTGTTTGAAACTAGAGGCTTAAACTTCTTTAGGCTTCTGATTACAATGAGAACATGTTTCTCAACAAATGTATATTTCTCTTCATAATCAACAAGTACTTGACTAAAGAAAGCTATTGGATGCTCTAAATTATCACTGTTTCTCTGAACCAACATAACAGAGATTGAACTAATGCTACCAAAAGCATACAAAAAGAATTCTTTAGAGAAATCTAGATTTATTAGTGTTGGAGTTGATGCTAAGGCTTCCTTGATTTCTTCAAAACTACGTTTTGCTTCTTTAGTCCAACTGCAAAATGCATTCTTTTTTAGCATGGCAATCAAGGGCTATAGTAAATTTGCAACATTAGGAATGAATCTTCTTAAAAAGTTGATTCTCCCCAAAAAGCTCTGCAATCCTTTCTTGTGATTGGGTAATGGTAGTTCAAGTATAGCTTTAACTCTTTCAGGATCAATGGTAACTCTGTCTTTTGATACTATGTGGCCTAACAATTTACCTTCATGAACTACAAAAATACTCTTTGTCGGATTGAGAGATATTCCATATTCTCTGCATTTTTCAAAAACTTGTTTTAGATGTGACAAGTGTTCATTTTCCTTCTTTGAATATACAGTTATGTCATTTAAGTAAACCAGCAAAAATTTCTAGATTAAACTCTGAAATGCCATATCTATGGCACGTTGAAAGGTGGTACCAGCATTAGATAAACCAAAAGGCATTCTCTTGTAAGCCATAGTGCCCCATTTTGTTGTAAATGTTGTTTTATACTGATCCTCCCATTTGACTATAATCTGGTTATAACCAAAATATCCATCCAGAAGAGAAAATTTCTCTGAACCGACAACAACTTGGAGGATTTGTTCCATAGACGGTAAGGGATAATAATCTTTCAGAGACACTCTATTAAGATCTCTAAAATCCACACATAATCTTATCTCACCACTCCTTTTTCTAATCGGAACAAGGTTAGAAACCCAAGATGTGTGTTTAATTGGAAATACAATATCCCCCTCAACTAACTTGGTCAGCTCTTTGATCATCAAGGGTTCAAGCTTGGGGTTCAATGGTCTCTATTTTTTTCTAACAGGCTTGGCATCAGGATCTAACTCAATTGTATGTTGTGCAATATGAGGATCAAACCCTCTTAAATCAAAATATTTCCAAGCAAAAACATTGTGATACTCTTGGCATAAAACAATGAAAGCTCTCTTATCTTCAACTGAAGAGATTTTTCCTAATTTCAGAAGCTTACCTTTAAAGATTTCCACTTCTTCATAATGATCTTATTTCACTTGAATGCCAACTTTGTTCAATTAAGTTGGTCATCAGAATTGAATATGGATTCCAATGTATGGGAAGTTTCTTTGTCTTTAGCTGTATCACTTGATCATCATACTGTTGTTTCATCTTTTCTTTGTTCACTATAGAAAATTGATCTTCTTGGAGCAGAAAGGTTAAATCTGTTCATCACTTTCAAATACCTGCCAGTTAATGTTGTTATCAGGAATTAACGGCCTAATAACCACCTTGACATACTGCTGTATTTTATCTTTTTTAATATCGCCTGGGATATCAAACTATGCTCCAATTGCTGCAAGTCTATCAACATGCTTATTCTGATTTCGTAGAACATAAATCAGATTGAAGGCATTAAATTCTTTAATTATATTCCATACTCTATTTCTGTAAGACTTCAAAGCATCATTCTTGGAAACATTCAGCCCTCTAACTTGATTAACTATCAATTCACTGTCTCCATGGACTTTCAAACGGTCAATTCCTCTTTTCCTTGCCCACTCAAGGCCTTGAATGAGTCCTTCATACTCAGCACTGTTGTTAGAACATGCAAAAGAAAAATGAAAGGCTAAAAAATACTTATCACCCTGTGGAGAAACCAGCATTGCACCTCCACTTGCTCCATTCTTGCTTCTGGAACCATCAAAAAAAAATTCTCAGAGTTCACTTTATTGTTGCAACAATTGATCTGTACTTTTTTCGAGGTTTGGAACCTCTGAGTCAAGTTCAAGCATCAGATAATTACCCATACCGACATCTTGAATAAAGTCTATAGGATTTTCCAACACATTTTCAATTTCCCATTCATGCTTGAAGTTCTTGAGCGGTAGCTAGTTCACTATCAGAAAAAATGACACAATTTGTGTCTACATCAGTAGGAACAACATTGATAGGACTTGGGTTATATGGCTCAATGTGATCTTTAGCCAACCTCTCAGATTTAATGGTAACCTTATTTCCATACCTTGTTCTAAACAGCATATGTGACCAATCAACTAATACATAACCACCTATCTTAGCTATAAAGTCTCTTGAGAGGCACAAAGAAAAGAAAGGTGGGAGATCTATTACACATATGTCCTGAGGAACTGAAAAATTTAGACAAGCATGAAGGGTAAGACTCAAATCTTTAATAACACCCAATGTATTAACGAAAGTACCATCCAATTGAATCACTCCTTTCTCTAAAGGTTGATACTTTAGTCCAAGCTTGTAAGCAATTTGCTTTGGCATTACTGAGCTACTAGCTCCACTGTCTACCATACAGTTATGAACTAAATTATCACCTATGATTACAGACACATAAAATGGAGGTGGTTTGACTTCTTTTCATGCCTCTTTGCTGGGCTATTTATCCTTTTCTTGGGGATTATTTGTCAATACAATTCTGCCTTGACCTATTGGAGACTCAGATTCATCAGACACTTTAAAATTTTACAAAGCTGAATGTAACATGTATATCTTTTTGACCTGGGATAGCTAATGAATCCCACATAGACATCGTTACATTCATCTTTTTCATACTATCAAGAATATTATAAGGTACAACTGGATTCACTTTATGATGTACCTTTATGCCAGCATGATCAACTTGCAGGTGTGGCTGCTCCTTAACTGGGAGTTGTTGATTTCTTTGCAAACCATGAGTCACTTGTGATGTAGATGGTTTTGCAGCTATTTCTTTTCCTTTACCAGTTGCTTGATCAAGCTCAAAATCTCTTTTCTTCACCCTTGTGTTAGCCACAACTGGAGAATTATCTACATTCAATCCACAAAATTCCTCACCTTTCCAGTTAAGTAGGGTAGTTTCATTGGTAAGTTGGTCTTGGTGTTGTGGAGATGTATCATTGAATTCATTCTACTATGAACTCGAGGCATTTTGTACCATAAGTTCCTGATTAATGAGTCAATTTGAGCAGGTGACCTGATTGTGAGGTTGGTTACAAGGGTAGCGCCACTCATGATCTGTTGCTAGGTTGTTTTGAATAGGGACAAGATCCTTAGCTGCACTAATAGGTGTTGGAGCGTAAGCCTAAAAAGGTCTAGTGTTTACACTCTGTCTTGGGCCCTGGTAGTTACCTTGATAAGCTTGTCTATTACCTTGATATTGTTGTTGCTGACCTGAATTCTACTATTGATAGGGCCTGTTATATGATTGTTGCTTTTCCAAGGTCACAAGCTTATTTCCAAAAGTCTATAATTAACTTTTGATCTCTTGTAACTCACTTGAAGATCTTGGAACAGGTGGCAAAGGTGCAAAAAGTGGTATCTGCAAAGGGATATTTGAATGAATATCTAGAAATATAGGGATTGGTGGCCTAGGAGCAAGTTTACCAGCTTGTATTAGGCTATTTTCAGCTCTGATTGCTACTTCAAATGCATCTAGTAGGGAAACACCCCCCATTGATTGTATCATAATGGTTATATCAATGTTAAGAGCCTTCAAAAAGTACAAACATGCATATTCTGGAGGTGGCCTCACTATTGTAGGAATTCTATCCCAGGTTCTTTGAAATATGAAATTGAAATCATTCATTTGCTCCTAAGGATCCCTATTAAGTGTAGTTAATTACTCCAACAAAGACAAATTATCAGACCTATCCTGAAACTACCTATGTAATTTTTCACCCAACTCATCCCAAGTGGCAACTGAACCACTGTAATGATCTTCCTTTGAATGATGTTGCAAGTAGTCTTACAACTACATCTTCTTGTGTGATATGGTGCACACCACATAAGGAAGCAACATCTCGTATATGTTCAATCGGGGTAGTCTGATCTTCCCTAGTGAAAATTGGAAAGCTTTTCAAATATGCCATTGGAATGTCATTGTGTTGTGTCAAATTTAATGGACTACCTCCATTAAATGGCACAAAAGGCTAATTTTTGGGAGTAGCCATTAAAGGTGGATTTGGATTTGTAAAAACTATAGTTGATGAACTTGCTGCAATAACAAAACTTGAAAATATATAAATAGCAAAAACAGTTGGACTGGTTAAAGGAGACCTTCCGGTTCCAAGGCTAGGTGAGGCTGAACGATTCTCAATTTATTTTTTAGATGGTCTTCCTCTCCTTCTTCATGGTGAAAATGTAACTTTTGGTCTAACACCAAGTGGTGTAGACTGTATTCTCTTAGAAGGAGGTGCTTTTTTTGTTGCTTTGCCTTGTCTTCTGGGTGGTGACAGCTGAAAACATTCAAAAGGAAATGAGCTGCTCCTTTTCTAAACTCTTCTCATAAACTATAAAAGCACTAATTCTGAAGTTCTTTCTCTTTATGGAGTCACCAATTATGCAAAAAATGACTTCTACAAAGTATGAAACTTACTTGTTGCATACCAAACCAAAAAAATAATGTGGGTTCGAGTCCCACCAGGCATGCTAGAACTATTAGCACTTCGATTTTGCACCTGTTGAATGTAAAATTCAACAATCCAATGTAACATGGGAAGACCTCTAAAGTTGTAGGTTTCTTGTAAACAGAGGTCAACCTCCGGAGAAGGTTGACTTCCTTTGTGTTATCACCTAACTACTGAACTTTGTAAGGAAAAGGGAGAAGGAGTGCATGAAAATGAAAATTAAATCCTATGGTGATACACCGAACTGAAATAAGAGCTATGAACATTTAGACTGGCATACACTTGAATAAGGATGACTGACATTGAACTGCACAACATGTTACCGTAAGTTTATGCATGAATATTTTGTAAAAATGTTGACTTGCATATTCTTTTAAGAAGGAAAGGTAATTTTCACAAATCAAAAGGGTTAATATACAACTTTAAAACACAATTTACAACCTGTGTAACCATACTTTTGCAGAAAAGGCATAATAAGTGAGACAAAGCTACATGGAAATAAAAATCTCACAAATAACTTGATCAATCACCTAACAATACACGATGTTACAAGAACAAGAAGGAAAAATGAGACAATCAATGGTATCCAAGGTAAACTCTGTATATTATGCTCCAAATGAGTTACAAAAGTGTGCTAATCTGAGAAAGGACTGTCAAAGTCACAAAATTTTGAAAAGCATAAGAAGAACTCCCTTACAAAGACAAAAAAATGCCCTATATACAAAAAGTGTTGGCACCTACCCTAGGGCTTACAAAAAATATCCGCCTCTAGAAAGATCAGCCCTTAGATCTTTTTTAATCGAGTTACTTCTACATTAAATGTGTATCCCCGCTGTCTATGTCGGTGTGAAGGATCGCCCTCAGGAGAAGTCTTCAGATCTTTTGCAACCACAATATTTACTTCTAGCCTCCATGTCCACCCTCGAACTTCCATCAAAACCACTTTGAATTCCCTAGAATATAGCCATTAATATTGATCTGCCTTCTGCCAGCAGAGATCCCAACTATCACGGAGACTCGTGGCCTTTTCTTCCTTTCGATTTTCCTATGCTCAAGATCTTCCTGCAAGTTGACCATCTTTGAGAAGTAGCATCCAACCTTTATGTTAGATTCGAGCACCATTGTTTCACCAAGCCAACCCATGCCTTTGATCATGGAGCAGATCCATACCGCTTGCATTCCATTGATCTTTTACAGGGGTGGTCACAATAGTCCAACAGTCAATGGTTCATCCTTAGTTCTCCCTGATTAGGTGAACACACTCCACGTAAGATTCTCGGGTGGTCAAAGGTCCTTTAGAAAAAATTGCATGTCAGTGAGACACTAATCGTGTCTCCCCGATGCAATTATTCCCTTCAATAGTTATTGGCATAGCACGCGACAGTCAGCAAGAGTTCATAGCAAGCGGCCAGAGTCCTATCGATATCCAACATTGTTGCCCAAACCATTGCTATTAGCTAGACATCATGTCAAGTCCTCAGAAGTCATACCAATATCGCCATTTCATCTCCCAGACATCCACATTCGGCAAGAGTTCTCGCCGAAGTGTGCAGCGGACCCATCGCTATCGACAAGACACCACCAGGTCAGCGAGACTTCATAGCGAACTCCTCCATTCTCCCCGAGCTCACCTCATTTTGGAAAGAACCTATCAGGTCAACAAGACTTCTTGTCGAAGCTACCTTGTTTTGGAAAGAGCTTATTTCAGTTGGGGAGACTTTTCCCAATCAGTGAGACCTTTTGCTAAGCTCCTTTCCTTCGCTGAGACCTCCTTTCTTGTTGGGGAGACATCACTCGATCAGTGAGACCTTTTGTTGGGCTCAAATATTTCCCTGATGCCATTTCACTTTGGCAAGAGTCCACCTTTTCAGTGAGACTTTACCCCTTCGCTAGCCTCTGTCGCTGAGACCTCAACAATCAGCAAGACGTTACACCGAACCATGAACCCTCGATGAGACTTTTCCGCTTCGCTTAGACCTTTTTTCGAAGGCATATCTCTCAGCGAGATCTCCCCAATGAAATCCCATGTAGACAAGACTCTTCGGGTCAACAGGACATCACCCAAAAACCAATCTATTTCCTCGAGCGCAGATTTTTTCCTCTCGGCAAGACACCATTCGGTCGGTGAGACATTACACTGACCGAGCCTTTTGTCAGTGAATGCAACTTCCTTTGGTGATACCTCGCCCTGTCAACCAAACGTTATACTGATGTCCCCACTTTTCGGTGAGACTTCATCCATTTGGCCAGACGTTATGGCGAATGCAAATCTTTCTCCCCGATGATGGCCTTGTGAACAACTGTCGATGAGACTTTTGTCTGTCAGCATGACCTTTCACCGAAGGCATCCTATTTTGGTGAGACTTCACTGGATCGGTAAGACCTCATGCCAATGACACCTCCCTTTTCTGAGACCTTACCCCTTTGGTAAGACTTCTCCCCGATGTCGATCATTTTGACGAGACCATCAACAGTCACCGGGACATCTTGGCGAACCCAAAACCTTTCAACAAGACTTCATCGGTTGGTGAGACCTCCCGCCAACGCCAATATTATGTCGAGAGTTCCATTCTTTCAGTGAGACTCCAGTTGATTGATAGAACTCATGTCGAACATAGATGTCTTGGTGACCCGAGGCAAAATTCAATTCATCTAGCCCCCTTGAATACTTGAAAAATTAGACCCCTACCCAATTGAGCCCATAGGTAAAAAATTGGGAAACAACTATCACGGATACAAGTGAAGATCTAAAGAATGAATCAACAATGAGCCATGGCATATTCAATGGAGTATTTCATTCATCACTAGGTCCTAAGGCATCACAGAGTCATTAGGAGGAGCATGAACCAAAGTAGCAATGTGTGATATCTTCCAGAGAAAAGGTGACCAAGGTGATTAAAGGGTTACGTGGTAGCATCCAGAGGGCATCACTAAAAGAAAAAAGAAGTAGTGAAATAGAAGAACCATTGATATTGTTTTAAAATAAGATGATCAAATGACCAAGATTTAAACTCAAATGGCTAAGTGTCAGCTTGCTCACATGAGATTTCTATCAGCCATTAATGGTGATGCACTCCATCCTCTGGCCATAAAGAAGGTCGTTAGCTTATTCTTTCTCACAATTACAATCATTCAAGAGAAGAAGAGCTAACCAAGTTTGAGGAAGTGACGTGAAGAGCTCTTGTGAAAGATTGCAGAGGCAATAACAACAAACTTAATCCAAGTAAGCAAATAATCAAACTTTTCTATGTTAATTACATTGAATTGAGTTGGTCTAGGTTCGCAAGAAGTCTAAGAATTCTAAGTGCTTAGGGTTTGCTAGGGTTTATCTATTGTGCATTTTCAAATTGGGTTAAGTGAGAATTTCTTGAGGTTTGGGGAAGGTTATTATTTTTCAAACTTGTCTCTTAAAGAATACATACCAATAGATCATTATGCAAATTGAAAATTTGCAAACCCTAGTCTTGATACACTGTGAAAATGAGTGAGCCCGAACCTAATGAGTCTAGCATCAGGCCTGAAAGAAAACCTAAGAAAAAGAAGGTAAAAGGACCTAAGACCTTGGATGTTACATCCATGGCTAAACTAGATGCACCTAAAGCACCTAAACCTACACTAAGTGTCCCTATGGAATCTCCAAAGCTAAAGGGTGAGAAAAGAACTCATGCCAGATTCATGGAGGGTGCCTCTGAAGACATAAATGAGCAAGGGTCACAAATTGGCAAGAAACCTACATAGTAGGTTGTTATAACAAGCAGATTGATTGACCTTGCTAGTGGAATTGGAGAACCAGCTCAACCATAGAGTGGATCAAAATTATTTATGTATACTTTTAACAGGAGGCATGTTAGACGACCAAATAGATACCTATGGTGCCTTAACATTGGGATGCTTTTTGTGAAAAATGTGTTTGTGGAGGTGGATGCAATGGTGGAATTGGCTAAACATTATGATCCTAAGGATAGGAAGATCAAGAGTAAGAATGGAACTTTGATCTTGGAAGTGACAAGGGATAAAATTGTAGAGGTGTTCAAGTTGAAATCTAACTATACAAGCAACATAAGTCATGTGGAATTGTATAATGAGTATGAGTAGAATAGATTTGCATATAGGAAGCATGTGCTTGCAAGGAACAAAAAAGATAACAAGGGAGAATTTGGTCCTAAGGACCTAGAGCCCTTTGAATGTGAAGAATTTGTGAATGATTTCAAAAACACATATTATTGTTTCAATCAGGTTCTGGCTGGTAGATTTGATGCTAGAATATTCATTGACTTTTTGGTGATGGTGATAGATATACATAATTTGAATTCAAATAGGGGTTTTGATTATGCTGCTTGCATTGCAGAACAAATGCATAAGGATTTGATCAGTTTGAAGTAGGGGAATGTCCCTCTAGGTTTTCCAAATTACTCTTTATTAATGCACATGCTTCTATTTGTGGGACACGAAAAGTGGAAGAAGAAGCTAAAGGATGATCCCACGATACTGGTTTACAATTTTTGGGAGATCCTGATTTTTGCTAAAATCACATATTTTTAGAAAATATAATGATTTAAGCCTTGAAAAGTTCCATTTAACGGATTCCAATTGAAGAGGATTTGATCAAACCACCTTAGATCAAACCCCCTTGGATAGAACTCCGCTAGTTTTAAACCATACCTATAATGGAGTCTCCTTTACACCTATCAAAATGCTAATAAAAACCCACTTTTGATTTACCTTTTGGGGAATCAAATGAATTCAATTAAAATTTATTTTTTGTAAGTATGTAGTCCTTATTATAGGCTTCCCAAAAAAGTATAATTTAAAATAAATTTTATTTTATTATTATATTTATTTTTTATTTCTTATGAATGTAGGATTTTCACTGAAAATCAAGCTCTATGTTTTGCACGTGGAAAAATAGCAGATTATCAAAAAATATATATATCAGTGCACTAGATATTGAAGTCCTTGGTCCAACAAAAAAATAAAATAGATTTCGATAGATACAAAAAAAATTATGTTGTATATAGTCCACCTATGTCTGAATTGTAATCGGTTTTACTTCAAAACTTGATTAAGGAAAAAATATTCAATAAAACACTATGAAACCAAATGAAGGCACTAGATATCGTAGTTACAAATATAAATTTTAAAAAAATAGAATTTTATCCTTCATGGAAAAATAATTGCAATTTGATTTCAAAAATTTTGAATTTAAAAATATATTTAGAATCTACAGACAAAATAGCATAAATCACTAGTTTGCATCATCTTCAAATTCCTCACAATTTAACCACTATAGGTGCCCAAAAGTGAAGATTTAGTTACAAAAAATCAGTTTAGTGTCCAGTTTGGTCAAAAATTGTAAACCAATATTGTGGGATCACCCTAAAGTTAAGGTAGAAGGATAATGAGAATAATGATTTGCCTGTCCAAATGTAGACATATATTTGGGACCAAAATTGTCCCCATTCAAACTATTTGATTTTTTGCAATGTTACAAAATCCAAATTCAAATAGGAGTTTTGATTATGCTGCTTACATTGCAGAAAAAATGCATAAGGATTTGATCAGTTTGAAGCAAGGGAATGTCCCTCTAGTTTTTCCATACTATCCTCTATTAATGCACATGTTTCTATTTGTGGGACAAGAAAAACAAAAGAAGAAGCTAAAGTTAAGGCTGAAGGATAATGAGAATAATTATTTACCTGTCCAAATGTGGACATATATTTGGGACCAAAATTGTGCCCATTCAAATTATTTTCTTTTTTGAAATGTTATTATATATGGTATCTTTGAGAGTTTAGGTGTTGCACCCATTTACAGATTGACAAAATTAATTAGGGATATCATGTTCCCTAAAGATGTGGAAGGAAAAAAAGAATATCACAACTAGGTTGACTAGTTTCTACACTCAGAGTACACTCGGATTGGGGCCTATGGAGCCAAGGTGGCCCACACTATCTACCTCTATATGTATCAGAAAAATTTGCATTTATGTAGTTGATGTAGAAACTCAATTTTATGGACAAGGAGTTGTTCAAAACTCCTAGGAAAGGTTTTGTGGTGGTTCCACAATGTGCCTTTGCATACTTCAAAGTTGTTTCCAAAGAGGCATATGAAAAATTTGAAATAATGGTGAGTAACCTCAGGTTACCTATTGATGAGTTTAGGAGTTTTGACCTAGAGGGTTTTGTGAAAGGAAAAAGAAGAAGCTATTGAACATCCAAAATACTGAGAGGGGGGATGAATCAATATTCCATAAAACCATAAAAAAAATCCATTTAAACATTATTCTAATTTTGATTGAATCAACAAAAGAGATCATAGAAACAAGTCAATGCAACCATACAAAAATACATTAGGATTGTTACATGGAAACCCCAAAAAGGGAAAAACCATGGTGAGGGTTAACTCACAATTTATTATATCTAGATACAAAACATTACAAGGCTCACTTTCAAGACTCACTATCCTTAAAAAGGCTCACAACCTTAGTAAAAAAGATGGATCACTACCAAGACATAATTATAGTGGCTCACTGCCAAAAGATTGAAATGATAGAATTTATACCTTCAATGTGCAGGGTTCAGTTCCACTAAAGCTCAAAATTTGAAGTACTACCTCACATAGTAGTCACTTAAAAAAACTGTACTGATCACAACTGATAAAGCATTTAGGATCTCACACTTTTCTTCTCCTTCGCACACACACTTCTCACTTCTCCTTCTTGCTCTTTCTCATACCTCTTATTTTTATTCCTCAAAACATCTTATATATATACAAGCATATCTTGATCATCAATTAGGTCGAAACCATATATGATTTAAGCATTGTACCAAGTTGGATAACATCCATAAAGCATAACTAGTCTTCATAATATATTGTATACATTGAGTCGACCAAGACTAAAACACAATTCTCCAAAACAAAAAATAATTCTCAAAGAAAACACCTTCCAGATCTGAGAGCACGTTAATTTCCCATCATACCACTAGCAAAGGGACTATCAATCAAAACTACATTATAAGAGTATTCACCTTAGTAGAATGCGGAGTTTCCCACACAGTATGCCATACACATAACAATAGTAAAATATAGGGTTAGACTCTGTCAGAGATAAATTTCTACTCACAACAAAAGACATCTCAAGATCTAGGATATAGCTATTTGAATGAGCCAAGAAAACACGGTTAAGAGATTAGAGTCATATCAGATCTTGCGGTGAATTTTGGACTCAAATACCAACACATTGATCCATCACAAAAGGGTATTACTAACTGAGAACAACGTCTGGTAAACCAATCAATCTTCCCATATAGTTATCACCATGTTGACATCAATGACAACATAGGAACAACCAACACAAACCATCCATACTTCATGCTCATGTTGTAAGGCTTCCGACAAATCTCCCCCTTTGGCATTGATGGCAACATGCATGACGAAATCATTTTCCAGCAACTGAATACTCTAAATACCCCCCCTATCAAAATTGTTCTTCACAAAAATGCTTTTCCTCTAACTCTCTATCTCTTCATCTCTTTATCTCTTGATCTCTCTATCTCTTCATCTCTCCCCCTTTGAAATCAATGAAAAAGGAAGGGGCACCAGTATATATTTACATATCAATAATGTATCCAAAAAATTATATGAACACAAAATTGAATTAACCTAAAGAAGAACCTTTGAAACTCTCCAAGATAGCCTTCCACGATGCTTTACCTTCTTCCCATGAACCTTTTGAACTTACAAGGGTCCTGTAAAATAGCTCAAGATTAATTAAAGCCTCTACACCATCTGCTAAAGTATTGGGAGTAAGATTTATCTCTGATAACTCACCAATACATCCAAGAGCACTAGAAATAGTAGTATGTTTGAGTTTAATCATGTCTTTGAGTGCCACAAACTTTTTGATAATATTTGTCCTTTGATCTTGTAGAGAAAATATTTTTTCCTAAAGCTGAATAATGTAAGACCACCTTTGATTATATTTATCTTCTGCCAACCTGTATGTATCTGCCTAAGTGCTCAACCATGACTCACTCAACCTTATCTCATTTCTTATATCCAGTGTTCAGCTAGACCAATCTAGGAAAAAAGAAAGTAATTTTTGTGCCTCTTCTTCACAACCTTGTACACACTCCAACTCCTTCATCACTCAATTGTGTGCAATCACACATTTCTCTTTGATATCTTCCAAATTTCCTTCATTAGACCTGATTCTAGCAGACACTTCAATTTTGTAGATGTAAACCTTTAAACAATCAATCATGCCACGAAGATTTTCCACAACAGAAATAGATGAATCAAAATTAGCACTAAGAATAACCTTCTATAATTATTCCAAAGTTCTCTAAATATTTATTCTTTCATGCTCATTTTCAATCTCACTTCCTTCTATAACTTCTTGCTTAATAACACTCTTCCTCTTCTTCCCTATTTTGGTCACGCTATCAAAGGTGCCTTCTACACCGAGATTCTTAAGGCTTTCCAAAATAATTTTTGTATAGTTATCAACTTCATCCTCTGACACTTCATAGTTCAATTTAGATATCCAAATTAACCTTGATTCAACTACTTCCATGTGACAAAAATCTATAGACACAACAAAATTTATGCTTTTAGAGTACCTTTCAACAACACTTACGAGAATCCTAAACCTTATGTTCATCCTCATCTGAAATGTTCCAAAGAATGCAACAAGGGTAGAATCTTATGCATCCAAACTACCAAGATTTATCATGAAGTTCCTAATTTGATAGGCAACAGGCTCTGAATTTTACCATTCTATCCTTTGACAACTCTTTCAAAAGCTAAAAGAGTAAACAAACAACCGAATTTCCATACAAAAATGTATTCTTCTTATTCTTCTTGATTTCCCTCAAATTCTTCAAAGGATGTATACAAATTAATTCACACAAGTCATATTCCATACCTCTTTTAATCGTATCAATAGCAGTATGCACAACAATAGTAGAAACTATAAGGTCATTGTTAGGGATACAAACTTTGTGACTGATGACCATAGAAACATATCGTATTACTGGATCAACAATCGATCTTAAATCAATCTCTTTTCCTTCAATATTCACACTGGTAACCTCAAATATCTCCTTCTCATCCATAGAGTTCCATTTGGGAGTTGGTTTAGAGGAAAAAAACTAGTTACATCTCTAATAGCTTCTCTGGTAATCAAATATGCTTCATCAATTCATAAAGATTCATCATGAATTCTACTCAACACTATTCAAATGTACTTTTTCTCAAATTCAAACACGAGAACTTTCCTCCAAACATCCATTTTTTTCTCAACTAACACTTTGCAGGAATCATGGATTTCTTTCAATTCACTTTCCCAAAGCATGCTCAATTGAACTAATGACATCTCTTCTATCTTAGAGAAAACAAATGCATAGATATCTTCTATGGGAAACACTCTTAGAGAAATGTGAGAGAATGCACCAACAGACTCTTCTGACAGATCCTTCAAATATCTTCTCAAATTGACTTGCACTTTATTCACACTATCCACAACCTTTGAATTATCCATAATAGTAAAAATAAAATATTGTGAAAATAGGAATACCTCTGAAAATTCCAACAAGAAATGTGTAGATATCCTGCTTCCAGAGCTCACTTCAAATCCACTTGACTTCTTCAAACCTTGAAACTCTGAATTTCCTTCTAAACTTCCTTTGCATGCTTCAACAAAGATACATAATCCTTTAGAATTATTTGAGTTTATTCCTTCCATTCTGAATGCTTTTGTAATAAATGCTTCAACTTGTAGGTAGATTGCCTCACAGATTGTGTATTCCTTCATCCTTTCAAATTCTACAAATTTTTAAATTCACACATGCAACTAAAAACTTTCTTAATTTCCTTACCACAATAAATATACTTCTATCATGATATGACACAAGTACCGATGAGGGGGTTCATTAGATTTTCTGATGATTTCTCCCCCTTAGCCACTGCTTTTTCTTAGAAATTGACAGGAGTATCTGCACTAGAGGTTGGTGTAGATAAAACCAACAATTCCGATTCCTTTCTCCTAATCCTTTTCATTTCTTTTCTTTCTTCTTCCGAATCAATTATTTGATCATTCTTCTTTCTTGAATAGATATTTTTCTTTCTTTTGTTGATACTACCAGGATGTTCTGTATTGCTGCACTTATAGAAAACAATAATCTTCTTCACATTTTCCTTTTTATTTAATGCACCAACCTTACATCCATTCTTCTTTCACTTAAAACATTTTTTGGATAAAGAATCATTCATTTTACTTTTGCAATCCTTTGGTTTATGACCAAACTCCTTGTAGGAGTAATAAACACCATTGAAAAATAAGTACATTTTAGCATTATAACGCTTGATAGGAGTTTTTCCAAGATTTCTTCTAGGATCCTTGATTTGTCTATCTTTGTACTGATTCTTCTTACCAATTGATTGCTTCACTTTAGAACTTTGACCTTTATCAAACCCTAAACCACTCTTATCCATTACCAATCTCTGAGAAGTAACCAATTCATCAAGCATCGTTGAGCTTATCTTAAATTTTTCCTCAAAACGTCTTTCCTTTTTCCATATCAGATCTCAAATTTTTTGATTCTTCTTCTAGCTTTAAGCATTCGTCCATCTTCCTTTTAATTTTAATTTCCTGACATTCTTCAATTCTTTTCTTCTCATCCAATTGTTGTAGCAAGCTAGAGATAATTTCTTCTCCTTTAACCAATAGATCACATGCTTCAATACTTTTACTTTGCAACTTTTTAATATACTCACGTGCTTTTATCAACCTGTCCTTCAGATCTTCCATTTCTTCTAAGCATTCAATAGAGACTATTTCCAAGGAAAAATATTTCTTATACTCAAATTTTGGGACCTCTGTCAAGGTGTTAGGCTTCCTCTAAGGGACCAAGCTATGATACCAATTGTTGAACATTCAGAATACTAAAAGGGGGGGTGAATCAGTATTCCATAAAACCATAATAGAATCCATTTAAATATTATTCTAATTCTAACTAAATTAGCAAGAGAGATCATAGAAACAAGTCAATGCAACCATACACAAGAACACCAGGATTTTTACGTGGAAAAACCAAAAAGGGAAAAACCATGATGAGGGTTAACTCACAATATATTATATCTGGATATAAAATATTATGGGGCTCATTGCTAGGACTCACTTTGCTTAAAAAGGCTCATAGCTTGAGTACAAAAGATGGTTCACTGCCAAGATACAATGATAGTGGCTAACTGCCAAAAGATTGAACTCATAGAATACACCTTCAATGTGCAAGGTTTAGTTCCACTGAAGCTCAAAATATGAAGTACTACCTCACACAGTAGTTGCTCAACAAAACTATACTAATCACAACTGATAAAGCATTTAGGCTCTCACACTTTTCTTCTCCTTCACATACACTTCTCACTTCTCCTTCTTGCTCTTTCTCATACCTCTTCTTTTTATTCCTCAAAACATCTTATATATATACAATCATATCTTGATCATCAATTAGGTCAGCACCATATATGATTTAAGCATTGTACCAAGTCATCTAACATCCATGATAAAGCATAACTAGTCTTCATAATATATTGTATACGTTGAGTCGGCCAAGACTAAAACACAATTATCCAAACCAACAAATAATTCTCAAAGCAAACACCTTTCGGATTTGAGAGCACATTAATTTCCCATCATACCATCAACAAAGAGACTGTCAATCAAAACTGCAACATAAGAATATTCACCTTAGTATAATGTGGAGTCTCCCACACAGTGTGCCACACACATAAAAATAGTAAAATATAGGGTTAGACTTTGTCAGAGACAACTTTCTGCTCACAACAAAAGACATCTCAAGATCCAAGATATATTTGTCTAAATGATCCAAGAAAACATGGTTAAGAGATTAGAGTCATATCAGATCTTGTAGTGAACTCTAGACTCAAATACCAACAAAAAATAGCTTCTAGAAACCAAGTAGTCTTCCCATTTAGTTATCACCATGTTTAAATCAATGACAACTTAGGAACAACCAACACAAACCATCCATACTTCATGCTCATTTTGCAAGGCTTCCAACAAAATCAAGGGTCTCTTTGGATTCTCCCACCAATTTCTATATACATATGATGTATTAAGAAACTTGGGAAGTGGTGGAGTTGTTACATCAAGGAAAAAGGAATGGACAACCATATGTAACATTGAGGAAGAGATCATTAAGAGAAATGGATTTTATGTGATCCCTTATGACGCAATTGAGAACACTTTTGAAAGGTATTTTACAAAATTGAATGACTATCAATGTGGATAATTTAAGGCAAAGGTCAAGGAAGCTGCTGAGAGAGCACAAGCTCTCCTAGAGCCACAACCCCAAGCCATGGATGTTCCGGAGCAACATGTAGATTTTCAAGGAGGGATGTTGAAGTGATTGGGGAGGAAAAAATGGAAAAGCATGTTCCTAGTGATGATGAAGTGGAGAGGAGATTCCCTTCTCCTAAAATTGATGATTCTCTTGATTTAGATATTCCCCAGGACAAAATGGTTAAATGGGAGTATGATGAAAAGGACGATAATGATCCGATTATCAAGGAATGTTATGAATTCCTTGCTAATGATGCATTTTTGTAAACAAAGGAATTCATTATTTGGTAGAGAAGAAAAGAAATAAAAGAGAGGATTGAACAAGTTAAAGCTAGTATGGATCCATCTCAACAAGAGGAAGCTAAGAAAGCAAAGGAAGAGAAAATCATGGCTGAGATTGCAGCCATTGCTCCTGTGGAAGACAAAAAAAAAGTTTCCCAAAGTGGAATTATGTTGCTTCTAGGATGTACCCTCACCTCAACTATTGCACTTGATGCAATAAGAAGAGACCCGTAGGATTTTGTATCTAAGGAGCACTTTGACAATTGGGTGTTTAGGTTTGGTTATAGTCCTAAATTGCACACTCTTGAAATTTTTTCTATGGCTCCCAACACTGGAAAGCATGAGATTGTCAGGTCTATAGAGGAATTCATTTGATCAATGGTGGTGAAAAGATTTATAGATATAACTCATGTCCAAGCAGTAAAATTAACTATACATACTGCAATGCTCAATGTTGATACAACACAAATCTCTTAGAAGAAATATGATTCCTTATTGAAAGATTAGAAAAAAGCTTTGGATGAGATTAATAAGATAAGAACGACTGTTCAGGCTAGCCAATCAATAAGAGTACTATCATCACTTTCCTCTTTAGATTTGTCTACATAAGATAGGGAAACATTAGCATTAAGGATTTAGTGTTTGAAAAAGGAATTGGAAAAAGAAAAAGACCACAAAAAAGGCTAAGATGGAAACACTTAAAGTGGACAATTTGACATTTTTGAGGATGTATTAAAACATAGAGATACAAAGTTTGTAAATAGAGTTGATGATGTGTGGGCTACTTATAAGAACATATATAAGGCAAACATCAAGTATCTACAGGTTCAAAAGGCTTTCCAAATTGAGTGTCGAAAATGGAGCACTAGGGTAGGAACACTAAAAGAAATGGTTTCTATGTTGCAAGAAGACCCTGAATCTCCTACTAACATTCCTAAAATGTTACAGGCCATTGAATTGGTGAATGAAATAACAACTTTTCATGGAAAATTGGGAACGCAACTCAAAAAAAAGTTTAAAATGTTTAGAGAGATGGAAGGGTATTGTATGCCTAAAATATTGGATGATAAAGGTGAGTTAAAGGAGCTTGTGAAGTGGAAGGATGAGTTAGGATATTTTCTCCCTCAGAGTAAAATTGATGCTAAGTGTTACTGATTACTCTATGTTAAATCCAAACATAGATATCATGACTAGAATTGAAATGAGAATGGAAACTTTCATTAAAGAGGCTAGCGCTTTAATTGATGCAATGTATAATCAACATAGTAAAAAAATATAGAAGTTTCTAGATGTAAAATGACCAACTGAGGATGAATATAACACATGGCTAGAAAATTTTATAGATTGAGCCAATGTTATGAAAGTTGATAGCAAACATGGTGACTAACGGATGGGAGTAAACAATGCATAGCCTAGAACTATTATAGATTAGGATTTTTCTAATGTATTGCAAAATATTGTTTTCTCCCCAACATAAAGATTGATGACAAAAGTGTTGACATGGACAGGTCTACCATTCTCTTTTTAATTGTTTTTCTTGCTTTTAAAGTTTTGTTGACTAGATGTGCACATGGAGAAAATTTTTGTATCATGAAGAAGATAGTTTGATGTTGTTGCAATGGATGAAAGATGCCTTTTGGAAAGCAAGTAAATCTTCTTTAGAAAATAGAAATGAATTTTGTCTTATATGCTTTCCCCCTTTTCAAAGATGCAAATGTAACCACTTGGGGAATTTTGAAATTCAAATGCAAATGTGTGTCAAATGTAAAATGTTACTTTTGGTGTAATTTGGCTCGAAGCTTGTTGCTCCCATGTTTCTATAAATGGGAATTCAAGTAAAATTGCATGGGTATTTTGATGGTTAAGCATTTGAGATCATGTGAAAGAAATTTTGTAATTCAAGAATAGAGAAATAAAATAGTGTTGAGTCTTAGGTATTCATTCTAGTTTGTAATAGGCATAACAGTTTTACAGTAGCAATGGCATGTGAATGAGAATTGCTAATTTTGGATCAATTTCTCTCCTGTGTATTGTGTTTCTCAAATCATAAATAAAATGATCAAGCATCTTGTATTTGTCTTCAATCACTTTGGTTGAATGTATGGTTTTATTTCTACTTTAGTTCAAAGAGATAATTAAATTCTTTAATAAGATCATAGGTTTGTGAGATGGAATTCAAGGATTACTAATTAGTTTTTGTTTTTGGATATCTTGAGTTGTGTATTGCAAAGAAATATAACAATAGTCTATAAATGTTGAGTTTATTTGATAATGTATTATAGTTTGTTACAAATATGAATTTGTTACCCATGGATAAAGCACTAATCTATTAGTTTGGCTATCCTAGATATAAATGAGTCGGTTCGTACCTAAACAAATAACACAAATCTTAATGAAAATCACTAAAACACCTATAATTGTAGTAAAGTTGTATAGGAATCACCCATTCCTTGCTTTAGATGATAATTTGCTAAAGGATCAACCAAATCTTTAAAGGATTTTATCTAATTAGTAGCTTGTGGAATGTATTTGTTTTCCACAATGTTATTGGTAATTTGGCATAAGAGTAGATCAATTCAAACATTTCCAGGATCACCCTCCTGTGTTTCACAGAGCCTAAAGAGTAGAGGTCAAGCCTAGAAAGCTTGTACCTATTCGTTGTCCAATTATCACCATTATTGACCATTGAATTGTGGCAGATTCATAGATAATGACAGATTAATTTTGGTTCCCAAAAAGTAACCAACACATACCATGATAGATTCTAGAATTTATAATAATCATAACATCGATTGGTTGTTGTAGTTACTATGTTGCATTTGGTTATGGATTTGAACTATATGATCCTTCTTTTTCTTCTTTTACGAAGGCTTCTATACCTCTTGGACCTCTTATTCTTCCTCCTCTTCCTTAGAATTTTTAATTATCTTCCTTTTACCACATGCTTGGCCCTTTCTTTGTTGTCCTTCTTGTCTGCACTCATTTGCATTAGGGTTTCCTAGATCTCTTGCATGTCCGGTGTGGTTACCATTTGTGAAGAAGATGCAGAACCTTCATATTATGTACTTGTAGCCCCATGCAGTCTCCCTAACCTTATTGCGGTTGGTGTGTAGGTTATTGGAGTTGGCATAGAAGAGGATGGTTATGTTGTTTCTTTTGTTGAAATGCCCCATTATTTATGCACCTATTCTTTATTTTTCTTGAATATTTTTTGGGAATTATTCAAATCCATAATCTCCTTGTGCATCCTAAATCACTTTGTATTTTGGTCTTATTTTTTACTAAGTATGTTTGCAACATAAACATCCACCTCTTTTTGTGATATCTCATAAGGGAGCTTGGAAATCCAAGTTGTCTATGGCTCTACTGCCTCCATGTATGTATAGAATTTATCCACCAAGAAAGTGATGGTATTGATATACTACATAATATATTTGTATGGTATCAAATCCCTAGCTTGGTGTTGTTATTAGAATATTTTGAATAATCCCCACTATGTAGTGGTATATGTTTTTTAATCTAGGAATTATCATGTATGCATTTTGATTTAAGTTGCTATTGGAAGGCTTACTTACCATACTTTACCTTTGAACTTTGGGAGCTCATTAAGGAATTAGAATACTAGGTAGATGAGTAATGTCCCATACCAAAATTTTAATTTGGGATGTTTTAGTTTTTTGGAGGTTCTCCATAAGGTTCTCTCTCATGACCTTGTTGAGATCAAAACCCTTCCCCTCCACCATCATTTTATATGCGATGTGAATTACTATGGTAGTATCAGAATCTTCCCTATTTACATAGTACAATTTGTATATAATTCCCATTGTTGTATATTGTTGCATAGGCGGTTGTCATTGCACAAAAAGATCGACCTGCTAATGCTCGATACAATCGCTAGATTTCTATAAGATCCAAGATCCATAGGAGGTGATTAAACCATGTCACGAAGCCCAAGCGCCACACTAGCTAGCCCACATTGAAGAGACCAAGGGTAACACCTTGCAACAATCCCCCCTAGCGCAAGCGAGGGATTCAAAACTCTGACCTCGGCTTTGATACCAATTTTTGCACAAGCAGTTGTCATTGCACCAAATGATCGACCTGTCAATGCCCAATACGACCACTGGATTTATACAAGATCCAAGATCCACAAGAGGTGGTTAAACCATGTCACGAAGCCCAAGCACAACACTATCCCACACCGAAGAGACCAAGAGTGACACCTTGCAACAATCCCCCCAATGCAAGTGAGGGGTTTGAACCTATGACCTTATCTCTAATACCAATTCTTGCACAGGTGGTTTTCATTGCACCAAAAGATTGACCTGTTAATGCTCGATATAGTCATTGGATTTATACAAGATCCAAGATCCATAGGAGGTGGTTAAACTATGTCATGAAGCCCAAGCGTCATGTTTTCCCACACCAAGGAGACCAAGGGTGACACCTTGCAACACATATCACATCATGGGATTTGTGATTACATAAATGCTCAGTCTTCTCTCATTTGGTGTTTCCTCGGTCAAGGTGGTCATTGTATCATTCTTAACTAGTTTCTTTGCTAGTACCTCCCCACCATGCTCAACCCTATTTCTTCATGGATTGTTTATCATGTTATTTGGTAGGATTTATTGAGGTATATGAGCTCATCATGGACTCTGCTCAATACTAGCTATCCAATCATCCTCATCATAAAAAAATGGGAAATCCTTTCAAATGTTGAGATTCTTCTTTCCTATCTCATATAACTAAGGTTGGTATGTCCTTTAATCTAGGTTGAGGAGGGTTATAATTTGAGTTCTTTGAATTTCATATGATTGATCCCTTCTATCAGCTCATGGATGTATTTTCTTACTTCCTTTATATAGATAATATGTATGGGGATCTTGGATAATGCACCATATTTATCTACGTCCATTGCCTTGAATGGGAATTTCTTATATTTTGGTCATGGCTTCTCAATAATATTCACCAAGGTTTGGGTTGTCATTGTTTGCAGCTATATATATGAGTAGCAAATCTTGAAACATGTTCGTTTACATAGAGAGTTTGAATGCAAAGTGAGTGTGATGTATTTGTGATGGTATTTAAATAGATTTAGGTTGGTCGAGCATATTTACATCATTTTTTAGTTAGGTTTCATGGGCTTTTCTATCCATTTGCAAATTTGGGCTTCTAATAGCTTGATTTTTTTTTTTTAGTTATTTATAATACATATTTTATATAATTATACACTATATATATTTTTAGTGTTAATGATTTTCATCCTTCGGGTTGGTGATAATTTTTAAGTCTTGTGCCATTGGCATATCAATTATGTGGTTTCCATCCAATTTTCTCAATCTCACAACTGCTAATTGTGCAATTTCATGGATATAGTATGGTCTTAATGATGGAAGAGCATCCAATGATTGAATGGAAATCTTGCATCAATCAGAAAATGTTTAATTTTATGTTGATTTGATTTTAATGATCTTTTGTTGAATAAGATTGCAATATTAATCCAAAAATGTTTATTAAATAAATTGGCTTAATTATTGTGCAAATGGTGTAGTGGAAGGTGGTGAAGAGTGCAACTTCTAAATTTGAAATTCGGGAGGGAAAATCATGGCATGTATGGGAGTTGCAACTTGTGACAACTCATTAATGTTCCTAAAATGTAGCAGTGGAGAATCTAGGCAACCATATTGAGTGATTGTCTTTTTATAATTTGGTTCCCTATTTTTTAGGAGTGGGAATCTAAGTTCTCACCTAAACAAGGAAATTTCCAAGAAGTGGATTTGAAGATTATTTTTGAGAATTTAATATTTTATTTCAATATATTTAAGATAATTTTTCCATGCTAGGCGTAGATGTGATTGACAACAAAGGAGGTTGTGGTTGATTTGTTGAAGGGAGAGACTTGACAATTTTGGGAGATTGTCATTTTCTAGATTTTGGGAAGAAAAGGGAAGGCATGGATTTTCTTGGGAGAGGAAAAAAGGAAATTTTGTTTTAGGTTTTAGTAGGTATTCCAGAAATAAATGGATTATGATATCCATTTTTGAAGACTAGCAAGGTTGGTTGTGGAAGAAGGTAGATTGAAGAGTCAATTTCACAATCAAGGAAGGTGATTTCAAGAAGATGATCATGTAGCTTTTCTTTTATGTTTTTTGATGTTCATATAGAAGATTCAAGTCTATTTTGTAATGATTTTCTCCAACCTATGTGGCTGCACAAACTCATGTAATTAGATTTTGTTGAAGTTGTGAAACGGTGTTAGAGAAGATTAATTATGTTTTTGCAATTTTTTTATCTCATGTTTGATGTTGTATAAGCTTTTGTGAGTTTGTGAATAATGGTTGGATTCCCTTCCATTAGTGGTATCAAATCTAGTGTTCCTAAGTGTGTAGGCAGAAGCGTCAATGTGAGGTAGTTTTCACTTAGACCTGTGGTGGTGGTGTGTGATTTGTGTGTAAATACATCGTCAAATGCATGATGTAGTTTACATGTGAAGAACTTGAGGATTTGAAGATTTTTGTTGAGCCTTTGTGAGGCCTTTAAAATACAAAAGAAGAAAGGCGAGAATTTTGTCATAGTTGTGTATGTAGGTGAACATGATGGAGAAAATATTTCAGAAGTATGCTTTGAGGAAGGCATAGAGAAAGAGAGTGAGAAGGAAGATAAAAGTGTAGCAGATGTTGAGAGGCAAAAATAAGGTGTAGTAATTGAAGAGAAAAATAATGTTACAGTAGTAGATGAGTGTCCTTTGGAGGACTTAAGTTATTGGAAAATGAAATTGTAGCTGAGAGTGAAGGTGAGAAAATTGATGTTATAGCAAAGAATGAGGTAAATTTTAAGTTTGAATTTAGTTTTCATGATTCTATACTTTCTTTGGTGAGATTAGAAGAGGGTGTTGAGCAAGAAGAGAACATGCAAATGGAAATTTTTACTTTTCATGGAGTGTTAATTGCATATTTTTCTAAGGATGTAATAGATTTTGATTGTTGTTTGGATAACATATATTTACATGTAAAAGTTGTAGAGGATGTTACAGGTGAAATTTGGTGGAGGTGGTCAGTTAATGGTGTGATGGATCCCATGAATGAGGAGAAAAGAGGAAAGAGTCATTAGAGGACGAGGATAAAGGTTGGATACAAGTCCACGAGAGGAAAGAAGAATAGAGTTCAAGGTTGTTAGAGGAGGATGGTGAATGTTCCAACGAGATGATGGAAGAGGAGAAAAAAGGAATTATTCGAGATACCAAATTTAGTGATGGAATTCGCTGAAGATTACTTGTAATCTAAAAGGGTGGTACTATGACTCAACTCCATTTTGTGAATCCATATTCACAAAAAATTTCTACCTTGGGTGTCTAATGCAGGAGCATCAAATAATTGAATGGCGATCTTGCATCAATCAAAAAATAATAATTTCATGTTGATTTGATTTTAATGATGTTTTGTTGAATAAGATTACAATGTTAATCCAAAAATATTTATTAAATAAATTGGCTTAATTAGTGTGCAAATGGTGTAGTGGAAGGTGGTGAAGAGTGTAATTTCTAAATTTGAAATTCAGGAGGGAAAATCATGGCATGTATTTTTTGGGATTTGCAACTTGTGACAACTCTTAATGTTTCTAAAATTTAGTAGTGGAGAATCTAGGCAACCATATTGAGTGATTGTCTTTTTCTAATTTGGGTACCTATTTTTTAGGAGTAGGAATCCAAGTTATCACCTGAACTTGGAAATTTCCAAGAAGTGGATTTGAAGATGCTTTTTGAAAATTTAGTATTTTATTTTAATATATTTAAGATTATTTTTCCATTCTAGGCATGGTCGATGGGAGTGACAACAAAAGGAGGTTGTCGTTGATTTGTTGAAGGGAGAGACTTGACAATTTTGGGAGATTGTCATTTTCTAGATTTTTGGAAGTGAAGGGAAGGAATGGATTTTATTGGGAGAGGAGAAAAGTACATTTTGTTGCAGGTTTTATGTGTTGTAGCAACAAATGGATTATGATAACCATGATTGAAGATTAGCAAAGTTAGTTGCGGAAGAACGTAGATTGAAGAGTCAATTTCATAGTGCAAGAAGAGGAGCCTATAGCTTTTCTTTGATGTTGCTTGCTATTCATATAGAAGATTCAAGTCTATTTTGTCATAATTTTCTTCACCTTGTGTGGCTTCACAAACTCATGTAATCAGATTTTGTTTAAGTTATGAAACTATGTTGCAAGTTAAATAGAGAAGATTAATTATGTTGTTGCAATTTTTTACCTCATGTTTGATGTTGCATAAGATGTTGTTGTGAGTTTGTGAATGAGGGTTGAATTCCCTTACATCATATAACCACCTTACCTTTAATTTACCCTACTTTTTAAATTTATTATCATATTGTAAGACTATATCCCTTATTTGAAAAGTCTTAGTGCAAATGTTTCTATCATGCTAAGAAATTTGTCTTTTCCTTTCTAATTGCTAATTGTATAAGGCTATGAATCTATTCTCATCAAATTTCTCTAGTTCTTTAATCCTTCAAGCTAAGGACTCATCATCATCCAATTACATGTGAGTGCAACATGTCCCAATCTGACCTATTTCCATTGCACATAAACTAGTAAGTGTTGTCTCAATTATCTTATTTAGAGATTCGCTTGATTCATTTGCCCATTTTCACTTACTATAGTTAATGGATAGCCATACCTAGTGATTATATTTTGATATAAGAATCTTACATCAATTTTTACAATATATTCCAAGTATAGGTTCTACCTCTACCCATTTTGTTAAGTATTCTATAGCTATTATTATGAATTATGTAATGAGTGTTTAGCTTGTGGTTCAATGGGTCATCTAAAGTCTACTGCCCATTTTTTGAATGGGATTTTTGCTAATATTGGTTTCAATAGACTCTCATCTCTTGTAGTAGGTTTCCCAACCCTTTGATATATGTCATAGTTCTTACATGTTCTTTTGCATCTTTGTGTAGCATTGGCCACCAAAATATAACTAGTTGAACCCTTTTAGCTTTTGTTTCACCATAATATGTCCTCGTTCTATTTCTTCATGTGCTTCTTTCAAGATGGCCTCCCTTTCATGCTCATAAAAAATATTCTTATAATTTTATCTTGTCCTATGTAGTGCAATTCTCCTTCTATTGATGTATATGGTAGAATTTTTTTTAGAAGGGATTCTTTAGCTTGTAGTGAGAGATTTGAGGAAAATTCCGCTTTAAATAAGAGTATAACAATATCATGTAGCTCCTCTAGTACTACATTTAGTCTAGATACATTTTCATTAGGTAGATCTTTTGGTTGATCTTCTAGTTCTTCCCTTTTTTAATTCTTGATGAGTAATTAGGCCCTTCATTGTGTTTTCTTGGTTTTACCATTATTTTAAAATAATATGCCTCATATGTGGAAATGAATAGGGCTCACAGGCCTATGGCAGGGGCATTACAAGATATTACAATTGGAACAAGGCCTTATTACAATCCACAACCTAGACAACTTGAATTATTTTTCTATCTACAAACTACCTACTAAATGATTAACTAACTAACTGCCTTCCAAAGGATTAAAAATGATCTTAAATATGAATCTCTAGTTCCAATTATGATCCATGTTGGCCTCAAGGGCTTACAAACCCCAATGCAATATCAAATGTGTAGGTCAGCCAATGAACATGAGAAGGTACCCATCGAGAGATGGAAATGTATTGTGTATCTCTAAGAAAGTACCCTTGGACCTAAAATACCTTGAATGATGTTTCATTAAGCTTTGCATGCTCCCAAAAAGGTCTGCACAACCAATATAAGCCAACTAGGCCCTAAATTCTTTATCAGAGAATTAAAAATTAAATTTTGAGAGTGATAACTTTCTACAAACGAATGTAAATCACCTAAAACCTAGATATGCTTATGATGACCTCATTTAGAACCAATATCCTACTCCATGAGCTAAGAAATGATAATACAGTAAAACACAGAAGAAACTGTTGAGACAACAATAGACTAAATTGCAAGAAAATAAATGTTTTTGGTTGATATGGGATTGATTTACAACCAAGGATGCTCCTACATCAGACACTCAAGGTTGGAAGAAAAGTGAATCCCTCAATTTCCAAGGGCTCTAGAGGGAAACCAAAGTGGTCCACCTAATCCTAATAAATCCATGATGAATCCTCCATTGGTCTAACTTTCCACTTTACCAGGTACTCCTTGTATTGCTTGTTCCTACTGCTCCTTCCCATTCTGGTATCCAAGATCTACTCAATTTTCTCGAACTGTTGATGTGGTAACTACTATGCCAATTCCACTTCTTGGTTACTACCACTTGAATTTCCTTCATGATATTCATATATTTTAATAATATTGAAAATAAGTGATATACCAATTGCCTACGATAACTCCACATCATATGTATTTCCTAAATCAAACTTCCTAAGAATCTTACATGATCCAAACTTCCTCATCTCTAGCTTATTGTACATTCCTATTGGAAACCTTTCCTTTCTAAGATATACATAATTTCATCTCCAATAACAAATTCCTTATGTCTCCTTTTTGCATTTTCCTAATCCTTGTACTTATTGTTCATGTCCTCCAAGTGTTTTCATCCTACTTGACTATGCAATGTCTCTATGAATCCTGCAAACTCTTCTACTTTTACACTCCTCTTATTCTCCATACTGATGTCTTTGAGCTCCATAACTCCTTTGGGATGTATCCCTACCACAATATCAAATGGTGTCTTCCATGTGCTCTGATTTACTAAATTATTTTTATGCAAACTCTACTTGCAGTAGAACTATGTCTCGATTTCCTTCCTTGTCTCCAACCAAACATCTCAATAAGTTACACAAACTACTATTTATGAACTCTATTTTTTCATCTGTTTATGGGTGATATGTTGAACTGAACTTCAGGTCTTTCTACATCTTCTTCCATAATTTCCTCAAGAAGTATACAATGATCTTGGTGTCCCTGTCTGAGACTATACTCCTTGGTAATCCATACAATCTCACAATCTCCTTGAAAAATAGGTCAACAACATACACAACATCATTAAAGTCTTCTTGCAAGGAATGAAATGTGCCATCTTATAAAATTTGTCCACTACCACCTTTATAGAATCATATCTTCTATTTTTTCTTAGTAATCCCAATATGAAATCCATGCTTATATCTTCCCAAGGTCTCTTTGGTACTGTCAAAAGTTTATGTACAATATGAACAACATTTTGAATACTCCCTTTTTCCAATTGACAAATTTTTTAACTTTGAATGTATTTCCTAACAACCTTATATATATGCGGCCAAAAATAGTTTTCACTCACCAAAGCTATTATCTTATCCACCCCAAAATTTCTCGCTAGTCATCCACTATGCTTCTCCTTAATCAAATTCTCCCTCATTGAACTCCTTGGAATACACAACTAATTTTCCTTGAACAACATATCCTCTTGAATGAAATAATCCAACCATTGAATCTTATCTATCACTACTGGTTCATTACATGCCTTCCAAGCTTTAGAAAAATTTGGATCATCCTCATACATATGTTTTAGTTCTTCAAAACCCAATACTTCTACCTTCATTCTTGTAAAAAAATGTCTTATCCTACTCAATGCATCTACAACTTTATTTGACTTACCACACTTATGCTTCAACACACCTCATATGTCTTTGGTTCAACTTACCTTGATTGTTCAAATATTGCAAGGCTTGATGATCACTATACAACATAAACTCCTTAGGTTCAACAAATAATGTCCCACTTCTTGAAGGCTTGAATTATGGCATAGAACTCTTGATCATAAACTGAATATCTCCTTTTGGCATCATTCAATTTCTCACTGAAATAAGATATTGGTCTCCCTTCTTGACTTAACAAGTTGCTCCTATTGCATTTCCACTGGAATCACAATCAACTTGAAATACTAAGTTATCAAAATTAGGTAATGCTAACACTAGTTTCTCTATCACCTCTTTCTTCAATAATTAAAAACTTATTTGTGCTTTGGATGTCCACTTAAATTATTTCCTATCTCCTCTCATTGTTTTTGTCATGGGTGTGAAAATTATGCTAAATCTCCTAATCAATTTTTGATAGAAACTTTCTAATCCATGGAATTATACTACCTATCTAACATTCATAAGTGTAGGCCACTAAATAATTTCTCTAACCTTCTTAGTTCCATCTTCAATCCTTCAACAAAAATGACAAAACCCAAGTAGACCAACTCTGTCTTCATAAAGCTAGATTTCTTGATGTTTATCAACAATGTCTCTTCTCTGAACCTTTGTAATACCTATCTAATGTGCCACAAATTTTCTTCTCTATTCTTACTAAAAATTATAATATCATCCAAATAAACAATGACAAACTTACCCAAAAATTGCTTCAATACCTCATTCATCAACCTCATGAAGGTGTTAGGTACATTGGTCAATCCAAAAGGAAACACTAACCACTCATGCAATCCTTCATTATTCTTAAATTTATTCTTCCATTCATCTCCTTCTCTAATTATGATTTGATGGTATCCACTCTTTAGGTCAATCTTTGTGAAATGATTTGCTCCAAGTTTGAACAATCCATGTCATCCATCCTTGGCAATGGGAATCTATACTTGATTGTGATCTTATTGACTTCTCTTGAGTATGTACATATTCTCTACTCTCCATGCATTTATTTGGTGTCAGTACAACAGGTATGGTCACACATGGGCCTAATCTCTCTCTGATCAATCCCTTCTTCAATAATTCTTGTATTTGTCATTTTAGCTCTACATTTTCTATAGGTGTCATCTTGTGTCTTGCTTTGGTAAACTTGCTCCTATTATTTGATCTTTATGATGACTAATTCTTTAGACCAGTGGTAATCCATCTGGTGCATTCTTTGATATGATGTCTTTATATTCTATCAATAGTTCTACTACTTTAGTTTGTGGTGGATCTTCATCCTTTATAGTAGAATTCTCTATCTCCTAATTATTGTGCTTCTTTGGAATAAATGCAAAACACATGTTCTCATGCCTCAATCCTTCTAGAAACTTCCTTCCATCTACCAAACATAGTCTAGTAGTGCCACAAACTTCAATTTTTTCTTCATCTCCCAAAGGTGTCAGTATATGTCTCTTTCCATTTGAAGTCACGGTATATGAATTCTTCCTCCCATCATGAATTTATTTCCTATCATATTGCCATGGTCTTCCTAACAATAAATTTCATGCATCCATGGGAAAAATATCATAGAACACTTCATCATTATATGATCCTATATGAAATTTCACCAAACATTGCTCACTTACCAAGATCGTATGTTCATCCTAAATCCATGCTATTTTATAGGGCTTCGAATTTCTCAATCTCTTCAAATTCAACTTGGTTACCATCTCTTCTAAAACTAAATTATTGGACTACCACTATCAATGATAAATTTAGATACCTTTCCTCCAGATTTACATCTTTTCCTAAACAAATTCTTCCTTTGCAGTGGTTCGTCAATCACTTCTTCATGCATCAAAGATCTTCTCATTACTAATGACTTTTCCTTCTCTGGTTTCCAAACCAAACTAGGTGATCCAACAAGTTCTTCATCCACATAATTTGTTCTTCCAGTATTCTCAATCCTCTTACTAGTAAGTCCCTGATGGCATTCAAATTCTCTATGTCCTTCACCTCCACACTTAAAACAAGTTCCTCAAAATAGTTTCTCATATCTTCCTTCATCCCTCCTATATTCATCATTGTGGTAGGAATTATGACCTCCTATGTAATTGCGGTATAATTTTTTTTCCTCTCTTCCTATGCAGTATGAATTATTGTCCTCTTTATGGTGGTTGGGTTTTCCATCCTTATTTTGCTACACATATGGTATTCTCTCTCTTGATTGTGATTCACTTCTCTAGAATCTTCCTCTTACATTTCTCTATCTTTGTTCAAACTTCTTATTCATCTTTTCCTCTACCATCAATGCAAATTGGTGTTCTTCTTCAACTATTGTCATCTTCACCAAGTTCAACTCTTCTTGGATGTTTTTTCTTAGTCCATTGGTGTACCATACAACCTTCTCCTTGCTTGCTTCACTATGTCTAACTTTGATGATCATCTTGTAGACTTCTTCAATATACTCCTTCATAGACCTCTCTTTTTTCCTTAGGTTCTACAATATTTTCAACAATTCAAGCTCATAATCAACATGTATAAATTGATTCTTCAACTTTGTCACCATCTTATCCCACTTTGTGATTTTCTCCTTTCCCCTCCTATTTCTATCTAATTATTGAACTTCTTCCCACTATATAACAACATATCCTTTTGACTTGGTTTTTATAAATCTCACTCTCTCTAGATCTTTAATTTTTCATACTCAAAGAATTCTTCAATATCATTGATCCAATCAATCAATTCCTTAGGGTTTAAATTTCATGCATAATTTTAAATTTTAATTTTAGGTCTATTACCAATCTTGGAAATAGATTTCAACATCTTTACCTGATTTGAATCTTCTTCTTCTTCTTTTAGGTTTCCTTTATTTTGATTTGCAACATGATCTAATTCATCATCACTTTCATCCTCATGTCTAGGGTTTAGAACTCTCCTTCTGTCTTCTTCTACAACATCTAATTGGACTCTCATTTCCCTCATCTCCAACATTTCATCTATTCTCCCCACAACATTTTCCATAGTAGGTGCTCTCCTTGATGGCATCTCTCCCCTTAGATCCAATGAAACTACCTCAATGTGATTTGGATACAAGGTCTCAACTACCTCACGGTCGACACTCGATTATAAACACTTACAAGTTGCCTCAAGTCAATGATCTATTCACCACAAGAAACACATTCTTTCCCAAAGTACTCACAAACTTGCTCTGATACCACTTGGTGCAGTCATGGATAGAGGGTCCAAAAAGGATTGTCCAACCATGTAGCCTGGAGTCCAACACAATAGAAATAACACAAGGAATGCTTAGAAAACATGAATTATCATTGATTTAATAACTTCCATTATTACATGCATCATATGCCTCATATGTGAAAATGACTAGGGCTCACAAGCCTACCACAAGGGCATTACAAGATATTACAATTGGCACAAGGCCTTATTATAGTCCATAACCTAGACAACTTGGATTATTCTTCTATCTATAAACTATATACTAACTAATTAATAGACTAACTTCCTACCAAAGGATTAAAAATGATCTTAAATATGAATCTCTAGCTTCAATTATGATCTACATCAACCTCAAGGGCTTACAAACCCTGATGCAAGATCAAACATGTAGGTCAGCCAATGAACATGAGAAGGTACCCATCAGAGGATGGAAATGTATTGTGGATCTTGAAGAAAGTCTCCTTGGACCTAAAATTTCTTGAAATATTTTTCATTAAGCTTCACATGCTCTAGGAAAGGTCCACACAACCAATCTAAGCCAACTAGGCCTTGAATGCTTTGTCAAAGAATTGATAGTAAAATTCTGAGAGTGATAACTTTCTACAAACAAATGCAAATCACCTAAAATCTGGATATGTTGATGATGACCTCGTGTAGAACCAATATCCTACTCTGAAAGCTAACAAATTATAATGCATTAAAATGCAAAAGAAACTACTAAGACAACAACAAACAGAATTGCAAGAAAAGAATTGTTTTGGTTGATATAGGATTGCTTTACAACTAGGGATGCTCTTGCATCAAATCCTAAGCATGAGAAGGAACTGATCTTCAATAGTTACATAGCTATTCCATTTATTGATGCTAGACACTTGTTTCCCTGACTAGATGCAACAAGTGACAAGGAAAAGCTACCTCTTCCTCTTGAGCCATTTTTGTGGCTTAAAATATTGAAAGATGTGCCTAAATTTATCATTATTGACGATAGAAAGGAATACATGACCCAAGTGTAAAACTATCAATGTTTTCATTCAATGCTTGTCTATCCACATGTTGACTTAAGCCTACTTAGGTATGGAATTTATTGTGCAGGTTAAATATCTCATGGCATTTATTGTGCAGGTTAAATATCCCCTAATATTTTTCCCTGTTGATATTTTGGGATATTTTGCTCATGGTTGGATATTTCTCCTTTATAAGGAGACCCTTGACTATCTATCAATATAGATTGACACTATGCATTTTATGTTGTGCTTGTATTTAAATCTTTGTGGTTTCTTTGATTTGGCATGGTATTAGAGCCTAACAAAATTTGAGCAGGTCGTATAGATTGTTTTTTTTTGTTGTCAATTCTCTACGGTGAATGATTCTCATTTGAAGGTTGTGAATCTGTGAGTGGTGGCGGCGTACTCTCTACAAGTTTTTGGTTTCCTATATAACTTTACACGATAGAGATATGAGCTAGGTTTGAAACATAGTCTGGAGACAAACCGTCTTTCTCCTTTTCACCTCTTGTCTTCTTATTTATTGTATTTTGGCTAATTATCAATTGCTACGGAAGGGATTTTTTTTTCATGACTAACCGATTCTAAGCTTGTAGAGGTCAAATTATCTCTGTGATCTTGAGCCTCCTCCTAGCCACAATTTACCTCCTGCAGTGTGTTGCTCCCATCATCGTTGCTATAGCTGCTACATTTTAGGCTACTATTGTTGTCATCATTAGGCGTAGTGGCAGGTCTCCTTGGTTCCTCAAAAGCTAGCATGCTTTGTTGCTGGGGTGCTTTGTTTTCTATTAGGAATGCTTTCTTCTCAAAACCTTTGTTCTAGTGGGCGCGCTATATTCCTCTCATGAATGATGACCCCTATTCCTGCTACGAGTTCCTGCTGTCCCTGTCGCGACATGAGGGAGGATGGTAGCCTATCTTTTCTAGTTGCGCAAGGCATGAAGGGAGGCAACAAGTTATGAAGGGATTTACGAATTGAAGTTTTTCTTGAAAGTCAAGTTCATCACTGCGACTTGTTCTAAAACTCTGGTTTTGAATCGGTCAAAAGCTTCAACCTCCACTTAGCGATTTTCTTCACTAACTTTACTTGTGTTGTCCACATTTCCAGGCAAAGACCACGTCTCCTTCAAACCATTTAGTCCATTAAAATGGATAGATATTTATTTTTTAGCATTTAATGCAAATAACTATTCAAATTACTAGCTATTACATTACAGTTAGTAGTTTTTTTAATGACTTGTCACTTGTTTTCAAAAGGGGAGATTATTGCACGGTTTTCTCAAAATTGGAACAAGAGTATTTTTTTTTGCTATAGTTAAAAATTTATCAAAGAGGAGTCATTTTCTTCTTTTGTAATGAATGTGGCAAAGAGAGTGATAAGGGGTGGTTGAAAATCTTAGTCATAGTTAAAAAATCGTAAAAGAGTAACATTCTTTTACAATGAATGTGACAAAGTGGATGTGTATGGGGGAGATGCAATATTTTTCTATTGTTAAAAATTTGTAAAAGAAGATTCACTTTTGCAATGAGTTTAGAAATTTAAAGGGGGGTCATATGGAGTTTTTTTTAGCCCTTGGTTCTCCTCATTGTAAAAGGCACTAACTTATAAAGTGCCAAAATTGGGGGGCTCATCTAATCAATGGGGGTATTGTGTGTGGTTCTTTTTCACACTTCCTCGTGAAGTGCTTATCTTGTTGTGTTTTTTTACTTTTGCACGCATTTCTACAAAACAACTATTTTAGTCAAAGCAGTATGGAATATAATGTTCTTATACTACCCTTAACACCTTTCAATTATCATGATTGGAAGGTGAAAGTAATTCTTGTGCTTAAGAACAAAGGTTTATATAGGGTAACTATAGGAACAGAGAAAAAAACTAATGCAGCTAAAGACAAAGAAAAGTTTTTTAATAAGTGTTCGATCAAGCATTTGGCTTTCTATGCTTAAATTTATCTCCTGATTTGTTGTTCCATGTTGAGAACTTGAAAATACCCAACCAAGTTTGGGAAGGTCTTGACAAATCTTTTGGGAAAATAGATGAACTTAGAAGCCATGAGTTGGAAAATGAACTCTTAGGTCTTAGTCCTAGGAAATTTTCAACTTTAAGAGACTTTTTTACAAAGTTTAAATCCATGAAGTTTCACTTAAAAGATTGTGGAATTGACAAAAAAGAGGATCAATTAATCATTTTTGTACTTTCCAAGGTAGGTCCAGAATTTTCTATGTTTGTACATCAACTTTTTACTATACAAAAAGGGCTCTTGGAGCCTCATGGTCAATGCCCACACTTGATAACTTCATTGCTGACCTCACAAGGGAGCAAGAAAAGTTAATTCAAATGGGTACTTTGAAGTCTATGAAACCTCAAGCCCGACTTGCAGGGAATGAAACACATCAAACTTCAAAAGGGGGGAAGAAGAACACTAAAAAGGACAAGGAAGTTAAGAAAGAAAGAAAAATTGACAACTCCAAAAAGGACTCTCAAGGTAAAAAGAGAGTTGCATGAACCTTTTGTAAAAATCTTGGACATGATGAACATCACTGAATGAAGAAGAAAATTGAAGTTCTACAAAAAATTCTCAAAAAGAATAATATAGGGCTACCTGATTCTATCAAGGCATATTATCAAATCAAGATTATACTAAGGACAAAGAGAAATCGAAGGGAAAAGCCTTAGTTGCTAAAGTATCTTTATCTCCATCATGGATTCTAGACTCTGGTGCTTCACACCATATGGGTTCTTCACATGTTTTTTCATCCTTAGAACCATCAAGTATGTCCACAATCACCTCAGGTGATGATACTTCAACATTGGTAAAAGGGAGAGGGTCTGTTGAAGGAGGAACATTTGCCAATGTTCTATGTGTAGCTTCACTCTCAACTAATATCCTTTTAGTGTATCAAATAACTCATTTAGGGAATGGCATGAGAGTACAGTTCTCTCCAAAATTAGTTGAGATAAGAGAATTACAAAGCAACAATTTGGTAGCAATAGGAGAGGCAAATCACCAATCTAGATTATATTCCTTATCCAATTTTTCCACAGATATTTCTCTAAAAGCACTACTAACTCATTCAGATGAAGTTAGCAAACTATGGCATGAGCGTTTTGGCCATCTTAACTACCACTATCTTGAACAACTATGTCAACAGAATATGGTTAAGGGATTATCTAAGGTTAAATTTTCTAAAGGACTTTGTGAGGGTTGTGCACTTGGCAAGCATCCAGAAGAAAAATTTGACAAAGGTAAATCAAGGAGGGCAACACAAGTTTTAGAACTTGTTCACAGTGATGTTTCAAGGGCCTTTCCCCATCCATATTTTAAAAAAGGCTAGATATATTCTCACCTTCATTGATGATTTCTCGTGTTTTACATGGGTCTACTTTCTTAGACAAAAATCAAAAGTGTTTGATTCTTTTCAAGATTTCAAAGCTCTTGTCGAAAAACAATCAGGGAAAGTCATCAAGGTTCTTCGAACAGATAATGGGACAAAATACGTCAACAATAGTTTTGAGTAGTTTTGTATATCAGAGGGGATAGATCTGCAATGTATAGTTCCTCATACCCCACAACAAAATGGTGTTGCAAAACTTAAAAATAGATCTTTAAAAGAGATGGCTAATTGTATGATTCACTCTGAGGGCCTCACACCATCATATTGGGCAGAAGCAATCAACTATGCATGTTACATATAAAATAGAGTTCCACATAAAGCCTTAAAGGGTATCACTCCCTTTGAAGCTTGGAAAGGATGGAAACCTGCAGTTGATCATTTTAGAGTTTTTGGCTCACATGCCATGGCACACATTCCAAAAGAGAAACACAAGGCTATGGATCCATAATCCAAACCTTGCATCTTTGTGGGATATCTAGATGGTGTAAAAGGCTATCACCTACTCCACCCTACCACACATGATTTATTTATTGAGAGAAGTGTTAAGTTTCAAGAAACATCTCCTGAAACTATACTTGACACTTCTCAACATATTGTGGACTCTTCAGATCCTGATTATAGTACTGATGATTCAGATCATTCTCAGTAGATTCCTAGTGTAGTATCTTCTTCTTCCAGTTCTCACAGTGATGAAGGTTCATCTTCATCTAGTTCAAGGATTGCATTAGAAGTTGATATATTTGCACCAGACTCACCCACATATTACACTATACATAGAACAGATACAGGGGTACAAGATTCAACAGATGATAGAATGATTCAAGTAGATTTTCAAGGGGGGCCACATGCCTTCTTTGCTTTAGTTTCTAATCCACAGAATTTCAAAGAGGCATTAGGCATACCAGAGTGGGATATTGCTATGGATGAGGAATATGATTCCTTGATTAGAAATCACACTTAGGATTTGACTTCACTTCCTAAGGGAAGGAAGATAGTTCAATGTAGGTCAATATATCGAACTAAATTTGTAGCACATGGGTCAGTTGATAAGTACAAAGCACGTTTGGTAGCCAAAGGTTTTTCACAAGTTACAGGCATTGACTATACAAAAACCTTTGCACCAGTTGCTAAGATGAATTCCACCAGACTCACACTTTCTATAGCCGCATCACATGGATGGAATGTACATCAGATGGATGTGAAGAGTGCTTTTCTTCATAGAGACCTTAAGGAGGAAATCTACATGGAACAACCACTAGGTTTTTTTCATGATTCATCCTTAGTTTGTAGACTTAAGAAATCTCTCTATGGCCTTAAACAAGCTCCTAGAGCTTGGTATGCCAAGATGGACTCCTACCTCATATCTTCAGGTTTTACTAGATTTTATTCTGATCCTAATGTGTATTTACTGCGAAAGGATGATTCACTTTTGATACTGGTTCTATATGTTGATGATCTTTTGATTACTAGGAGTATTTCATCTACCATTATAGCAGTGAAGACATCACTTTAGGATAGATTTGACATGACAAACTTGGGTTTATTGCACTACTTCCTTGGAATTGAGATTTCACAATCAGCTTTAGGGATTACTCTTGCACAACCCAAGTATACTCTTGATCTACTTGCACGGTTTCATATGACTACTTGCAAACCATCTCAGACTCCCTTTCTTTCTGGAGTCAAGCTTGAGACTTCCTATTCTACACCATTAGTTGATGCTACATTGTATTGACAACTTGTTGGTAGTCTTATATATTTGACTCATACCAGGCCTAACATTTCCTATGTAGTAGGCATGGTTTCAAGATTTATGCAGAAACCTCATGAACTGCATTGGAAAGTAGCTAAGAGGGTCCTTCACTATCTTTATGGTACTCTTGGGTTTGGGATTCACTATAGAGTTGGTTCATCACTTGACTTGGTTGGTTATACAGATTCAGATTGGGCTAGTGATATTGAGCATCGTAAGTCCACTTCAGGTTACAACTTTTCACTTGGTTCAAGCCCTATCAATTGGTCTAGCAAGAAGAAGAATGCTATTGCTATATCATCCACAGAGGAAAAGTTTAGGGGGGTTGTTAACTCAGCTACTGAGGCTATATGGCTTCAAGGTATTCTTTCTGAGTTTGGTACTCCTTTTAGGCAACCTATTATCATCTATTGTGACAACCAAAGTACTATTCAGATATACAAGAATCTACTTCAACATCAATGAACTAATCACATAGAGATTCATATGCATTACATTCAAGAGTTGATTCGTGGTTAGATCATCGACTTAGTATTTTGATAGTCTTCAGAGCAGGTTGCTGACATTTTCACCAAACCTTTCACTGAGAGCAATTTCATTCATCTATGAGCTCTTCTTGGCATGCGGTCTATATCAGCATCATCATCATCCTTGGGGGGTTCTTTCTAGTCTTCTCCACTTCTCTCTCTTTTTTTAGGATAGTTTTTTCCCACTGGGTTTTCTATCTTACTCTATTTTTTTAGAGAGATTGCTTTGTACATGGGTAACTCACCAGGCTTGTAGTCGGAACCCATTTTATCCATGCCCACCTAAGTTATGCCATGTTTCCAACCAAAAGTACTCCCCTTAAATTTTGGTGTTAATGGATTAAGCATCATTTCCAACCATCCACTTGGATTATTTTTATAGTTTTTGTAATCCCCCCTTTGTGTGACTGTAGTCATAATTCTTTATCTATTTTAGATTGCATATTATTTATCATAAATTTACCTTTGACATTGTGTTTTTATTAAGTATATAGTTAAATATTACATTGCCACTAACAATGATCTTAGAAATTGGCATGCATGTGAACTATATCAAGATGTTTACTTCTTTTGCTGAAATTCATATATTCCTTAATCATGATTATTAATAAAATATGTGTCATATTCCTCACATGTGACTTGATAATGATATTTATGTGACCTTGTTATGATTGATTTACAATGATATGATTATATGTATACTCCTCATATGCTAGTATAAGGATTGTATCTCTTTTTATTTATATCTAATTAGATGAAATGTGTAATTCTTGTTATGGCAGAATAGATAACATAATCTATAGATATCATGTATTCATGTGGTATAATGGATGATAGTTGATACTTGTGAAGTTATAATAATTTAAGGTATACTTAATTCTATTACTATCAATTGATTGTTACATTACTAACATAAATAATCATGTGTTTGAGTAATATGTCTCTATTGTGAATTACTACAAAGTTTAGTGTATTGCTATTTAATATGGATGAATCTATTATTAGTACTTCAATAAATTATAATGATTATTTCTGTACAATAATTATGATTATAGTTTAATGAGAAATATATGTTGATTGTAATGGAAAATATGTATGTTGAATATAATTTGTCTATTATATTCTTAACTGATGTTAGAATCAAGTTTTTGTGATTATTGCATTAAATATAATATATTTTTTAATTGTATTTTATTATTTTATCATTAATCACCTTCATTTTAGGATTAGATGATTGATTGGAATCAACCATGTCTTCTATTAGTTAAAATTTGACTTTGAATAGATCAAAATCTAACTCAAAACTCTAGTTTACTAGAAATTTTAATAAATAAGGTTCAATGATGTATGTGTGTGGAGATGGGGGCTAAAGAGTAATCACATCAAGGCTCATATGTAATTTTAGTAGATTGGTTGTGTTCATTATGTTGAAAATAATCAAAATCCCATTGTTTAGCTTAAAAAAGGATTAGAATAGGATTTTATTTATTTGACCCACATATTTCGCTTTGAAACATATGTTCTTTACAAACATAACATGTTCAAACTTCTTCCTCATCAACTTTACATGTTTCAAAATGAGATTTCACAAAACCACCAATATCACTTTACTTTTAGCTTTCTAACCATATAATATTTTGTATAGTTGAAACAAATTTAGCATTAATTTTTTTAGTTTTCGTAATGTCTCTAATGTGTATTGTATCAAGATTTTTTCCATATCCATTCATCTATTTATTAATCTACACTTAATTCTATACATAGTAAAAACCTCAAAGATTAAGGAACATGATCAATAAGGTTGGTAAAAGATATGAAATGTAAAGAAAAAACAAATTATCCTAAAGTTTAGATATGTTGAGGGAGCTTAATGACAAAAATGGGAGATTAGATCTCACAATAATATGTGACATATTAGATAAAAAAATATATATTTATTTTAAAATGCTAATGAATCTGAGAATTCCTAAGAAGGAAGATAGGTCAAGTGTAGGATCTAAAAAATGTAAAAGGAAAAATAAACTTCACCTATGATTAATCTAGGAAAATATAAGGAAATGGTTACAACTACTCATAAATTAACCTAGATTAATAAATGATAGTTGTGAGCTAATGTATTCTAAAATCAAATGCTAATATGTAGATAAATTATTCTCATTTTTTAATATTTTTAAATCTAGTTGATATCTATTTTGAAAATGGTGTCTTTCTATTTCTCTAATTCCTCAAATTTTACAATTGATAAACGTTTGGTCTTGAATTAAGTACAAATCCGAGGTCTATTCTATGTTCATTTGTTCACCATATATCCATAGATTTTGCCTCAAGCAATATAAAATAAAGTCTCAAGTCATCATTTTGCAATCCTACTTAGAAACTCTTGCAAAATATCATAAAGGCTATGTTACAAATAGTTGTGTGTTATCTACTATTGGGGAAAATATGCATACTCTCTTATTATAATATTTAATCTCATTTCTAGGTTGTTTCTTACCCAAATTTTGAAGGATTTTTAGTTGTAGTTGTTTTTTTTCTAGTTTTAAATGTTCTCTCCATATATATATATATATATATATATATATATATATATATATATATATATAATTAATTATAATTATTTGTACATAGATTTCATCTTACTTAATGTGTATATATTTTTTAATACTTAAAGACTAGTGGTATTTAAAAATACTTTACAACGGTTATTGTTGTGTCACTAAAGAATATCTTCTTTTAGTTCAATTTGTGGAAATTTGTGTAAAGATCAAAGAAAATAGACCTTAGTGATGTGAATGCTCCTATTATGAATGTGTAGATCTAAATTTGTTTTAGAACACTAATTGAATTTTTTTCTTTTGTTGAGTGTGAATGATATTCAAATAAAACCCTAAATAGAAGATGTCAAATGAATACAATTTATTTCTTTTAAATAATAGAACATAACATAAGATCACAAAATTTTAGTTGATTTAGGGTAAGAAAATAACAACCCAAACAAAATTAACTTTATATATACATATAGTAAAACATTTTATCCAACTTCATATATACATATAATAAAACATTCTAATAAAATAAACACAAAGTGAATACATCGTTGCAAAGTAGAGCGATTGGCTTAACGACCTATCTTCCTTCTCGCTATTAAAAATGAGTAAACAAGACGAATCGGTGCCATGAATACATCCACTGCGAATATAGGAGTACCAACTTCTCTCTTCATTCTAAACCGTTAGAAGAAAACAATGTTATAGTCAAAACATGCGTAAAGAATTAACTAATTTCTGAGGCATTGTACAGCAACGTGTATTTGGTGAACAACCATCTTTTCAGGACCGATTCTTCTGCTTATTGTGGGCCCTCAAATTTCCCTATAAACTTCTACTCGATTGCAGAACACGCATACCACTCTGTTTGGATACAGCAGTTTGTGAGGCCTCTGATTCTCTCTACTGCGCATCATAGGAAGATTTGTTTTATTTTTAAGCTCAATGGGAGGATCAAGAGTAACACAGACAACGTTGACACAATTAATTCTGGTAATATTGAGCGTGGTGGTCTTCATGGCTTCTGTTGGAAAGCAGGGCGTAATGGCGCAGTCAAGCTGTACCAGCGCCCTTGTCAGCTTATCGCCTTGCCTCAATTATATATCGGGAAATGATACAACCCCTTCTCAGGGGTGCTGTAGCGCCCTTACTTCTGTTGTGAAGAATAACGCTCCCTGTCTCTGCCAGCTGCTCACTGGTAATAATTCGCTGGGGATTCCCATTAATCAGACTCGAGCTCTCGCCCTGCCAGGCGTATGCAAAGTCACCACGCCGCCTGTCAGCCAATGCCAGGGTAAAAATTTGTTTGTTTACTTTCTACTGAGATGCAAATTCAGAGGGTGTAGAATGATTGTTATTGATATTCAACTGTTGTTTGCAGGTTCAGGGGCTCCTACAACTTCCCCTTCTCCAACAGCTTCAGGGGTCCCTCCTACTTCCCCTTCTCCAACAGCTTCAGGGGTCCCTCCTACTTCCCCTTCTCCAGCAGTTTCAGAGGCTCCTCCACCTACCCCTTCTCCTACAGCTTCAAACTCAGGGGTCCCTCCTACTTCCCCTTCTCCAGTAGTTTCAAGGGATCCTCCAACTACCCCTTCTCCTACAGCTTCAACTTCAGGGGTCCCTCCTACTTCCCATTCTCCAGCAGTTTCAGGGGCTCCTACAACTTCCCCTTCTCCTACACTGGCAACCCCGAGTTCGAATCCCACCCAGAAAAATTCAGCTTCGAGCATTTTTGCTTCCCCTGTGCTTAACGTCGTAACAGCGGTGGTTTTAGCTGCAGTTGTGATGTGAAGATACATACATGTTTGGGGCATTCAAGCATAGCGAGATATTAAGCAGCGTGGACTTCCACAGTGATTTGTTATTATTTATGTTTTCTTCTTGTAATGTTTTTTTTTTGGATATTTGTATGTTTTCCCTACTTTTGTAATTGAAAAAACATTTTTAACTGATAATCCATTTGGATACGGACCGGCCTTTGTTCTGGTGAAGCAAGTGTAGGACATGATGTAGTTTGTTCAATCTTCTCAACCTCATCATGATTTTTGCAATCTTCTATTAATTAATCACAATGATAAAGTATTTACTCTTTAAAAACTCTTTAAGAAAAGCCTCCAATACTCAAATCAATGTACAATACAATTATAGAGAAATTTCAAGAGCACAAACTTTTGTAAAATCACACAATCATAAGAAATATACATCTCCAAACTATGAATCAATATACATAGGTAAGACCAAAGACTACAAATCATCAATGATTTATGCAATTCTAGAGAAAATCATGGGTTAAAAGCAACACCTAAATCTCCATACAAATCTCATTATCCAAATTAACAAGGGAAAAGCTAGAAGCTTTTCCTTCAACTAAAGCACTCTACTTGTGATGTTATCCACTTTTTTCTACAATTGTTAGAGAAAATGGTGAGTTAAAAACAACACGAAAATGTTCATATAAATCTCAATTTCCAAATTAATAAGAGAAAAATTAGAAACTTTCAATTTCAACTAAAGAACTCTACTTGTGATCTTATCCACCTTTTTTGAGATATTCCTTATCTTATCTAATCATCATTTAACTCATTTTCATGTTCTTTATAATCCAACAACTCTTCTCTTCCTTAAAAAAAAAATCATAGTTGTGTTTAAAAAAATCATAACAACTATGTGATAATCACAAATTGCAAAATTAAAACTACACCTCACAATAAAATACAATTAAATAATTAAATATAAATATTAAAAAGCAAGGTTGAGAAACATGATTCCCAATATTTTCCCTCCTATCAAACATCTTGTAAGAGCACATAGGGAACACAAAAATATAATTTCTAAGGGATGTGATGCCCATAGATTCACTACATCATCTAAACTTCTCTATGCTCAAAGCCTTTCTCAACACATTTGCAACATTCGCCAAAGTCTCAACCTTTTCAATCATCAGCGTTCCATTCTCCACCATGTAATGAACATATATATGCTTAGTTCAATCTTGAAAATTCAAGTTCTTTGCCAACATCATGACACTCTGACTATCACATTCAATTCAAACTACTTAGATAACTTAGTCCAATATTTGAACACAATCTCTAAATGAAAATTTCCTCCTTCCAAACATGAGTATCTACCATGTACTTTGCCTCTATGGTAGATAAAGCAACCACATCCTATCACTTTTTCATCTAACTAATTGCACAACTAAACAAAGTTAAAAATATAATCCTTGACAAATGTTTTGCTATCTTTGTCTCCTTTCGAATCTAAGTCAACTAAATTGTAGATCTCCAACTATTATACGCAATCTCCTTGGTAGCAAATAGAATGATTTGTAGAGCCTCACAAGTACTTGAAAATTTTCTTTACTATTGCCTAGTTCTATCTACCAAAATTAGCCATATAATGACTTAAGACTCCCATTTTCAGGGGATATACAATATTAGTGTATTTTATAACATATATATTGGACTACCAATGACACTAGTGTAATAACCATGAGACATATACTTTATCTTTTCAAGTTAAGTTGGATGTTTTTGAATTGATAACTTAATCCCCCATTAAAATAGGAACCATCACTAGTTTGTAGATTGTCATGCTAAAACACTATAGTATAAACTCAACATTCTTACTTTCACCTAACCAAAGATTTTTGTTAGCTCTATCTATTCTAATCTCCATCTTAAGATGAGCATAACAACCCCTAAGTTCTTCATGTCAAATTTTAATGAAACTAAGACTTTGAAGATCCCCAATCATCTCTTTATTATTAACAAAGATTAATATATCATCCACATGCAAAGTGATATCATCCAGATCAATGGCTTTGTTTTGCTGGGTTCCAAAATCACTGTTCAAATTTTTTAGCCCCAAGTAATTTCTAAGTGTTGTAGTTTATACCTCTAACTCAGTATTATAAAGGTAATACTAGTTGATTCAAATAAAGGATTAACTATTTAACCATATATTCATACAATGACAGATAACCTCATATAGATAGAATTCTAATAAAAATTATATTGACCATATCAAAGGAGTACATTTATATATCTTCCCCTATACTCTTCCGATCTCTTTTCTTTCTTACATATAACCTTTTTACATATTACATACAATTTTATATACAATTTTTTACATATATTCGTCTATCATCACTTCTTATATTGTTATTTGTATCTTTATCTACACATATATCTATGGGATGGGACGTGACTCATCTACTTTTTCCTATCCCCGATGGTATCTTTTCAATCTTAAGATCAACAAGCTCTTTACAACATGATACAACATGATTTCCTCGGTAGTGCCTGCACTATTAGTCTTTCTGGCCAACATCATCCCCCTTTAAAAATGTTGATTTGTCCTCGAATCAACACCACTCTGTTGGAATTATGATATTGTTTAAGTCATGTTCCATTTAGAGATTATTTTAGTATGGTTTCATCTAATGTTCTTAGTTGTACTTCTTGGGAGTTAAGAATATGATGGATTTGATAAGGGTCCAACCATCATACTTTGAGTTCACCCTACTTTTTGAATTTACTATCATAGAGTAAGACCATATCTTCAACTTTAAATTGTTTAGACCTGATATTTTGATCATTTCATGCTTTCTATATTCGTCTTTTTGTCCATAGATGGTGTATCGCTAGTTGTCTTGCTCCATCTAGTTTATCTAGTTCTTGCAGATGGTTTTTGATGGATTCATCATTAGTGAGTCTGAAGGTGAGTGTTGTTTGGAGGTTATGGACCATGAAATTTATCGGTATACTAGCTTCCATGCAATAAAATAGATTATGCAAAGTGTGTTTAATGGCTCATTTGGATGCAGTGTGATATACCCAGATTAACATAGGATTTTTAATGTCCCAATCGATCCTATTTGCATCATACATCTTGGTCATAGTAGTGCCTATAATCTTATTTAGTGCTTCACTTGCACAATTTTCTTGCAAATGGTATGGTGTACTATAGTTATGTGTGATCATGAAATTGGCTAGTAATTCCTTTATTATTTTGTTAACAAAGTGTTTTTCATGATAATTGGTTATATTAATTAGCACCCAAATCTAGTAATTATGTTATGGTAGAGGAGTTTGGCTATGGTATATGTGGTGCAATCCTTGGTTGGTTCAACTTTGGCCCATTTAGTTAAGTAGTCCACACTAGTGATAATGAATCTAGCTTCAAGGATGGTTTCGTTGAAGGATCTACAAGTTCTATGAAGTCAATAACCCATTTCTCAAGTGGTACTTGTGCTGAGACAAGATGGAGGGACATCTCATAACTAGTAGTAGGTCGCCCTATTCTCCAACAAACATCATAGTTCTTTTTATAATTTTGACATCCTTAATATAAGGCCACCATAACTTAGCTAGTAGTATTTTTCGAGCAGTATTATCTCCACAATTATGTCCTACAATTCCTTCATGTGCTTCCCTTAAGATTTATTATAGTTCATGTTTGTAAACTACTCTTCGAGGAATGCCATCTCTTCCCCTTTTGTATAGTGCTCCCTAAATGAAGGTGAATGGTAGGGATTTTCATAACAATATAAATTTATTTATCATGTTTTTTTATATTAGTGGGGTATTGTCTTGTAGAAATTAATTGTGCTACATCATGAATTCTTTTGGTACCATGTCTATTTGGATCAGATGAGTTTCTAGTAATTATTCTTCCTTATTCTACTAGGGTTATTTGCCTACATAAATTCTAGATAAATAATCAAGAACTTGATTATTCCTCTTCTGTTTAACCATTATATTGAAATTAAATTCTTGAAATAATTGTAACCATCAGCATATTCTTCCTTGAGTCACTAGTTTGTTTAGGATAAATTTCAAAGGATCATGATCATTGTAAATTATGAATGGTGTAGATAGGAGATAGTGGAAAAATTTATGTAATGCATAGACCATGGTTGAGGCCTCTTGTTCAATGGTAGTATAATTTCTCTTGGCTTGGGAAAGGCTTTGATTGGAAAAAGCAATTGGGTGATCCTTATTTCCTTGTGGTTGTACCAAAACTCCTCCTATTGCTATGTTGATGGTGTTTACATGGACAAGAAAAGGTACTGACCAATCTAGAAATATAGGGATATGAACTACAATTTTTCATTTTAAAATATATCAAATGATTATTGATGTTGTTCAGTCCATGTGATAGTTAAATGTTAGTTTTCATTTTTAGAAGCTTTTATAAATGAGTTGTTAGGTTGTCATATCCTTTAATGAATTTCATGTGATATCTGATTAGCCTAGAATTTTTTTAACCTTTGGTGTTGTTTTAGGTGGAGGTAATGTCAAAATTAAGGAAATTTTCATTAGATCAATCTTTAGTCTTTATTTACATATGATGTGTCCTAGTAATGTGTTGAAGGGTACCACAAAAAAGCATTTCTTGATATTCAAGGATATTTGTATACTTTTTCATTTTTATCGCATTATCTAGAGTGCCTGGATGTGGTTCTTGACCAATCCATATATAGTCCAACCATCTAGGTACACTTCTAAGAATTCATGTGTAAACTCTTTAAATTTGTTTACCATGACTCTACTAAAAAAAAATTGGTGCATTTTTCAATCCAAAGGGCATCATAGTATACAGGAACGATCCCTATTCTATGATGAATGATATTTTAGGTTTATCTTCTTCCTTAATATGAACTTGATGGTATGGGTATGTGCAAGATCATGGTGGGCCAAAAAGTGGCAATGAGCAAAAAAACACGTCTTTCATTGAGCCAAAAATGTGAAAATACCATGTTGACTTTTTTTAGGCTTGGGTGTCAATACACACCACCAAAGAAAACACCAATCCTAGTTTTCCATATCGGATATATCCGATTTGTAAAAATTAAATATATACAAATTTTGTGCATGTTTCAAAATCATTTGACAGTCAACAACCCACGGGCGCATAGTGGGGAGGTTCTTTGCCTAACGGATATCCGATTTCGCCAATATCTGATTTGAAAAGGTAAAATTTTAGATTTTTATTTGCTTTGATTCAATTTTGAAATAGATTTGGATAATTTCAATTAGTTTTTTGTGGATTTTTTTTCAAAATAGGGTTTTTGATTGAATTTTTATGAAAAATTTGAGTTTAGAATGGATTTTGATAAAAAAAAATCAATGTTTTTGTGGATTTCTTTTCAAAATAGGGTTTTTGATTGAATTTTTATGAAAATTTTGAGTTTAGAATGGATTTTGATAAAAAAATGAATGTTTTTTGTGGATTGTTTTTCAAAATAGTGTTTTTGATTGAATTTTTATGAAACAATTGAGTTTAGAATGGATTTTGATAAAAAAATGAATTTTTTTATGGATTTTGATTTAAAAATAGTGTTTCTTATGTATTTGTATTAAAAATTAGAGAATTTTATAGATTTTTGTTAAAAAGTAGGGTTTTTTTTGGATTTTTTTTAAAAACTAGGGTATTTTTATAATATTTTCATTTATATTGTCTAATTTTAATTAGATTATTTATTTTTTAACTTTAGTCAGGCATTATGGCTACTAAGAATGAGAATGCACAAATTCCACCAATTGAGAATGAAAATCCACTAGCTGAGAATCAAAATGCAGAAATGCCAAATGCTCCACCACCTCTGTAGCCATCAATTGAAGACTTAATTCATAAAAAATTGGAGCAATTAAGGGGAATTTGTGATGTTTATAAGAAAATCCCTCAATTATCCCATATGTCAACCACATTGATAGGAATAATTACAAATGTAGAAACCCTCTCCACCCAACATAATGCCTTTCATTCGTGGCGAGAAACCATGAGGAAATATTATGCATGTGGATTGTTTTATGATGATGTGAAAAATCTTCAAATAACAAAATCCCAAATAGCCTCTTTATTTATTAGCCCCAGCACTGGTTTCCTAGTTAATGTTAACAAACCAAAACTTTCTATAAAATGGTACACGCATAGGGGCATAGTAGATAACTTTTGGGATCATTGGTGTATGGTTTTTGATAAACCACCCAACAATAATCTTGATGTACTTGTTTACTTTATTAAAAAATTATACTCTGATTTTTTGTTAGGGCATCATGTCATTTACTTTGACATTAAACCCTTCCAGGGAATTGATGGAGGTATGCCCCAAGATAGGCCAGGGGCAATTAGAGTAGTCAAGCGCCCACATGTTCCCCATCCTCCCCTTCCTCTGCCACCTCCAGTACAACATCCAGATATTACGGAGGATGCATCCACAAAAAGTATCCTAGCCATTCACTCTTTGAGTGGTCTTTTGGTTTCCCATGCTTCTTTAGTAGCTCAACCACATTCTGGTGATGTTGGCAATGGATCCAGTGTTGTTGCATCATCCTCCTTGGGTCCACATATTTGTGTGCCACATATTTGCAATACGTGCTACCAGATATTCTTGGGTCCTATTGTACAGCCCACTAAGCATCCATTAGACACTGTTGATTATGACATCCAGGATGTGGAGATTATAGCAGATCACAAGCAGGGGAGTGGAGCACACCCTACAGAGTCCTCTCTTGCTAGAGAGGTGGACATTGGAATAGTTACACAGGTAACATTTAAGGTGTAAATTCATAACTTGCATTTTTTTTTAAATGAATATTAATAAGAGATAGTATCAAGTACTAATATTTATTTACATGGTCTATTTAACAGTTAATGTTTGAGGAGGAGCTCACACGGGTGACTAATAGCACCCTTAGAGCCATTTCATTTGGCCTCGACATGCACACAATATGTATTTTCGCACTCACTCATCTACACTTTTTTACTATATACTTGCTTGTCATTTGAATTGTCATTAATGAAATTATATATTAACTTATATGTTTATCTCATTCTCTACTTGTAGGAAACACCTAGTGCGAGCAAGGTGCGATGCTCTCTAGACTATGGAGGCACAATGTTAGATAAGGGAAAGGTAATTGAACCCAAATTTGATTGAATTAAGATTTATAAGATCTTTTATTGATTATGCATACATTGACATAGATTTGTAGTTTCATATGTACTTGTCATTTTTATGTATAGGTGGTTGTGAGCTATACATCATTGTTGACAAGTGTTACAACACCTGAAGGAGTAGGTATTCGAACACCTCAAGGAGGAGGTGTTGAAACGCCTCAAGGAGGAGGTGTTGAAACACCTCAAGGAGGAGGTATTGAAACACCTAAAGGAGATAAAGAAAAAGATCAACCTAAAGAGGTATGTGTTTATTTTATTTTACGCTTGGTAAATATGTTCTTATTACTGACAATTCTATGCTAACTTGGATCAATTTTATGTTTTTGTTCACATATATAGATTGACATTACAAAAGTTGGTTTGGTTGGTTCTTTGAGAGGGGTATATTCTAGGACTCTTGACCCTTCGAAGAGACGTATATTTTAGGTAATCAATATTTCAATTTTAGAGTTCAATTATAATTCAATGTATATTGATTTTTATGTTAATTATTCGATTTTAAATTATATAGTATAAATAATCTCAATTGTGGTTTGACTTTTTCTTGTGCAGCTACCTTCAGAGTCAACGAGTGCTTCAAAGAGGCTCCATTTTGATGATCCACCAGTAGTTTAGGATTCAAGATAGACATTTTGGCATGTAAATTTTCAATAGATACCGAGATGGCATATGCCACATATTGTAAAACTTTGTTTGAGTTGGCGTTGATGCCATTTTTGTATATGGACATACACCTGATTATTGGATAATTTGATATATAGAAGTTGTGGTTGCTAAACCTGCAAATATTTCAACTTCAATGAACATTGGCAATAATGCCAAATCAAATACAGAAAATCAAGCATCCATATTAGATATTGAATCATGCTAAATAAACAAAGTGATAAAATACCAAAAAGACTAAGCATCCTCAAACCTATCCCATATTGGATTGGTGCTATTGTGGAAAATAGCCCTTTCCCAACCCTTGATAATATAAGCTAAATGATATAATGCCAATGATGATGATGGAGTAAGATGGGAAAAATCAGTTCTCAAATGAGGAGAGTGACTTTGCATAGGATTTTTGGATCAAGTTGTGGAGGATTTGTTGAAGGATGAAGCCCTCTATTTAAAGATTCTCAAATTGAAAGAATGCTTATGAGAGAGCAATGTGGGATAAAAAACAAGCCAGTGAGATGAAGCCACTTCTCAACTTGCCATAGGTTGAGGGGTGTGCAAGTTTTGGCCAATGTGCCCAAGAGAGGGAGATTTCAAATTTGAAATTGAGAGTAAATGTTGAGTTTGACTTGTGCAAGGGACATGTAAGAGCTTATTAATTGCTTTGTTAGATGTACATGCCAAATTGGGGGGAGATTCAAACTTGGAGAATATTCTCCCTTTATGCCAAGTTGAAAGTAAATAAAGATTTTGATAAATCAATTAAATGCAATTTCATGTGCAGGTGGCAAAATTTAGAGAATACAAGTGATTAGGATTAGCATTTAATCATGGATTAGATTAATTAAGATGATGTTAGATGTTTTGACCCATTTGACTTGATTTCTTTGATTTAAATCAAATCAAAGGGAGATGAAAGGTGATAAAGATTTAGTTAAATAAATATTTGATTTATTTAGCTAAGGGGGATAGTGATAGAATCAAATTAAATAAATTTAATTAAATTTAATTTTAGGTGGACGATCCTTAGAGATTAATCAATTAAACTTGGTTTATTTAATTGACGAGCGAATATGATTAGTTAAATATCCATGATGTCAATTTGATGTGTCTATAGAAGTTGACAATCAAAATTTAATTTCCTCCTCATGTGCATGATTAAACTCTTTGAAAATTTAATCAAGTGAGCAATGGCTAAATATCAATGTACAATAGCATAAAAAGAATGGTTAAATATTATGTAGTTTATATTCATATTGTTGATTACATTGCATTGCACATCTTTCAAACTCAAAGCATTTCTTCACATTGCATAAGTAACAACTAGATGCTGATAGATGAAAAAATTTCAATAACAATATAGTTTTTACAAATTCAACCTAAGCAGTTATGCAATTACTTCACATTACATAACTAATAACTAGGAGTAGCTATCAATTGCATTACCTTGTCATGGAATTCTATGAGACCACATTTCTTTGAGGAAACTTGGCACAAAACTCACAAAAAATGAAAATAAAGCACTCAAACAAACTTTAAAGGGGTCTCAGGCCTGCTGCCCCCTCATTCCACATGCTATGCAGCCATTTACTTGCAGTGTAGGGGCTGAACAATGGAGAAAACATGTGAAAATAATATATATATATACAACCTAGAAGCATGAATTACGATTAGAATATCACATAACATCATATAAACAAAAAAACCACTATAAACTTGAATGTCATTTAAAACATGCATGATAAATATTCATCATTGAAACTTGAATTGTGGTAGCTTGATATACAAAGTCGATTGATGCCAGGGTTCAATTTGTATGATATTGAAAAAAGAAGCCAACTGAGTAGAGTTATCAACATTCTTCAAAAATCATAAGAATTTTTTTAGTACACTAGCCATTTTGATGTCTTCTTGTAGTCTCAAATGTTATTTTGTATCATTGTTACATTGGTCTTGAGATTCATTGCACGTTTGAAGTGTATAAACACATACCTTTTTGTAATATCAAGGATACTTTTTGAATCTTCCACACATTTCTAATCTAAAAGAAAATGTCTTTTTCCTAATCTGTATGCAACCATGCTTTTGACATTGTCAAAAAGAGCAAAACTTCCCTAATGATGCAAAGGCATGGCCAAGCAGTTCTAACTCTCCACATGAGAGAAGAGAGATGTTGGAGAGTACATGAAGTCAGTGACAACCGATGTGTAATGTGTTTTAGTTTGTAGTACTCCTCTGTTTCTCTTCAGAGGTGTGATAAATTCTTAGTTCAATGATTTTGAACAATTTTTGGAGAAAGAAAGTTGTGTCATGGTTCGCATTCAATCCAACAAGCAAAAATGAAAGCTTAGCCTCTTGGAATGAAAATTCTTGTTTGCAAAACAAATGAATAAGAATGAGGTAGTTAAGGTGTTTGAATTTATTTAGAGGTCACTTTTAGGGTGCAAGGCTTAAAATTTCATTTTAAATGCACTCAAACAAACTTTAAAGGGGTCTTAGACCTGCTGCCCCCTCATTCCACATGCTATGCAACAATTTACTTGCAGTGTAGGGGCCGAACAATGGAGAAAACATGTAAAAATAATATATATATAGATGTGCAACCTAGAAGCATGAATTATGATTAGAATATCACATAACATCATATAAACAAAAAAACCACCATAAACTTGAATGTCATTTAAAACATGGATGATAAATATTCATCATTGAAACTTCAATTATGGTAGCTTGATACATAGAGTCTATTGATGCTAGGGTTCAATTTGTATGATATTGAAAAAATAAGACAACTGAGTAGAGTTATCAGCATTCTTCAAAAATCATAAGAATTATTTTAGTACACTAGCTATTTTAATGTCTTCTTGTAGTCTCAAAAGTTATTTTGTATCATTGTTACATTGGTCTTGAGAGTGGTAGCTTAATATAGGTCCACAATACAAAACCTGGTTTACCTGTGCAGTGTAACAGTGGCATAGGAAGATTTTTCTTTGAAAGCAAAAATGAAAGCTCAGCCTCTTGGAATGAAAATGCTTGTTTGCAAAACAAATGAATAAGAATGAGGTAGTTAAGTTGTTTGAAGTGATTCAGAGGTCGCTTTTTGGGTCACTTTTAGGGTAGTTAAGGTGTTTGAAGTGATTTAGAGGTCGCTTTTAGAGAAGAGAGATGTTGAAGAGGACATAAAGTGCTCATAGTGGATTTCTAATGCCACTGCCTGGACTAATTTTTTTTTAAAAGCTTATTCCTTTTCCTGCAACGTGAAAGAAACATTGCCTCCAAGATCTCCATTTTCAAAGCTCTCTTATGAAGTCTCCTACAAAGTGAATCTCTCCACCTAAGGACAACTATCAAAGCATAATAAAAGGGGGATCTAGGTGTATGATATTATAACTGGAAATCTCTGATAGATGTCTACAAAAAGTGGGAGGATAGATAGAAGGTTGCAAAAGTTGTAGAGATGGGAATTGCAAAAATCTTCTATTTGTCAAAAGATTTCATTCTAGTGCACAATCATCCTCTTGAATTCTGAAAGAATCAATCTGATATCCAATATCTACCGGTATGGCTTCATCCCATGATTTATACCCATGATCTAACAAATAGCTCTGCATGTTGTTTTAGATAACTCCCCCCTTCAGGCATTCCACTTTCCCCATACTGATCTAACGAGATCTCTTTCCCCTCTTTCTCTCTCTCTCTGTGAAATCCTATGGTCATTCCATCCTGGCTCATCATAATATTCCTCGATTAAAGCAGTGAGTTGTTTTGGTGAAAAATTCAATGTTTTGCAAGGTACTACCTATCCCTTGAATGTCGATCAAATCTCTCACATCTCTAACAACTAGTTGAAAAGAGAGCCTCTTTAGAAGTGGCACGCTATAAATGAGCCTTATTTTAAAACCATTACCAAATCCCCATATTGTTCTGACATTTATGTCAATAACCAGTCAAATCAATAGCCTCAATATTTTGGCTAGGATGAATCATGGTAGATTTCAAAACTTAAATATCTGACAGGTATAAAAATTCTACACTGCCCAGCATTGATTTCTACGTCTATGTGCACTTGATCTAGTTTGCACAATTATTCTGATTGCTTTACATTTCAATAGTATAGTGGAGCATTCGTTTAATCTCTTAATAATTATTAATGATAATTTCATACCTGTAAACTGTTTATTAATTTGGACTCCCTTTATAATAAATGTTATTTTAGTGTTCAAGCATATCTTAAATTAATGATTAACAATTTCTATCATTTGTGGAATATCTAAATATAAACCATGCTTTATACTAATTTTATTGGTACTTTCCTAATTAATAAGGATAATATTTGATACTATATATCATAATAATTCTGGTCATTTAACTTACATTTTCTCTTTCTTGGTCCTTTTAATATTTTCATTCCATACTTAAGGTTTCATAGTTGTACGAAACATGGATATTATTTTAATTGCTTTATGAAACTAACCAATCTTAACATCCATCCTCACTCTCTTGATCCCGTGACATTAATTTTTATAATATATGGATCCCTAAGTAATAATTGTAAATTAACTTTATTACATAATATTTTTGTCTTAACATTTTAATGTAAGATCACACCTACGACTAAATTTAATGCTTGTACAATCCTCAATCAAATAAATCTCTTATCATCAATAGAGGTACACCCAGCTAGTTGACATTGCTAGTAAAAAAAATGCATTTGTTCCACACTAGACAATCAATACTACAATGATATACATATATAAACTTATGATTCCTTCATCTATTTTTCCTTTGATATTTCACTAAGATTATAGATAAATATATTTATCATAAGAAGTTATCATAACACCTTCAATTATTAGCAATACTAATGTTTACACATAGTATTATGACTCAATTGAGTCTATAAGGTAATGGGGTCTCTCCACTCCATTTGTTCTCTAGTAGCTATTATTAAATATTCTTAACATCCTATTAGCACTCCTATTTTGGCACCATAAAAATGAGCAATGTGCAAGGAGTCCATCAATGAGCAAGGAAGCTTCATGCTATCCCCATATTTCATACAACTTCAAACATCAAAAGGTAACTTTAAGCTTAATCATAACTTGTTCACTTCATTCTGCAACTCGTCCGACCAAACAGACCGTTCCAACATGTTCGGATGGGTACATTTACGCTAGGGATGGTCCTCTCTTGCACCCAAATACGTCGAATCACTTCGAGCTACATTGGACCAATGATTTCCCTTAAGAGTCCAAAGTGCTAAAAGGCAATAATCTTTGGAGGGCTATTTCTTAAAGACCATGATGCTTACAGACTCGCTGTCTGAGGCTATGGGATTGTGTTGGGACCATCTACAAAAACCTCTCTCAATTTTTTCTATCTTGGAGACATTTTCCTGTGGTGATGACTTTTCAGTGGAGGGAAAAGTTGCCAAATGCAAATAGTGTAAAGTTTCAAAGTGGTGCAACTTTCATTCCGCAACTCATACGACCAAACAGACTATTCCAACACATCTGGATGGGCACGTTTATGCTAGGGATGGTCCTCTCTTGCACCCAAATATGCTGAATCACTCTGAGCTACATTGGATCAGCGATTTCCCTTAAGAGTCCAAAGTGCTAAAAGGCAGCAATCTTTGAAGGGCTATTTCTTAGATACCGTGATGCTTATAAACTCTCCATCCAAGGCTATAGGATCATGTTGGGACCATCTACAAAAACCTCTCTTGGTTTTTGCTATCTCAGATGCATTTTCCTATGGTGATGACTTTTCAGTGGAGGGAAAAGTTGCCAGATGCAAGTAGTCTAAAGTTGCAAAGTGATGCAACTTTTATTCTGCAACTCTTACAACCAAATAGACTATTCCAACACATCTATATGGGCACATTTATGCTATGGATGGTCCTCTCTTGCACCCAAATATGTCGAATCACTCTGAGCTACATTGGACCAATGATTTCCCTTAAGAGTCTAAAGTGCTAAAAGGAAGCAATCTTTGAAGGGATATTTCTCAGAGACCATGATGCTTACAGACTCTCCATCCAAGGCTATGTGATCGTGTTGGGACCATATACAAAAACCTCTCGATTTTCGCTATCTCGGAGGCATTTTCTTGTGGTGATGACTTTTCAGAGGGGGGGAAAGTTGTCAGATGCAAGCAGTGTAAAGTTGCAAAGTGGTGCAACTTTCATTATGTAACTCGTACGACCAAATGGACTATTCCAACACATTTGGATGGGCACATTTATGCTAGGGATTGTCCTCTCTTGCACCCAAATACGCCGAATCACTCTAAGCTACATTGGACCGGCGATTTCCCTTAAGAGTCCAAAGTGCTAAAAGGCAACAATCATTGAAGGGCTATTTATTGGAGACCATGATGCTTACAGACTCTTTGTCTAAGGCTATTGGATCGTGTTGGGACCATCTACAAAAACCTCTCTTGGTTTTTTCTATCTCGGAGGTGTTTTCCTGTGGTGATGACTTTTCAGTGGAGGGAAAAGTTACCAGATGCAAGCAGTGTAAAGTTGCAAAGTGGTGCAACTTTCATTCTACAACCCGTATGACCAAACGGATTGTTCCAACACGTCTAAATGGGTACGTTTATGCTAGGGATGGTCCTCTTTTGCAACCAAATACACTAAATCACTCTGAGCTACATTGGACCGAGTGAAATTAGGTGAAAATTTGATACAGACACAAGGGCACAATCACAAACTCTTTGCAACCTGCCTATTTGAGGCATCTAACAAGATTATTCTAACCTCTTTGGACAGTCCAAAACTCCCTTAAAACTTGACAAGCAACTAAATACACATTTCCCTCTTTAACCCCCTTAAACCCTTGTAATAGTGAGAAACTAGTTTTTGTCCAATTACTCCACAATTTTCCAAAACACCAGACCAACACATGACTGATTCAAACACCCATATCCAAGTTACACAACATATATGAGAAACAAAATAGACTCCTTTGGACCAGCGTTGACTTCCTATACATTCACCCTTGAAAAGGCTACTCAATTAGCCCAAAAAAGAAAAGCAACATACCTTCAAACACCACACAGACCCCTGAAACCTTGTGGTAGCAAATAAATTGTCAAGAAAACAAAGATTCTACAATTGGATTCCATTTGTATGGACCTATAACCATCAAATTAGAAAACCCTTATTTTTAGTGTAATTCTTGAGGGTTTATTGGATGTAGCACTTCCAACTTTACTAAGACCTCACTTAATGGCTTGAAATAGCATCATTACATGTTAAAAACACTATTCTTGCTTGTCCCTAAACAAATTTACTAATTTTTCCTTCAAAGGCTACAAAGCAACAACTAGGACAAGTTGGGATCTCCATTTTTTTTACCCTAAAACCTAAAAACTCCTCCTAATACATGACCATTAGGACTATTAGATCTCATTAAAGACAAAAAATCAAAATATTAACACTTTAATCATTGATTTCCTTAAAAACCTCATGAAAGTTGCAAAAAATGAAGTTGCACCCAAGTTGGATTTGAGGAGCAAAAGTTGCAAGCCACTATAATTTATTATATATAAATGGGAGATATTACAAAACCTGGTTCAAATGAGCATACCGACAGGAAAGAACCAGGAAAAAACCTTCAGCTGTAGCTCGATTAAGTACAAAAATAGACCCCTTTACAAAACCTATGAGTTTCCAAAATACAAACCCCTTTACATTTTAAACATACCCTTTATACAATGCCAGACATTTGACTCATATTTCAAAACACATCACTGGGTATAGATTATGCCCATACACAATTATGACCATTTTACATTTTTTCCAATTTGAGAATTCAAATTTTACAAAATTTTCCTATTAGAGGCATTCAGGGCACAATGTTCAACAATAGTAGTATGCTCATGTTCTGGACTAACAAGCACCTGTACAAACCATCAAGGTAGCTTAGAATAACCAATCTATATTATTCTAAATGACACAAAATATGATGAGATGGCAATGAAACTATAAAAGACGCTTAGAATAACAATCTATATTGTTGTAATTTGTTGCATACCTCTCTGAAAGGATCAAAGCTGGCTATTGTTGTAGTAGGTCCATGATCAATCGTGCCAGGAATATCACAGAAGTGGGAAAATGAGAAATCTGTATTGTCACAATAGAAAAGATGCTTAGACTAGCAAATCTATATTAATCTAAGCAACTTGAATGATGATGAATTGGTGATGCAAACTATAAAAGATGCTTAGAATAACCAATCTATATTATTCTAAATGACACAAAATATGATGAGATGGTAATGCAAACTATAAAAGATGCTTAAAATAACCAATCTATATTGTTGTAATTTGTCGCATACCTCTCTGAAAGGATCAGAGCTACCTATTATTGTAGCAGGTCCATGATCAATCCTGCCAGGAATATCGTAAAAGTGGGAAAATGAGAAATCTATATTGTCACAATAGAAAATATGCTTAGACTAACATATCTATATTAATCTAAACAACATGAATGATGATGAGTTGGTGATGCAAACTATAAAAGACGCTTAGAATAACCAATCTATATTGTTCTAATCTATCACATACCTCTTCGAAAGGATCAGAGCTAGCTATTGTTGCAGCAAGTCCATGATCAATCTTACCAAAAGTATCACAAAAGTGCATACAAAATATCACTATTAAAGACACATGCATTGCAATAGTATATAAAATATCAGTATTAAATAAAAAATAATAATGAACTTAATCATAATGAACATAAGCATTCTACCTTCCATTCTTGAAAATTCTATTCAAGTGTGCCTGAAGGGTCATCTCTTTGCTTAAGAGTATCCAATATTGCTTCATGATCAGCATTACTAAGTGTCCATAGCTGTTTTGTCTTTGGTCTAGCATGATGCTTCAAAAACTTAACATTTGTTGCTATAACAAGGTGTGAATACATGAGAATGGTTTTGTGTTTCTCGTAGTCTTCAAATGTAGGTATGCCATTCTTTCTAATCATGTATGTTCGCAACCAAGTTCTTGCAACCATAACTGAACCTGTAGGATACACGAAACCATCATCATCTTCCATTGGTTGTGTTAGCTTATGCTTTACCCACACACATCGAGCCAACCAATAGTCTGATCTCTCTTCATTCCCCTGCGGTGCAATAACTACAAAAATATGTCCTAGTTGTAGTAGATCTGAAAGCAAGTTGTAATCAACTGAACTTTCCATTGTGTCATTTGTCATGGATATTGTTTGAGATAAAGGAGTTAGATACTATGGTACTCATGTATCCACCCACTCACTTGACTCGCATTGATCCCACTTGCACAGAATACAACTCTGACAAAAACAATCCAACTCTCGTGTCCAAATGGTCCATGTGCCTGCATCTGAGCTTCGAAATGAATGCATCTTTGAAGAATCTTTGATTTTATGACAATCTAATCTACCTCCCATTGTACCCTCCTCAACGAACCAAAAAAATTTGTGCACCATTGAATCAAGTGTCCCTCCCTATGACAATGTTGAACTACACCAATCAACAATAGAATGTGCATCGCTGAATTTTTATCCTGAAATCTTCAATTGCTCCTTAACTAGAGATCTCTTTACACATGTACCTACTCCATCATGCTCCCCTTTCCCATGTCCAGCTTCAAAGAAACTCCAAATATGAGGTAGACCCCTCTCTACATGCATTCTACTCAACCAATAAAATATATGAGCATTCTTGAATTGACCTGTGTAATTATCTGACCAAATTAGATGTTGACTCAGTGCTATATCATGCTCCTGCAAGAATTTAAAAAAGTTCTTGAAACAATGTTGGACATACTTAGACGAGTGAGATCTATCATCACTCATAAAAAATTATACTCTCTGATTATCTTTCGATCCTCCTCTGTACTATCAGGTGCATGTCTAAATGTTATGTGGACAAAAATAGCAATCTGAATGGAATTGTAATACTGATATTGTACCTCATTTTGTGGTTGCAATGTGTAGTTTTTTGCAAAATCAACCACTGATATAATAGTGCCAATCAAAAAAGAGTCCTTACACAGCATAAATTGTTGATCCAACCACTGAGACCTATGACTATGCCTTGCATACTTGTAGAAAAGATTGTCCTTAAAATCTGAAATAAAATCAGCAACACTGCATTCTTTTGAAACCAACTCACATATAGAACCTTCACCTCCACTCTGCAAAGCATATTTGACTATCTCATATCCCTTTTTCTCAACAAGCTTCTTTTCCAAATTCATGTTTGGAACTCTCATGAAAACATTGAAAAAACTTTGACAAGCCACCACATTGTGAGCACTTTTCATTTAAACAATCATTTCTATAGAAAAAGCAACCATCATCTCTAGAACATAAAAATAGATCTAGCAAGTCCCTTGATGATTTTGAAGATGCATTGCACCACACTCCTGCAACATTTCATTAGTATGCAAATTAGAACAGATATAGCATAATAGTTCATGGTACATTGAAAACTCCACATGGTATTTGCAACAACAAGTATTACGAATTTTAAGAGGCACACAATAAAATGGCTTCAAACCTTCAAAAAGTCCTTTGTAGAGATTTCCATATTTGGATGTGTTTCAATAAAATTTGAACAAAATTGTTTGGCTTGATTCCAAGAAATTTTAGGATGTGGTGTAACGGTCTCGATTGCCAATTCTTAACTTTAAAACATCCTTTGCATTGGGTGATACTCTAGAGTTATCATGCCAAAATTGTTGAATTACCCGCTTTACATTATCACTAGCTTCTTATCAACATGTGGAAGCCTCCCAGAAAAATCCCATGTATCATTTTGAAGAGGATCATCTATTCTTTCTCTTCTTGCAAGTGCTCTATCCAAAGTTTTATGATTTATGTCAAAATCAATACAAGTTTATCTCATAAAGTGAGCCTTTTTCAATTGATAGCTTACTAGGGCGGTTGTAATGACTCTTCGAGCAAATCTCTTATCCTTTTCCTTGTTATTTTTTCCAATGGACTTGAGAGCATTTAAAAGATTTTTTGACAATAATAGAATTTTTTTTGGTCTTCTTGTTCACACGAATCTTCAATTTGGCTAGCAAAGGTCTCATCTTTTTCATCTTTAGCAATTGTACAAAAATTTGGCATTGCTCGGTCAATGTCTTATCACTAAAATATTGGTTGAAAATTTTCTAGCCCACAACCGAACAGTTTGTGTTGACCTCTTGCCTTCAAAATTGTTTATAATGTTCTCATAAATTCAAGTAGCCATTTAGGGGTTCTTGAAGGTTTTGAGTTTGGAATATGTCTTTCTTCCACACAAGGTTCTTCATTTCTCATGTAATCTGGTGAAACATAATTTACACTTAGTTCAATATTATGTTCAACATCTTCAATTCCAACATTTTCACCTTCAATTTGAATAATTTCATTCCCAATTTCACTATCATATTCAACATCTTCAAATCCAACATTTTCACCTTCAACATTTTCATTATCAATTTCAATATTTTCATTCCCAATTTGAATATCATGTTCAACATCGTCAATTCCAACATTTTTAGCTTGAACATTTTGAGTATCAATTTGAACATTTTCATTCCCAATTGGAATATCATGTTCAATATTTTCACCTTGTACATATTCAATTTCCTCTTCACTTGAAAGACCATAGGGCTTAGATTCACCAATATTTAACATACCTTGTCTTCTCTTCCTATGATCTTCTTTATCTTTTTGTCTATATTCTTCAATTTGTTCTTTTGTAAGCTTTCTCTTATGTTTATGCTTCTTACGACTGCTGATCCCCATTATACCTCATAAAAGATGCTGAAAAATCATTGTTTATGATAAATTTGAGTACAAGATGCTCCAAAAAGTTGAACTTTGTCTCTTCATGTTTGAAACCACGCATTTTTCACCTAAAAAACCTACAAAAAGAATGTAGGGTCTGTTGGAATGCAAAAAATGGGCCATATGGGGTTTTGGTATGGCCCAAAATTGGATATCTGACTAAATCTAATATCTGATATGAATTTTTTGTAAAATAAAACAATTTTATAATGCTCTCTAACGGTAGGATTTTAGTGCTATAAATCGGATATCTGATTTGTGCATTTATAGACCTAACAGTAATTAGGAGGTGGAGATTGGGCAAGAGAGAGAGAGAGTGGAGTGTAGAGGGGAAGAAGGGGAGAGTGAGGGAGAGAGAATTAGGAGGGGGAAGGGAGAGGGGAAGAATGAGAGAGAGAGAGAGAGTTCATTAAGAGGGCGGAGGGAGAGGGAAGAGGGAAGAAGTGGAGAGAGATAGAGAGAGAGAAAGAGAGAGTTCATTAGGAGGGGGGAGGGAGAGGGAAAGATGGAAGAAGTGGGGAGGGAGAGAGAGAGTGTGTGTGTTCATTAAGAGGGGGGAGGGAGAGGGAAAGAGGGGAAGAAGGGGAGAGTGAGGCAGAGAGAATTAGAAGGGGGAAGAATGAGGGGAAGAATGAGAGAGAGAGAGAGAGAGAGAGTTAGGGAGTGGGAGAGAGATAAAGGAATGGGGGGTTAAGGGTAGAAGGGTAAGGGGAGAGAGATGGAGTGAGTGAGAGAGAGAGAGAGGTATGGAGTGGGAGAGAGATAAAGGAAGGGAGGTTAAGGGTAGAGGGTAGAGGACTTAAGGGTTAAGGGTTTCGGGTTTAAGGTTAAGGGGAGAGAGATGGAGGAGTGAGTGAGAGATACCTCTAAGAGAGGGAGAGGGGTGTAGATGAAGAGACTTGAGAGAGAGAGAGGGAGGGAGGGAGG
>VDFB02379711.1:240751998-240845830 GCA_007258455.2 Sequoia sempervirens
ATAGAGAGTGAGTGAGAGATATAGACTTTAAAGAGGGAGAGGAGGTAGAAGGGTGAGTCTTCAGAGAGAGAGAGAGAAAGGGTAGAGGGTTTAAGGGTTTGGGGCTTAAGGGTTAAGGGTTTAGGGTTATGGGTTATGGGTTATGGGTTATGGGTAGAGGGGAGAGAGATAGAGGGATTCAGTGAGAAAGGGAGGGAGTGGGAGAGAGATAGAGGGTAGAGGATTAAAAGGGTAGAGGGTAGAGAGATAGGAGTGAGAGAGAGAGAGAGACCTGAGAGAGGGAGAGGGGGCAGGAGGGTGAGAATTGGGGAGAGGGAAGTGGGAGAGAGAGATATAGGGTAAAGGGTTAAGCGTGTCAGGGTAGGGTTCAAGGGTTAAAGGGTTTATGGTTTAGGGTTAAAGGTAGAGAGGGAGATAGAGGGAGTAGAGAGAGATAGAGAGAGACCTGATAGAGGAGAGGGTGTAGAGTCTTGGGAGAGGGAGGAGTGGGGAGAGAGATAGAGGGTAGAGGGTTTAAGGGTTTAAGGATTTAAGGTTTAAGGGTAGAGGGCTAAGGGTGGAGTGGAGGGTATAGGGTGGAGAATGCTTGAGGGAGGAGGGAGAGGGGTGGGAGGGAGAGAGATGAGAGAGAGAGAGAATTAGGAGGGGGAGGGGAGAGGGGAAGAGCCCGAAAGAAGGGTAGAGAGAGGGAGAGAGAATTAGGAGGGGAATAATGGGAGAGAGAGGGAAAGAGATAATATTTAAATATTTTATGTTAGTAATATTAATTAGTTATATAATATTTTATATATGGGTATGTGCAGGATCATCATGGAAAAAAAGGCCCTTAAGTGGCAAAAAAATTAGAAAAATCAGATTTAGGTAACTTGACGTAAAAATTTGAATAAGTTATCTATATTATTTTAAAAATATGTAAGAATAGAATCTGTAGAAAATTGAAAGCAATTTCTAAACTACTAGGTTTTTTTTTTTTTTTAAATCTATTTGGTGAAAATTTTAAAATTTCAATGCGAGTATTTAAATGTGGAAAAATAAGAAGTAGGTGTTCCGTCAATTCAATTCCAACCACAATAAACATAATATTTTTTATAAGATTTTAGATATAATTAGAGGGACTGTCCCGAATGTGATGCATATTTTTTTGTAAATTTTTTCCATAAATAATTAATTATGAAGTTTTGATACAACTTTTAAAAAATATAAAACGGTATGTCCACCATCTTAACTTGGTCAAACTTCATGAAATTCAATTTTTCTTTTTACCTATAGTATGCAAAGCATAGAATGTACATGTTTTGTATTAAAAAATGTGATATTGTTTGTTATAGATGTTTTCAATCAATCTATCAATTAGGACTTTAGTTGTACTTGAATAGAAAATGAATAATAATTACTTATTAAATTCAAATAAAGCATACTTGTATTGGTGGAAATGAGAATATCCTTTAAAAACCTTTTTCGTTTCATCAATTTTAAAAGTCTCAACTACATACCCATTATATTGCCATGTTTAGCCCATCATGATCCTGCACATACCCATATTAGTAATATATATATACATTAACTAAAATAGAAATAATATTTAAATATTATACATAATAGTATAATATATTATATATTAAATTATAAACTATATTGTGTATTCTAAACTAGATATATTAAAATAAAATATAAAATATTTATTACATTTTCTAAATCATATATTATAAAGTGTATAACATTTTTTAAAATCATATATAAACCAAATCAGATATCTGATTCAAAATGGATATCCGATTTGAAACGGACATCTGATTTGAAACGGACATCCGATTTGAAATGGACATCCGATTTGAAATAGTTATCTGATATTTCTGACACATAATTTACTACCTAGGGATTAGCCTCGGGCTTGCTTTGTAATTTGGCTTGGACATGCCAATCCTAAGAAGTCAACACAAAAAACGTGTTTGACACTTACCTTATTTTTCTAAGCTTCGCCCATGTGGCTGAGAACTTTTTTTTAGCCAAAATTGATGAAACGAAAAGGGTTTGTAGAGGAGACTCTCAGCTTTCCACCAATATAAATTATTCTTTACTTTGAATTTAATAAATAATTATTATTCAATTTTCTATTAGAATTACGACTAAAGTCCTAATTGATAGGTTGATTGAAAAACATCTATAACTTTAAAATGGTATCATATTTTTTGAATCCAAAACATGCGTCACATTCTATGCTCCGTATACTATAGGATTAAAAAAAAAAAGAATTTCATGAAGTTTTGACCAAGTTAAGACGATTTTTTATATTTTTAAAAGTTGTAATAAAAAATTCATAATTAATTATTTACTTCAAAAAAAAATTACAAAAAAATATATGTCACATCTGAACATGAGTCCTCTACTTATATCTAAAATATTATAAAAAAATATTATCATTTTATTGTGGTTAGGGTAGTCAAACAGACACCTACTTATTTTTTCCCTGAAATTTAAGTACTACTGCATTGAAATTTCAAATTTTCACTAAATAGACTTTTAAAAAAATAAAATAAACTTAGTAGTTTAGAAACTACATTCAATTTTCCACAGATTCTATTCTTACATATTTTTGAAATAATATAGATAACTTATTCAAATTTTTATGTCAAGTTTCCTAACTCTGATTTTTCTAAATTTTCATTGCCACTTAAGGGCTTGTTTTTTCCATGATGATCCTGCACATACCCGTATCTAGAAAACACATCAATGAATGAAAATATTTCTCTCCCTATAATGGATTCAAGTATTCCTCAACAAAGGGAGTGTGAAAGGGATCGTGGATACATGCTTTATTGAGTTCCCAAAATTCTACATGTATTTAGATTCATCCTATCTTTTTATTTTGTACTACCATAGGGCTAATCCATTTAGAATCTTCCACTGGTTTAATAATCCATGTTGCTGAAATTTTATCTATTTATTTTTTTACTCTTTTTTTCATGTTATAATTGAGGTCTTTTCTATTGTGGTTTGGTTCCATCTTTTAGCTGAATTTTAATTACCCCAACTTCCTCTTTTATTCCTTCCATTTCTATGAATGTTTGAGGGAATACTTCTTCATATTTTGACAATAGTTCAATGACTAATGCCACCATTGGTTCTTCCCAATTATCACTAATTTTTTCCATTGTAGGATTACATTCATGGGATATATTTTATTCTCTTAACTAGAGGGGTTGGTTATAATAATTCTCTTTAGAATCCTTGTTCAATTATATTTCCCTCTCTCCTTCCACCACAATCTCAATTTTTGGGTTCAATTCTTCATCATCTTCTTGTATTTTGTAACATTGGTTCAATACTTATTGGATTTATGTATCCATCCATTTAATTATCTTCCATATTCCTTGACTTTTGAGAGGTGGTTTATGTAGTTGTTAATGAGTGATGCTTTTTAGAACTAGTTTGAAGATGATTTCCTTAGTTCTTCATAATGTGGTACATACTTAAATCCATTTTCATCCCAAAAGGAAAATGTGTGGATGAATTCATGTTGGATTTCCTTCTAATCCTTAGTTTATCCTTGCCTTTCTTGATTGATATATAATATGTACTATTGGTGTGAGGGTCTAATTAAATAGTTGAATATAGAGTCGATGGTCATATTATTTTTTAAAATATGATAAAATTTAGTCTACTTTCCTTGTAGATATTGAATGTGCTCTAAAAAAATTTCAATATTCATAATTGATTCTTCATACCTTCTTGATGCCATTTATAAGAAAACCCTCTCATGAATGAGTATTTTAGTTTTTGGTGCTATGTGTTTCAAGTAAAGCATTTAAGTATATCTTACTTAAGTATATCTTGAGGTTATACATTTTGTAGAAAAAATTTCATATAGAATCCTAAGCTAATATGTATTACAAAATTTCTAAGATCCAAGAGCTTTTTCGTACATAAATACAAAAATTAAGATAAAAATCTTAGATTATGTGGCAACAAAAAAAGTATCCTTCTACTTTTCCTTGCTTGTTTGGGCCCTCCTTGTGAATTAAGCTTAATAGTGCCTTGATTTAGTGTTGCAATGTGTTTTACACATTCACATTAAGTCCTGGGCCCTTGTGAACTAATGAATTTAAATGGTACCTTGCTAAAGTGTTGTGAAGTGTTGTAACACACTTTCACACTTTTCTTACGTTTTATTAATTAACTAAACCTATTAAATCTCTTTTTAACCTTAATCATGCCTTATTTGGAGTGTTGTAAATTGTTGTAACACACTTTCACACTTTTCTAGGGTTGTTATTAATAATTAGGCTTCTTTATGCTTTAATTGGCCTTATTTTGCATCCACAAGCCTCATTTAATGCATTATTTTGAGGATAATCCTGACACAAATCAATATCCAATCATAATTTAGGTTTTCTCAAGTTTTATGGCCCAAATTTAGTGATCTAGGACTCATTCACCACCATGGGCGAATGAGTCCCACCTATATTTTTGGGTCCTAAACCTGGTTTCGCACATTTCTAAGCATTTTTAAAATTGGTCCTAAAAATTAGGCGTGGTGGGACTCATTCACCACCTTGGGCGAATGAGTCCCATGTGGCCCAAAATAAAAATTAATTCAAATTTTTGGTATTATTTTATCCTTCTATATTTGATGTCGGCTTGTAGTGTTGTAATTTCGAGAATTATTGCATAATTGAGTATAAATACAAGGTTCTTTCATTCATTTTCACCTAAGACTTTTGTGAGAGTAGTCCTAATAGAAAAGTTGAGTTTACAATAGTATTCAAGAGTCTTCAAGGGAATATTATTCATCATTTGTTGTATTAATTCAAGATCCATCATCATGTCAAGGATATCAAGCATCAAGCATGTTATTGAGCTAGTGTTGTGATGTTGCGTTCAAGATACAAGATTAAGCATTGTTCTACACTTATCTCAAGATCTAGATATGTGTCCTTCATGGCCATTTCATGCTAGATTTATGATTTTCATTACAATATATAATTCAAGGTATCATTGTTCATGTTTCATGTCCTTGTTTCATTATTTCATCATTTGGTTTAATTACCTAAAAGAGGTTTGACCAAGGCAAACCCCTATTCACTAATAATCACAAGTTTTTCTCCTCTTTACATGTGTGATTGCAGATCTAGGTGTCTTGGAGCATGAAGGATCATTGAAGATTAGGTTACAAGCTTGAAGCAAGTTGTTGGAATTTTCTTCTCATTGCAAGGTCATAATCTTCACAAAAAGGTCACCTACAAACCTGAAATCAGAGTTTTAGATACAAAAACAAAGAGGAACAAAAAGAGAAGACATTGAAGATCAAATTCAAATTTTAAAGCTCTAGAAAACCCTAACTAGACTCATTTTCCTAGATTGGTGAATGAGTCCCATTTTAGGTCAATTTTTAGATTTTTGCAATTTCAGATACCCTTTTTCCATAAACCTGTTCTTGTGCAGAAACCCTAATTTGGGATTGATTTGCCCAGATTGGCGAATAAGTTCCAATAGGCCTAAATTTTAGGTTATTCATCATTTCAGGCCTCCATTCAAGCTCTCTCAGGTTTCCAGGTGCTCCTCTATACTTTTTCATCTTTTTGTTCTAATTTATTTGCATTTATAGTTCATTTAGTAAAGTTCCTTGCATCATTGAGTTCAATCACTAGATCTTGCATTTCTTACATTTTTCCAAGCCCTAACTTGGTCATGAACCCCTCATTAGTTTACAATCAACCCCTAGGACAACCCTATTGCAAGATCTCTTTCTCCTTTGCATTGAGATCTCTAGGGTTATCCTTGGATGGAATAGCTTGAAAATGGGTGTGCTCTAGGTCCTAAGTCATACGATAGCACTTAATAACCCCAATTTTTCATGGTTCTAGATTATAGACATATTACTAACAATAGAGATATGAATGGAAAATAGAGTAGTGGCAACCCTCTATGTGTTGGGGAGCCTATGTAACTGTCACTTGAATACATCTATGAAGGAAAACCCCACTAATAAGAGGAGAAGACTATGAAAGAAACACACTCTTAGTTATATCAAATTGGATCTTCACTTCTCATGTACAAGAATTTTTATTGAGAGCTACTATAAGCTCTATAAATCATGTATACATAGGAACTTAAGCATGAGGAGGAAGAGATCCTCAATTTAGATACATGGCTATGCCATTTATTGATGCTAGATACTCCTTTCTCTTTCTATATGTAACAAGAAAAAAAGACTCAAGAGCTAGTTCCTCCTCTTGAGCCTTTTGTGTGGCTCAAAAAAATATTTAAAGATGCACCCAAATACATTATTGTTGAAGAGGGAAAGGAATGCACAACCCAAGTGTAAAACCATGTTTCTAACCAAAGTCACTCCTCTTAAATTTTGGTGATAATGGATTGATGACCATTTCCAACCATCCACTCAAATGATTTCTATTGATTTTTGTAACTCCCCCTTTGTGTGACCTCCAATGCATACTTTTTTAGCTATTTTAAATTACATATTATATCATAAATGTACCTTGCTTATTATGTTTAATTAATCCTATAGTTAAATCTTACACTTGCTAATGAAAAGAATCTTGGATATTGACATTCATGTGAACTATATTGATGTTTACTTCTTTCATTGAAATCCATACATTCCTTAATCATGATTATGAATAAAGCATGTGTCACAATCCTTACATGTGATTTGATAATAATATTGATGTGACATTTTTATGTTTAATTCATACTGATATAAATATATATATACTCCTAATATTTTCATATAAGTATTTTGTAGTGTATCCTCGTATTTTTTTAATTAGATGAAGTGTGTAGTTTTTTTTTTATGGTAGAATAGATAACACCATCATTAAATATCATATATTTATATGGTATAGTGGATATTGGTTGAGAATTTATGAAGTGATAAGAACTTAAGATGTACTTAACTCTAGTAATATTGATGTACTATTGTATTACTATTAAATAGTCATGTTTTTAAGTAATATGTTGTGATTGTGACTTTTTTTTTATTCAAGGGGTAAACACTTTTGAACTAGAGCTATGAACTAGAATACAACCATTCAACAATACCACCCCAACGGGGTTTGAACCTTGGTGGCAAGAACAACAATGCCACCTTTAAACCATCACACCATGCCAATACCAACATGTTGTGATTGTGAAATTATTACAAAGGATGATTTTTTATTTTTTAAGATTGATGAATGTATTATTAGGGATTCAATAAATCATGATTATTTCCTTTTAACCATTTTTTTTTATTATAATGGGAAATATATATATGTTTATTTTAATTTGGCTATTATATTATTAAGCTCAAAAGTCTAAATTGTACAAGACCTTTCAAAAAATAAGGTTTAATGGATCATGTGTATGGAGATGAGGGCCAAAGAGGGCCAAAAATAAGTTTTATGATATAATATGATTGCACTATTAAAAAATAATTGAGGTATGATGTGATCACATTATGGTTCAATTATACCTTTTTGTAAAATTACCATGTTAAAAAAATTGTTCAATATTCTTAAACCAATTAAAACCATACCCTTTAACTTAAAATAGGCTTAGAATAAGCTTCTATTTCTAAACTTGAGGGTTTAACCCACATATTTGGCTTTGAAATCTTTTGTTATCTTTTTTGTAGTTCTAAATCTTGGTCTCTTTATATATTCTTTTAATTACTATTAATATTTTTTTCATTATAAATATTTGTACGTAGACTTGATCTTCCTTATTTTGTACTTTCATTTTTTTTGTACTTAAAGACTAGCGTTATTTAAATTACTTTAGAAGGGCTATTGTTATGTCATGAGAGAATATATTCTTCTAGTTCAACTTGTGGAAATGTCTTTAAAATATCAAAGATCATAGATCTTAGTGATGAAAATTCTTTTATGATGAGTGTGTAGATATAGATTTGTTTTAGAGAACCAATTGAAGAGTTCTTTTCATTAAATGTGAATGATATACAAATAAATCCTTGAATATAAGGAGATGCCAAATGAATTAGCCCCTACTATTCATTGGTGGCTTGTGGTTGGGAACTAGTTAGGGTATGTGATTATATATTGCATTGCATTCCCCATTCCCATTTCTAGTCCACTCTAGAGTTAGGGCCCCATTTTTATTAGTTGTAGTCAATTCCTATCAAACAAACCTACCTTAATTAATTCATGAGCTAGTGGGGTGGGGGGAATAGTGGGTCAAGATGTATCAAAACCATATGTTGGTTGTATTTCTAAGGACTAATTAATTACCCATTCAAAATAGAATCACCCCATAATATAGAGGTAGTGGCCTACCCAAACTAAAGGTGGACCCTCCAAAACATGAGGATCAATATCTTAACCCTACTATGTCAAAATTGGGGCCCATTGTAGAGTAGGGCCTAAACTATCAATGGATTTTGAGCACCTCAGCCAAGATTTTCCCCAAGTTCACATAGTCTCAAGTCATAGATAGTTTAGATTCTTAACTCTTGACATCATGCATCTTGTCTTGATAGCCCGATTGCTTCATCCAATAGAGCCTTATTATGCAACGACCAAAATATAATCCATTTTAGCCTACTTACTATCCATAAGGAAATTGGTTGGTTTCCTCAAGCTAGCCATAGCCATGGATAGGTTTTTCCATCTGAACCAAGGTTTGGCTCTACTATTGTATGTGTGACACTCATGACTTAGATTTCCCACCCACCCCTACCCTATTTGTTGTAGTACTTGGCATGGAAGGAAAATAATTTTTGGGAAGAGGGGATCGACCTATTGATGAATATATCATAAATAGTTTGGTATAATATTGATCGTTTGACCAATACTTGCTCAACCCAACATAAAATAGTAGCCTTAGCCCATCTTACCTAATTTATTATCCTATGACTATTTCTTTATCATGATCTTAATGTCAATAATAAGGTGTCCATGACCTAAGCTAGGTAAATTGCTTGTGCTACTACCACATAAAATAAAATCGTATAAAATATGTAATTAGTGGGCTTAGGGTAAGAAAATAATAGACCAATCAAATTTTAAAATTGAATTTTAAAAAGTAAAGATCGTGTCTAAATACAAAAGTGAACTTGAGTAGATATATGATCAAATCCAAATAGATAATGTGTATGAATAAACTAATAAATATAGTGTCTAAACAAATATATAAGAAAGCGTATACTGAAAATATAATGAAGACTATATATATATCTAGGTAATATGCTCACTCAAATCGAGAAGACTAAGCATATAATGCATCGACGTCAAAGCCAACGCATCCGAGAATTTAAAATATACTTTTGTTGCTACGTAGTTGCAAGGTAGAGCAGTTGGCTACCAATATACCTGCTTCTCATTATTTAAAATGAGTTCATTCAAATCCAGTTACTGCCATGGAATACGTTCACCGCGAAAATAAGAGTACCGACTTCTCTTTTCATTCTAAACAGTTATAAAAAAACAATTTTATACTCGACATGCATAAGGAGTAAACTATTTTTGAGAGGCATTACACAGCAGCTTGGTTTGGTGAATAACCATCTTTTGACTACCCACTCTTGTGGGTATTGTGGGCCCTCAAATTTCCCTCTAAACTTCCCCGCCCTTTCTACTGATTGCAGAACACGCACAACACTCTGTTTGGATACAGCAGTTTGTGAGGCCTCTGATTCTTTCTACTGCGCAGCATAGGAAGATTTGTTTTGTTTTTAAGTTCAATGGCAGGATCAAGGGGAACAGAGACAACAGTGAAGCCTTTAATTCTGGTAATATTGAGCGTGGTAGCCCTCATGGCTGTGGTGGGAAAACAGGGTGTCATGGCGCAATCAAGCTGCACCAGCGCCCTTGTGAGCTTATCGCCTTGCCTCAATTATATCACGGGAAATCAGACAACCCCTTCTCAGGGGTGCTGCAGCTCCCTTGCTTCTGTTGTGAAGAATAACGCTCCCTGTCTCTGCCAGCTGCTCACTGGCAACAATTCGCTGGGGATTCCCATTAATCAGACTCGAGCTCTCGCCCTGCCCGCCGAATGTAAAGTCACCACGCCGGCTGTCAGCCAATGCCAGGGTAAAAATTTGATTGTTTACTATCTATTGAGATGCAAATTAAGAGGGTGTACAATGACTGTTATTGATATTCAACTGTTGTGTGCAGGTTCAGGGGCTCCTACAACTTCCCCCTCTCCAACAGTTTCAGGGGTCCCTTCTACTTCCCCTTCTGCCACCGGTTCTGGCGCTCCAACTACAAAGGGAACCCCAAGTTCGAATCCCACCCAGAACAATTCAGCTTCGAGCATTTTGGCTTACCCTGTGCTTAACGTCGTAATGGTGGTGTTATTAGCTGCAGTTGTAATGTGAAGATATATACATGTTTGAGGCATTGAAGCAGCGTGGACTTTCACATAGAATTGTTATTTATGTTTTATGGTTTCTTGTATAATTTTTTTTAAATATTTGTACATTTCCCTACTTTTTTAATCGAAAAACCATTTTTATTTGATTATCCCTTTGGAGAGAGACCACGCTTTGTTCTGGTGAAGCAAGTGTAGGACATGATTTCTTAAGCTTTTTATGATTAACCATCTATATTTCAACTAGTTAGGGTAATAAAGTGTGAGTTTTGTGACCTCTGATTTAGACAAGGATGTTGTAAGGGCTTCATCACAAATTTGAAGGGGGCGATGAGATATGGCCTACCAATGTCACTGCCTCCACCTCGCTATCAAGCCATTACATATTTGCCTCCCGTTGCGTCCGTCTTTGGCACTAAGATTTTTGTGCATTTCACCTTAAGCTTTTGTGCATTTCACCTTGCCCTCTTCAATATTCAGATGTTTTCTTCTAAATGCACTAATAAAGACATAATTAACAAAATTGCAGATCGAGTGGTGGAGTGGCCACCGACTGCCCCTGCCACCCCACTTTTCAAATGACTAGTGCAGTTTTATATTAATTTTTTAAAACAATAACATGTATGAGTTCAATATGGATGTAACAGTAATAAATTTTTTAAAAGTTTAACTTAAATAGCAATTAAATCGGTTAGCAATTAGTGTAATTTCAATGGGAGGAGGAGGCATGTTTCTATTAAAAGGATTGTTCCAATCATATAAGAGGTTTTAGGCATTAGGGATTGGCTCTTAACTCATAATTGTACCATCATCTTTTTTCCCTTTTTTCTTTTTCTTGATCAATAGAAACAGTGTGAACAAGAGAAATAACAAAAGTCAAGTAAGGTTATTTGCCACTGAATGGTCATACAAAAGTAGCTCAATTATGAAGTTGAGAAGCAATAAAAATAGCCATGTGTCTATGAACACCAACCATGTCCTTAATGCTAAGCAGACCTATATAAACCATAAGAAAAGTCATGGGAGTGGTTTTAGGAACAAACATTATGTCTATGACCACATTTACACAATTGGAAGGAAAAGGATCCTTGTTGGAGGTAGACAATGGCAAATGTGCAAAAATACATGGACTATTTGCCCAATGTTGTATAAGAGTTTGTGGGGGACAACTTACAAAGAAAATTTAATAGGTTGCACTTGAATCTATTATAGAACATTGGAACATATGATGGCTTCAGAATACATGAAAAAATGAGAATCCATAGAATCCCCAAAAAAGAAGCGACATTTCTATCTTTTCATCTACTAAATAAATCCTTTGCTTTCAAAGCATGGTGAATTTAAGTAAATTTTAGATAACGTTCTAGGAGAATAGCTTAAGCCAAAAAGCCTCTAAAAATTCATGAATTGAGATCCAAGCATTTTTATCCCATGGGTAAAATTAGAAAAGATGCTTAGGAGTTTTAAGATGCCAATAAAAAGCATAGTGGAGATTAAATACACCCATATGAATCAAATGATACCCAATGTAGAAACTCTAATAAAAGAGATAGAGAGAAAAATAAGCAATCTTTTTCTCTATGACAGTTGATTGAAATTACCATGAAACTTGTGTTGTGATTAAGTGGCCCAATGGATTGAAGATTCCACCTATTGAGTTATTGAATCATTGATATATGTTAAGAAAGCCTTGAGTAGCCTATAAGAGGCTTGCAATTCCCAAAAAAAGTGTGTGGATACAATTATAATCTTTCTCCTAAGGTCTAGCACACCTAATCCCAATCTTTTGGACTATATCCAAAGGAATAGAGTCCACAATAGTCTACAAGTATTCATGATCGTAATTAGAGAGCTTGGTCAAGGCATCTTATTTCTAATGGTTTTGAAAAGGAAATTGAAATGAAGCAAATCCATCTCAGAAAGAACTTTAAGACATGAACTCAAGGACCTATGGCTAAGGGTATATCCTAGCAAGTAATCATAGAAGAATCACTAAAGAGATTGTTGGTTGATAGAAATTCTAGTTCTAAATTTATTCAATTTCAATGTAGCGAAGGCTTGATGGCTTCCCGAGATTGTCAAATCCTCTAGGTAATTTGAAAGTGCACTAAATTTGCACTAGCTCCATCATAATAAGATATGAATGGAAACCAAGACCTTCCCAAGATTGTCTTTATTAAGGAAATCAAGAAGCAACATAATGTTGGAGAATAATTAAGTAAGCTTCACTACCATGAAAAGATTTTTTAATCCATTTGGCACTTAAAGCCAATCATTGACGATGACTATCAATAAGTCTAGGGTCCCAAATTCATAAGGTAACAAAATCCTGAGAAAACCTATGAAATTATATTCCTGATTTAGAGGATCTCCAAAGAAAATCCCTCAATAGTTTCTCAAGGTATTGGTAATAGGATTTTGAAGGATCCCAGTAGAAATAATAGTAGACAAAAATGAAAACAAGCACCTTACAAAAAGGCTGTGATCTTTTAGTAAAACATATGTCATCATTATGTTGAATCTTGAGGAGAGTGGTGGACATGTAGTATGGAATGCATGCAACATCCGTCTTGAGTAGTACTATTGATTTGTAATGTATTTGTCAATAATTTTTTATCTATTATACTTGATTTCAAATCTAGTGTAAAATTATGTATTATGCTATAATCATTTTTTTAATCTAGATAACTACTCAATACACTTGTTGTTAATAAATTTACTTCTTATTTCACAATCTTTATGAGATATATTATTTCTATTATTGTAATATAATTTAGTGAAACATAATTTACAATTTATTTATAATTTGTTAATAAATTTATGCTTAATTTATTATATTTTTTTATCTTAAGGAATAAGTGTCTTTATTACTATTTATAGAATAATATAATACATATCCACATTAAAAAGATAAAAAAATGAGTAGAAGAAGTCACATCACTAAGATTCAAATAGAAAAAAATAAAACAAAAAATAAAGACAAACCACTACATGACAAGAACTAATGCACTAATAAGAAAAGGAAGTCCAAGTTTACACCATACATCATCTTTTTTCTTTTCAATCAATTTTCATTACCATTATACTATATAAATTGTATTAACAACTTAGAAAGTTAAATAAATTGGACTTCAAGTTGTTATATTTTCATTAGTGCATCTTTCATAGACTTGTTTCTTGGATTCCATTCACTGTCGAACATTTTCATAATTTTATTATCACTCCAAAAAATTCTCAAATTAAGAATGATTACAGTACAGAGAATTTCAAAATTGAACATCGAAAATGACTACACACCAGAATCTCAGTGCGTGAGACCTTTACTCCCTGCTTTCAAAATAACAATCTGAACAAAAGCCCCAGTCGGGGAAAAACCCATTCTATGCGAAAGTCTACATTACTCCATATCTGGATTCAACTCTTGAATGCATATCTTCAAATCAGAATTGCCGCTACTACCATTCCCATCAACACGTTGACGACAGAGGACATCAAATTGCCCGAAGCCGAATTGTTCTCACTGGGATTCGATCCCGGGGTGGCCTGTCTAGTTGGAGTGCCTGAACCGGTCGAAGAAGGGGAAGTAGTTGGAGCCCCTGAACCTGAAAAGAACAGCTGAAGATCAGTAACAATTTATATACGCCTTGTTAATTAGGATTTCAAATTTAATTTCAATAACACTAAACCGAATGAAATTACCCTCGCATTGGCTAACAGGCGGTGTGGCGACTTTACATTCACTGGGCAGAGCCAAAGCTCGAGTCTGATTAATGGCAATCCCCAGCTGATTGTTACCAGTGAGCAGCTGGCAGAGACAAGAGGCATTATTTTTCACGACGGTAGCAAGGGCGCCGCAGCACCCCTGAGAAGGGCTCGTCTCATTTCCCGTTATATAATTCAGACAAGGTGATAAGCTCACCAGGGCACTGTTACAGTCCGACTGTGCGGTAGCCCCGTGCCTTCCCACAGCAGCCATGAGTGTCACCACGCTCATAATTATCGCAATCGACGAGATTGCTGTTCCTTCTCTTACTTTTAATCCTGCCATTTTTCTTAAACTGAAACCAACTCTTCTTGTGCTTTACAGTAGTAGACAACTTGCTGATAATTGTATCGGAAGAGATTAGTATCTTGTGATGTAGCAGTTGTGCGGGCGGGGGTTTCTAAATGGAAATTAAGGGACTGCGATGCTCAACAGTGTTGAAAGAGAGAAGTGTTGCCGTTCACCTAACCATCTGTGCTGTGTAACGCTTCTGAACAAATCTTTGATTCATTGGAGGATTTTGGGCTCCAGCGTTATGTTTTTTTTAAACGGTTTAAAATGGACAGACGTTTAGGTGCCTCTAAAGCCACCCATATTCGCGGTATATATCTCATTTTAATGTAGATAGCTTGTTTGGTAGCCAACCTCTCTGTACTCTACAATTAAGAAAAGTGCACATCAAAACTACATTTTAAATATGATAATACTTGCAAAAACGCGAATTGTTTTTCAAGTTTCTTACAGTGCAAAAACTATATTTTAAATATTATAATATTTAATCATTTTTTCTTTTATTGAGATTGAATGTGCAACAAAAATATTCAATATTTGTAATGGAGTCCTCCTGCCTCGTTCTTGACCTCATCTACAAGGAAAACTTCTCATGAATGAGTATTTTAATGTTTGGTGTCATGTGTTTCAACTAGAACATTTAAGTATAACTTGAACTTTACATTTCGTAGACAGATTTTCATATGACATTGTATATCAAGGTTTAATATATATGTTTTAATTAATGTTAAAAATTTTAAAATGAACTGTATCAAGGTTTTTTCTATATGTTTTGATTCATTAAATTAAATTCGGAAAGAAAATGTATAATATTATTGCAGTTTATTTTCTACATAATGAAAAAATATTAAAGGTTAAGAAACATAATCGATAAGATTGATAAAATATATGAAATGTAAAGCAGCATAAAATATGAAAATTTAGATATGTTGATGAAGTCTAATGAAAAAAAATGGTAGATTAAATCTAATAATGAAAATTAAAAAAAAAATAAAGTATCTATTTGAATTCTAATGAGGATGAGATAGCGCCATTGGTCACGTTAAAAAGTTTACCAAGCGCACTGTAGTTTATAGGGGGTCGTGCTACCCGATTCCGCAGTTTTTTAAAAAAAAAATTCTAATGAGGATGAGAAACCATAAGAAGGAAGATAGATAAGTATAGGATTTGAAACTTATTCACCAAAATATAAAACGAAAACTAAATTACTACTAAGCTTAATTTAGGTTAATATAAGAAAATGTTTACAACTAGTCATAAATTAACCTATATTAATTAATGATAGTTGTGGGCTAATGTATTCTAAAATTAAATGTTATAATATGTATATAAGTTATTCTCTTTTTTTAAGATTTTGAAATCTAGTTGGTATCTATTCTAAAAATGGAGTCTTTCTATTTTTGCGATTCCTCAAATTTTCCACTTGACAAATGTTTCATCTTGAATCAAGTACAGATTTTGGATCAATATTGTAGTCAGTAATTCACCATATGTATATGGATCTTGCTTCAACTTATCTAAATTCAAATCTCAAGTCATTAGTATGCAATCCTAGCTAGTAGCTCTTACAAAAGATCACAAAAGTTTCACTCTCTAAAACTAACAATATTATGATAGATAATTGTGTGCTATATACTATTTGAAAAATGCATACATAATCTCCTATTGTAATATTTAATTGAATTTTTTGATTTACTCTTTATTTGTAGTTGTTTGTTTTCTTGTTCTAAATGTTCTCTCTATATATAAAAATATTTATTACTATTAATATATTTAAAATATAAAGCAGAAGATTGAGCATATAATGCATCGACGTCAAAAGCCGACACATCCCAGAATTTAAAATATACTTTCGTTTCCTACATTATTGCGAAGTAGAGCAATTGGCTACCAATATATCTGCTTCTCACTATTAAAAATAAATTCTTCCAAATCTAGATACTGCAATGGAGTACCAACTTCTCGTTCATTCAAAACCGTTACAAGAAAATAATATTATAGTAAAAATATGCGTACGGAATAAACTATTTTTTAGAGGCGTTACACGGCAACTTGGTCTGGTGAATAACCATCTTTTTAGTACCGACTCTTGTGCTTACTGTGGGCCCTCAAATTTCCCTTTAAACTTCCCCTCCCTTTCTTATCGATTGCAAAACACGCACAACACTCTTTGGATACAGCTGTTTGGGAGGCCTCTGATTCTTTCTACTGCGCATCAAGGGAAGATTTGTTTTGCTTTTAAGTTCGATGGCAGGATCAAGAGTATTACAGATAACAGTCACGCCCTTTGTTCTGGTAATATTGAGCGTGGTGGTCCTCATGGCTGCTGTGGGAAAGCAGGGCGTCATGGCGCAGTCAGGCTGTACCAGCGCCCTTCTGAGCTTATCGCCATGTCTCAATTATATCACGGGAAATCAGACAACCCCTTCTCAGGGGTGCTGCAGTGCCCCCAGCGAATGCAAAGTCACCACACCGCCTGTCAGCCAATGCCAAGGTAAAAATTTATTTCTTTACTTTTTCTATTGAGATGCAAATTCATAGGGTGTAGAATGATTGTTATTGACATTCAACTGTTGTGTCCAGGTTCAGGGGCTCCTACAACTTCCCCTTCTCCGACAGCTTCAGGGGTCCCTCCTACTTCCCCTTCTACCACCGGTTCTGGCGCTCCAACAATACAGGCAAACCCGAGTTCGAATCCCACCCAGAACAATTCAGCTTCGAACATTTTTGCATCCACTTTTCTTAACATCGTAATACCTGTAGTATTAGCCACAGTTGTGATGTGAAGATATATACATGTTTGAGGCATTGAAGCATAGCGGGATATTAAGTAGCGTGGACTCCAACATAGATTTGTTATCATTTATGTTATCTTTTTCTTGTAATTTTTTAAAAAATAATTGTATGATTCCCCTACTTTTGTAATTGAAAAAGTATTTTTAATTGATAATCAATTTGGAGAGAAACCAGGCTTTGTTATGGGGAAGCAAGTGTAGGAAATAAAGTAGTGCATTTTTTAATTTATTTATTAAAAATAATAATACATATTAATTCATAAAAAATATGGTGTAATAATATAAAATTTTAAGAAGCGTTTGAGTAAAATGTATAAAAGCGGTTAAATTGCTAAGTAATTAGTGTAATTCTAGTGTGAGGAGGAGTCATGTTTGTGTCCGAGGGATTACCCCAAACATATAGGAGGTCCTAGTTGTTAGGGATTGGCTCCCAATTGATATTATATTATTGTATTTTCTGTCTTTATATTTTTCTTGATCAATAAGAACAATATGAATAGGAGAAATAGAAAGAGGCAACCAAGGGTGCTTACCATGTTATGGTCATGCAAAAGTAGCTCCATTATGAAGTCGAGAAGCAAAGGACTAGGCACATTTCCACGAGGACCAACCATGTCCTCAATGCTAAGGAGACCTACATAAACCATAAGCAAAGTCATGACAGTGGTGTTAGAAACGAACCTTGAGTCTATGAGCACATTTGAACCCTAAGAAGGAAAATGATCCTTATTTGAGGGAGATGATGACAAATGTGCAACAATACATGGATCAATTGTCTAATTCTCTATAAGGTTTTCTAAGTGGGCAACTTCCAAATAAAATTTAGTTGCTTGCACCTAAATGTATAGTAGAAAATTAGAGCATATCATGGTTTTAGAATATTTGAAAAAATGTGAATCCATAGAAGCTCCCAAAAAAAAAAGCAACATTTTTATCTTTATAGGTACTAAATAAATTCTTAGCTTTCAAGGCATGTTGAATTTAAGTAAATTTAGCTAGCATTCTAGGCTACTCACCTTGAAGAGTCATGTGTTGGGAGAATAGCTTTTAAAACATAAAAGGCTTGCAAAGGTCATGAATCTAGATCCCAACATTTTAAGCCCATGGGAAAACCCAAAAAAGATGCTTAAATATAGTTTCAAGTTGTCCACAAAAATGACAATGGAGATTAGAAACACCCATATGAATTAAATAATACCCAATGGAGAGGCTCTGGTAAAGGAGATAGAAAGAAAAATGAACAAGCTTCTACTCCAAAATAGTTGACTAAACCCTCCATGAAACTTGCATTGTGGTTGAGTGGTAATGGATTGAAGATTACACCTATCATTGAGCTGTTGAATCATTGGTAGTTGTGAAGAAATCCATGAATAGCCTTCAAAAGGCTTGTAATTCCTAAAATGAGTGTTTGGATACAATTATAATCCTTCTACTAGGGTATAGTACACTTATCCCAATCTTGTGGATTATATTTGATAGAATATAGTCCACTATAGTCTACAAGGATTCATGATCCTACTTAGAGACCATGTATGTGACTTTAAAATTAGTTGAAGGCATATTATTTCTAGTGGTTTTGAAAAAGAGAGCTAAGATGAAGCAAATATCTTTATGAAAATGCTTCAAGGCATGAACTCATGGCACTATGGCTAAGGGTATATCCTAGCAAGTAATCATAGGAGACCTCTGTAGAGATTGTTGGTTGAAGGAAAGTCTTATTCTAAATTTGTTCACATTCAAAAGTAACCAAGGCTTGATTGCTTCCCAAGATTTTTAGATACTCTAGGCAATGAAAGTTCCCTAGAGGTGCACCAACTCCATCATAATAAGAATTGAATGGAAACCAAGACCTTTGTAATATTTTTTTTATTGAGGAAATATAGAAGCAATACAATGTTGTAGAATAATTTTGTAAGCAATTCACTACTCTCAACAACTTTGGTTATCCATTTAGCACTTAAAGCTAGTCATCCACAATGGGTATAAATAAGCCCAAGGCCTTAAAGTTCATGAGGAAGGTAATAATATCCTAAAAATATATGAAATCATTTTCCCTACTTAGAGGATTCCTAAATAAAATCCATCAATACTTTCTCAATCTTTTGGTAGTAGGACTCAAAAGGATCCTTGCAAAAAGAATAGTAGAAATCAATGGTAGAAAGTACCTAAACAACAAATTTGAAACTTTCCAACAAAGGAAAGGGGCTTGGATATCCAAAATTTATTTTCTTGTGAACGTGAGAAAGAAAATATTCCCAAAGAGAATAAAAAGAAAAAGTGATGCTAAGAAATTTAAATATTTTTCCATTTTCAATCCATTTACAACTAGATAAGAGTTAATCTGGAGAAGGTTTGGGACAAAATGATTAATGATAACACTAGGTCTTTTTTAGTACTATATATTAAAACTAAAGTCATGATAGATATTGTGTGGTAAATACGTTAGTATCAAAGTAAAACAATAAAAACACACAAATGAAACATTAAACTAAAGAAAGCAAGATAATTGAATTCAAAGAAAACAAACAGAGCTTCTTCAGAACCATTCCATTGTCCTCTATCTCCAGTGATTCTCTTGAAGCTGCTGCTTTCATATTGTGTAAGCAAGGCTTCTTAGAATGGCAACCTGTAGAACGAGTATGCAAAAGGGAGAGTACTTCTATCCTATATGCTAATGGAGTGAAAATGTTGATACGGATATGCATAGGGGCTGTAAATTATGCACAAGGGCTGTGGATTATGGATGCTTCTAAAACTAAACTATGAGGATGATTGGCCATGATATGCTATGATTCTAAAATCTATGAATGCTAAAAGACTATGCTATTGCAAATTTGGTATAGTTTTCCTGTATGAAAGCTTCTCTGTCATTTCAAAGACATGGCAGTCCTTTTTATAGCTTTTTACAGGCAAGAGCCTGGCTGGCAAAGATCAATGGCTATGAGATTGTCTGGTAATTTTGAATGGTGAGAGATGGAGAGGTTGAGAGGAAGATGGAAGATGTTGGGAGGTTGCAGAGAAGAATGGAGACTTGTCTTCAACCCACGGGAACAAGCTTGCACAGGAACAGAGAAATTAATTTTATGTTTTGGATGTTTGTTTCACAGTTGTTGAAGATAATCCAATATTAAATAAATTTCATGTGAGTTTGATTTTTGATTTTAGGACTATAGAAGACTTAATTAAATATTTAGGAATATTTAATTATGATGTGACTTTAGAAGAATTAATCAAAATGTGAATGGATTTAGAGGAATTAATTAAATATTTGGAATATTTAATTATGAATGGATTTAGAAGAATTTTAGAAGAGAATAATATTTAATCTTTATTTGAATAAAAATATTCAAGCCAAGATTATATAATAATTAATATAAATAAATCATAATGTTTATTTAATTAATTAGGAAATGGATAAGAAAAGCGATTAAATAAACATATTTATTTAATCGAAATGAAAGAATGAACAATATAAATAAATTATTTAGATTTATTTATACGTAGATTGAATTTAGAGATTTAATTAAATATTTAAAATATTTATTTAATTACCAGACTATTGTGATGTGACCATTTTTAGGTGTATACAGATATTATTCAAGCATTGTGTTGGAACTCCTCCCAATTTTTTCCTTCCACGCTTGCACAATTTTTTCCTTATTCATCTATTTCTTGTAAATTTTAGAACTTATGTGCATGTTAGAAACTTTTTCAAAGTTCCCTCCAACCTTCCCTTCGTACTTTTTTGTATTCTCTACTACCTAGATAATTTTGGACTCCATGTGCATGTCTAAATTTCTCAAGTTGCACTCCAAATCCTACTTGACGCATCATTTTTCCTCTATGGAATTTCAGACCTTGCATTCATATTTTCAAGTCTTGCAAACTTTCTTCCCAAAACTATTTTCTACATCTCAACCTCTTTTCTTCCTTTCAAAATATAGTCTCTATAAAATTTTATAATTCTTCTAAGTTACACTTGAGTTGTGCTTTCTTGTAGTTCATCTTTGTGGGTTTTCATACCTTCTTGCAATTTATACCCTTTCTTCCTAGATATGGTTCTCAATTGTCCAGTTTATATTTTCCCACAATATTTTAGCTCTTCCTTGTAATTTACAAAGTGCACACCAACTTCAAATTCCCACCAAACCTTCATTGTAGAGTTATCTTTCTATTGTTCACATTTGTAAACCCTACTCTCAATCCCAGCTCATTAATCCACCATTTGTAAAAAGATGCTTAGCTACCCTCCTACATGTTTTGGAATTCCCTTAATGGTCTCAATTGAATATTATGGAGACTTCTCAATCTCTAAATCAATCCTAAATACTTTCAGACTCCTCCATAACATGAAATAAAATGCAAAGACTATGTGCACTAGTAATATAAAATAGGAACAACCAAGTTGAACATGATTAATGAATGCCCATATTTATAGGTCTACAAACTAATACCTTGTAGCTACTTTTAGGGAGGAAATATGATTTACCTCTCCATAGGGTACCAACCAATAAATCCAAGGAATATTTATTCTATAGATGGTTTTTTGGAGACTTAAATTTATTCACTTGCAATGCATCCATGTGACCCCACCTAGAGAAACAAATGGATGAAAGTAGAATGCTATGTATATACAAGAATTTTATAAGCAATAAGGGTTACTCATTCAACTATATGCATAAAATTTTGTATGTGTCTAAGGTTGTTCTAGGTTTTCAACCCTTGCAATCCCAATTCATGAGTGATAAAAAGATGGTATGTAAATCATAGGAAGATTACTTAATAGAAGCTATGTATGTAACTAAGTGTCTCCCTAAAAAATTCTAACAATTCAAGGGAATATTTGAACCTAGTTGTGGGTTCCCTCTCATTGGGAAAATGTGTCTCAACCTTGCAATTATATAAATTTTATTATTGATAGGATATATATATGAATATATATATATATAGATTTCCTCGTCACACCAATAGGTGTAATATACAATGGCAACAAGGGGAGAGAGTGGAATGTTTGTAAAAAATTTATTGTTAACTTTTTCAGGAAACTAATAAAATGGCCGACATACATTACATAAATGATACATTATAAATCTAGACCATTAATTATTAGGTTTTAGATCTAATGGTGGATATTTTGTTGGCCTGTATTTCCCTAGAATGTAACTCTATTTTATGAGGGCGTTGTATTATAACTACGGTAGAGAGACAGTGATGTATTTTGAGATCTGATAGTAGTCATGTTGTCTCTTAATCTTTGTGTGGTGATACTCTTGTGAGAAGCTTGCTCTGCATCTACATTGTAATCTTTGTGATTTACTGAATAATATATTGGGTGGATTTTGGAGTGTGGGGTTTATCTCCCAAAAGGGTTTTTCCCGTGTAAATCATTGTTTCGTGGTATGCATGATATTTAAATGTTTATTTCTATTTGAGTTTCTATATCTATTAAAGATTTGTAAAAGTTTTGCATTAAATTCTCCTATCAAGATTAGTGTAGGAAGTTGTTCCGCTACCTTAGCTTCCTTACAAGTGGTATCAAAGCTTGATCACCTTGGTTTTAGTTGTGGGTTGTTTGGTTTTTTCAACTAATCCAGATTTGACTAGGAGCTTGTGTAGAAGATACTTTAGGATCTTGTTACAAGAATTTTTAGATGGTGAATTAATCAGAGAGAATAGAGGTGGAAAAAATTTCTAGTAATAATCTTGAGATGTGGAAGCTAAAGATGGAGGATCTATTGATAAATTGAGATATGTAGGATGTTGTTGATGAGAATGTCTCAAGGCCTACAGATCCTACTTCTAGGCTACTCAATATTATGTTATGGACCATAAAGCCAAGGTTCTAATCAAATTGTGTTTGGTAGACTCTATTTTAATTAATGTCCAGGAGGAGACCTCTGCATAGAAACTATGAAAGAAGCTTGGTGAGGTGTATCAAGCCAAATATTTAGTGAACAAGATTTTCTTGAGGAAGAAATTATATTCCTTGAGAATGGAAGAGGATGGATGAATCACAGATCAACAAGAAGCATTCAATCTGTTGGTGGCTCAATTGGCATCCATTAGTACAAAAATGGATGAGGAGGAAAAATGTCAGATATTGCTTTGTTCTTTGTTTGATTTGTGGGATTCTCTTGTTATGGATATTGGGAGTACTTCTATTTTTTTTAAGTCTATAGATGTGACTGGTGGGTTCTTTTCTTATTGAAGAGATGAGGAGGAAGGTATCCATTACTACCAAGGAGGCCCTAAATGTTCATGGAAGACCTAAGGAAAAAGGAAAGAAGAATGAGAAGCATGAAAAATCCAAGTCTAGGGGGAGATCTAAATATCTTGGAATTTAGTCCAAAGTTATTTTTTGGAACTGCAATAAGCTTGGACATGTTCGTAAGGAATGCAAAGAAGAAGAGAAGAAGAAAAAGATGAAATTTTATTTTGATTCTAAGTCTGAGAAGGAATATGGCAATGCATTCATTGCAGCTTTGGCAACTTGTCTAGGTAATGATGCATGGTTAATTGACTCAGGTGCATCTTTCCATATGAACTTTAATAAAGATTTGTTTTCTAAATATGAAGAATTTAATGGAGGTAAGGTACATACTTGGGTGATGATTCTCATTTATACATTGTTGATCGTGGTAAAGTTAAAATCAGGTTTCTTGATGGTAGAATAAAAAGGATTAATGGTGTGTTGCATATCCTTGGATTAGTATGAATTTTTTTATTTGTAAGCAAACTAATAGATGTAGTTGTGCAAGTAGTATTTTCTGATGCAGGATGCAAGATGGTTAGAGGTGCTAGGGTGATTTCTGGAGGTGTAAGATATGACACATTGTATAAGCTCAATGCATGCACTATTGAGTGCAATAGTAATTTTGTGAAAAGCAAGACTATGGAAGAAGTGAGGGTTTCACCTTCAGTAGATGGTCATGGCTTTTGGGTACCCAAGGGTGCTCTTTCTTCTACAACAAAGTTACCTGCAGAGAAAACTATGTTATGGTACCAGAGACTTGGCCACATTAGAGAAAAGGGTCCAAGGACCTTGAAAAATAAAAACCTTGTTGAAGGTTTGTCTGATTGTAATCTTCAATTTGATTTTTGTGAGCATTGTATTTATGGAAAACAAAATCACATTCAGTTTTACTCGAGTTCTCATAAATCTTGTGTTGTATTGGATCTTATTCATTCAGATGTGTTTGGTCCTATAGATTTCCATTTGATTCGTAAATCCACATATTATGTTTCATTTATTGATGATTATAGTAAAAGGACATGGGTATATTTTCTAAAGAGTAAATCTGAAGTTTTTCAGTTGATTTAAAGAATTTAAAGTAATGGTTGAGTTGCAAACTAGAAAGAAAATAAAATGTTTTACTGATAATGGCGGTGAATTTTTCTCTAATTATTTTGATAGATTATGTAAACATTGTGGTATTCATAAACAGAAGACAACTTCGTATTCTCCGCAACAGAATGGATTTGTAGAAAGAATGAACAAGACACTGATGGAGAAGGCTAGGAGTATGTTGAGTGGTGTTGGTCTAGAACAAAGCTTTTTGGCTGAAGTTGTTTCCACTAGCTATTACCTTATTAACAGGTCTCCTACATCAGATCTTGTTGATTAGATGCCTATAGAGGCATGGTCGAGTCGCAAGCCTTCATTAATACATTTTAGATTTTTTGGTTGTGAGGCATATGCACATGTGCCAAAGGAGAAGCGAACAAAGTTAGAGAACAAGGTTGTGAAATGTATCTTCATTGGATACAGTTATAATGTGAAAGGATAAAAGCTTTGGGAACCTGTTGCACAAAAGGTAATATATAGTAGAAGCATTATTTTTAGAGAAACTAAGCCTTCTTTTGTTATATTGCAGCAAGAACAAAGTAAAAATGATGTGATTTTAGTAACGGAAAAAGTAGCATTTTTCCTTAATTTGTTTGATAATTGACATTAAAACTAAACTAATGGTATCTTTGAGTGGTGTTGTAATGTGTTGTACACATTCACACTATTATATCTTGACCTTTATTTAACTAAAACATGCCTTAAATGATCCTTTGCAAAGGTGTTGTAAAGTGTTTTAATACACTTTCACACTTTTCTAGGATATATTTGCTTAATTCAGCCTAATGGGCCCCTTTCTAGTAAAATGTACATAGTGTGTGCCCTATTTAAGTGTTGTAAAGTGCTATAAAGTGCTTTCACATTTATGTAGGTGTCCATTAATTAATTATGGATAATTGGAGTAATTAACCCCCTTTAATTCAAATTTAAGCCTTAATTTTGACACCTCTCGAAGATCTATCCCAACACTCATGATTTAATTAATAAAATATTTCATTGGGAAAATTTTGGTCCTAGAAAAGTGTGCTAGGACCCATTCGCACTAGGTGGTGAATGGGTCCTCCCTTAACAAGACCCCCCTTTTTAAGTTGAACTAGAATGGGTTTTATCCCTCTTTCAATTCCCTAGGGTTAGGTCTTGGTAAACTAAGCCAGAACCCATTCACCCTAGGTGGAAAATGGGTCCTCCCTTAATGAGACCCCCCTTTTTGAATTTCATTCTGGTGGGAATTTAATAATGTTTCTTTTCAGATTTGGTGTCGGCCTTAATTGTTTGAATTTTGGGGTTAATATCCTAATTTAGTATAAATAAGGGGTTAATTCACATTGTTTCTCCTAACCCAATCTAGAAATTCATTCTAAGCCTTCAAGTATTCAAGTGATCAAGCCTTAAAGAATTACAAGAGCATTCATAAGGAATTCCAAGGAAGATTTCAAGAGTTTATTGCAACAATTCAAGTTCATTTTATCATATCAAGGGTTTGATGCATTCACTCATGTTGTTGAGCTAAAGAAGTGGATGTAGCATTGAAGATCTATTACAACCATTGTTCAAATCACATTTAAGGATCCAAGATCTACATTCTTGATGGCCACTACATGTTAGTTTGCAGATTTGTTTCACAAGACATCATCCAAGGTGACATCATTTACATTATTTCATATTCATTCTTCATTCCTTTATTTCATCATTTGGTTTGATTACCTACAAGGGGTTTGACTGAGGCAAACCCCTATTCACTAAAAAAAACAATTTTTTCTTCCCTTGAGTGTGTGATTCTAGATTTGTAGGTTGAAGATGAAGTGGAGCAAGATTTGGAGCAAAATTGTCAAAATTGCAAAATTGTCAAAATTGCAAAATTTGTCATTCAAAGTGCAAAATCAAGGAATCAAAGCTAAAAAATTACATACAGACTTTTAGAAATTGATAACAGGGAATTTGAGAGTGCATACATCAAGGAATAGGACCCTGAAATAATTTTTCTAAAACCCTAAAAGGACCCATTTTCCACTGAAGGTGAATGAGTCCTTTGTAGCACAAAAATAACTTTCTAGCAAGGTACACATCTTTTTATGCTCTAGAAAATTCCCCCACACTTTCTATAATATTTAGGTAGCATTTCTGATTGTTATTGGCATCATATTTTACACATAATTGAGTGAAACATCCCTTAGAAAAATAGTGGTTCATCATCTTATTTATCAAACATTTCAGTGAACCCATTTTTCAATGTTTCATTGCACGGTGAACTTGACGTATTGAACATTGCAATTTTCTGATTTTTGGAGTCTCTTATTGCATCTTAAGTTAGATCTTTCATTCACTTAGATTTTCATTGAATTAAGATCTCATTTAGGGCTACTTGTTTTGTATTGAAATCTTGCATATCATATCAGGTTTAGATGTGCACATTTTTGCATCTCTCTAATTCTAAAAATTATAAAAATAAATCAATAATTTTGCATCTCATTTAGATATCATATAATTTAATTTGAAAATCAAAACAAAATTTCATTTCAAATTAGGCCTTGCATTTCATCTTTTCATTACATTTTTACATTAAATTTTTAGAAAATCTGAGATTGAAGCTCACTGTCTCAGACCTAGAACTGAAAGATATAACTAAGAACTTGCAAATCATTAAAAATTAGTTTAAAAATACCTAACCAGGACCCATTTTCCCTTACTGGTGAATGATTCCCTGATCAGGTCTGGTTTGAATCTTCTGGCAACTAAAAAATCATCAAAATTCACCCTGAAATCCATAGAAAAAACTCAAAAACATCTAACCAGGACCCATTCGCCCTTACTAGCGAATGAGTTCCTATTAGCTACTACTCTTCATTTTTTAGGACATTAAAATCTTAGTTTTAACTTTTGTTTAGTGATGTTACTTTAGAACTATTTCAATTTCCTAATTTGTTGTTTCATCAATTTCATTGCATTTAGCTTAAATTGCTTCATTCTAGTGCATTGTTAAAAGTTCAAAATTGCATCAAATCATTTCATTTTCAACTTATTGTATTGTGTAATGGGTCATCCCACAATAATGGGTTACACTTTTTGGCCAAACTTGAAACTAAAATCAACATTTTCAGAAAAAAAATTCACTTTTTGACACCTTTAGTAGGTAAACTATTAGGAATTTGAAAATGATGTAAACTAGTGATTTGTGAGATTTTTTCCGTAGATTTTAAATACATATATTTTTTTTAAAATGGAATTAATTTTTATTTTTTTTGCGTCTCCTTTGATAACTAGTTTTTAATAGTAAACAACATTTTTTAAAAGTGATGTGTACTTCGGCACGCATAACTTTTTTTCTACAAAGGATAAAATTCTGATTCTTTTCAATTTAGGTTGCTAACACTAGTATCTAGTGGTTTCATTTTCTTTCATAACATTTTGTTGAATATTTTTCTTTTAATTAATTTTTGAAGTCAAAACATTTACAATTTAGACATAGGTGCACTTCAGCTCGCATAACTTTTTTGGTGTGTATTGAAATTCAGTTTTTTTTTGCTAGAACGAGGACACCAATACCTAGGGCATATATATTTTTCAAAAAAAAATTCTCAAATTTAATATTTTTCCACAATGATTTTTCACTGAACTTGATGTTCAGTGAAAAACCTATGTTCAGTTAAACAAAAGAATAAAATGAAAAATAAAAACAAAATATATTAAATTTATAGTTTTTGGAAAGCACGTTTCGAGCACTACACTCCCCCAACTTGGTTTATCAAGTTTGAATCCATTTGCACCTCCTTCTAGATTATTACATTTTCCCTTTGCTATTCTAGGGTTTGTACACTAGGGTTGTAAAACTTGTATGAGCTTTACAACTTGGTGTCCTATTCACAATACTATTATAAGACATATTTTGAGGCTCATTTCATCCCACAATATCTCTCACTATGGAACTTGGGTTTCCTAACTCTCTTTCTACTAGTGTTGAGAATCAACCCTCCATGGCTTATAGTTTGCATACTTCACTTCACATGACTTCACCTCCTACAACCAATGTCCCTAATGTTACCAACATTTTCCTGACCATTATCACTTCCACTCAAGCTTTGGGGTCTACTCAAAGCCATGGTGGAATCCCAATCCCATCCTCCACAAAACCAATATCCATTCCTACATACACTAGTACACAACTTACAAGAACATTCCAACCTACAACAACATTCCAACCTACAAACAAAATCTCAACCAAAACTACCATTCAACCAACCACAACAGTCATACCTACTAGCATTGTGTGCACTTCCATATGTATTCCCATAGGAAATTTTTCAAACACAATAATACCTCAACAATCCACCTTCAATAACCTATAATTCACTAGCCCTCGACATACATACACTACACCACTGTATTCCCCTTAACCTTATAACTAGAATGACCCTCTCATTAATTCACTTTTGCAAACCATGACATCCCTTCAACAATAAGTGGCAACATTACAACAGAAAAATAATGGTCAACCTTTGCAATACATCAAGTTCACCTCGTTTTCCTTCAACATATTAAGAGCACAAATTCCATAGGGTATAGAGGTCCCTCACTTTGAGAAATATGGTGGGAATGGAGATCTTGTAAGCCATGTTTCTACCTTCACAACCTTGTGCAGTGATTTCATCTTTGAGGATAAACTTTTGGGTAAGTTATTCCCTAGATCCTTGAAGGATACTACTTTAGAGTGGTTTTCCTCTTTACCGAACAATTCAATGGGTTCATTCAATGAAATCATTGATTCCTTTTGCAACCACTTCCATATTCACATGGGTCCCAAGATGACCCTTGCTAATTTAATGGCATGCAAGCAAAAAGAGGATGAGAAAGTGATTGATTTCATAGGAAGATATCAAACACTTTATTCACAAGTGAATATTAAGATTCCTCATGCTGACCTTCAAAGAATGTTCATTTCCAACTTACAAGATAAACTCCAAAGAAAACTTGAAATTTTGAGGTTTCCATCCTTCACATAGTTATGTAAATCCCTCTGTGATCATCAAAAATCGATTAGCGGTCGTGATGTGAAAATTCCCCCTAGTCATCCTGAAAAGTCAAAATCCACAACTCAAAACAATTATCAACCATTAAAGAAACAAAATAAGGGATTTCTACAATTAAATCCTCCTCAGAAAATTCAACAAAACAATAATCAAGTGGCGGCTATAAAAACGACAACTCCTTTCAAGGATAGGGAAAGAGAATTCACTCCTTTACTTGATAACCTTCACATGTTCATCATGTTTCAACTTATTGAAAAAAACATGCTTACCTTACCTCTTGTTAGAGAGCGTGATCCTACTATACCATTGTCTAAAGGCTTTTGAAAAAATGCTTATTGTTATTACCATCAAACAAATGGACATAGTATATAATATTGTAAGCATCTTAAAAATCTTGTGCAAGACCTTCTGATTCTAATCATTTACTAATCAGAAGTGTGAATGATCAGGGCAATAAGTCTATAGCTCCTCATAACCAAAATTTGAAAATCTTTATAAATCCCATGCCTAAGCACAATATTTCATTTATCAAAGCTAGTGAAATGAAGAATGATCTGATGAATGTTGACACGAATGATGACAATATGAATACCATCGAACAACATCCCAAAAATGAAGTGATAGCATTTATCGAAGCTAAACCTCGTAAGGGATTGACTAGAAAACCTCTTGACATTTTTTTCTCACAAAATGGTATACCTAAACATGCACCTAATGGTCCTCTTTGCATAGCTAGCCGAATCAATAATAATCCCAATAATGGGATATTGATTGATCCCGTTTGTGGAGAGAATGTGATCATAGAAGAATTCTTATATGTGCATGAGCTATATCAAGAGACATATGATAACCCAAAAGCATGCATCAAGACACATAATGGATTTTCTTTCCCTATGATAGGATCGATACATCTCCCTTTAAAGGTGGGACCGAAAACATTAACAGTCTCATTCTTTGTCATCCCACAATCAGACCAATTTCATGTCAAGCTAGGCTATCCATGGCTTCACTCCATGAATTTTGTCCCTTCGGCTATGCATAAATGTCTAAAGTTTCCATTTGGAAATGACATCTTCATTGTGCATCATAGTGGATTCCATCCTACCTCACAAAAGGGAATTTTTCACTAGATTACTTTTGGCCTAAGCCTATGGAACCTATCAAGCCTCGTGAAGATTAATTTTTCAAATCATATCAAAAATTCAAGGAAAATAAAATAGAAGAACTATCCCTTCACAACATGCCTCAACCTACGATCGAACCAACCATCCTTGATGATAAAATGATTGAACCAAAAGCACTTATTACCATACAAGAACAATCTATAGAACAACCTCCTACAATTTCCCACAAGAGACCATGAGATAGTACATGCAATCCTATTGTCCCTCCTAAAGTCAAGAAAGTTTACAAAGTCAAAGAGAAAGTGATTGAGCAACCTCCTATTGTTTCTTCTAGTCATCCCAAGGAAGATAAGGAACCTATGATTGAAAAACCCACTCTTACACAAAAAAAAATTGACAATAAACTGAAAAGAAATCAAAGTGCTAGAGAGCGTAGACATAGACGTCGTGCTATTACCCGTAGATTGCAAACTCAAGAAAACAAAAAAGAAAATCAAAATCCAAACCTAACCAAAGCAATGCATGATTACTCTCAACCCACACCACAACATAAACAAGAACATTGCATGGACATTGTTATTTGACCTCCTGTTGTGATTAACTTAGATTATGACATTGAAATTGTAAAAATTGATGAACAAGTGCATGTTGAGTTGAATACATTATTTTCTTCTTCCATGAGCTTAAATGAAAAATCTTCTAAAAAGAGTGTTGAACTTGGTGAGTGTCCTAGTTCGACACTTGATGTTCTCCCTTTGGCTAGTTGTCTTCCTTCTGTTTATACCGATCGATATTGGGAGGCAGATGAGCTGCTTTAGGTTAACTCGCCTATGCCTTACTAGTCTTTTGCTTTTTCATTTTTCTTTATGTGATTGCATGTGCCTAATGCATGATCCCCCATGACATTTCATTTGATGTTGCTCTCTCTTTTGTATATTATTCTATATATACCTTCATTATTCTCTATTTCATAATCATTTTTCATTTGTCTTGTGTTTTCCTTTTGGGGATGACGCAAGGTGTCGAGACATTTATGTCTCTTCCATGTTGACCAAAAAGCTTTTCCTTTATCATTTTTTTCATTTGTCTTGTGTTTTCCTTTCATGGATGACGCAAGGCATCGAGACATTTATGTCTCTTCCATGTTGACTCAAAAGGTTTTTCTTTGTTTTCACTCGAGCTTTGTGTCATTCTTCCAGTTCTATGTGTATTTGGGGAATGATGACAATCCCAAGTTCTATGACAACATTGTAGCACAAACATACTGACCCCAAATCCATAGATCCCTTATTTATTTGTGGGGGCAACCCTTCCTTCCTATTTCATGATGTAGCTTATTTCAGAAACATATGACTTGGCATAGGGATTTCTAAGGAAATCTCTCATGTATTAGGACCAAAACATTGGCTAATTTAAAGCAATCACTCATAGTAATGGTGTAGCAACCACTTTAAAGTGGGGGCATACATAGATGACATATTTTAGCAAAAATTCATTGCGTGATTTTTCTTTTTTTCTTGTGATGTGTTTTATTCTTGGTGGTGTCATTGGGTTTGATATCGTCCAAGAGTGTAAAATTAGATACTGACATGCAATGATGCAAATGAGGCATCCCATGGGAAACGATCTGACACTTTTGACTTATCCTCTCTTAGAGACATTAGGCACAATGTTCCCTAAGAGGAAGACTGTTACACAAAGAAAGAAAAATCCCCTTTAAAAAAAATTTTACATGACAAAAGAATTTACATTATGGTGCCTTATTGAATTTATTAGGAGGATAACTTTGGTATGGTTAGTATGATGGGAATCTAATACACTAGCATGACTTTCTCATTATACGATGGGAAGCTACCACACTGGCATGACTTTCTCACTAATCCACTTCTTTGGGACAACTCACCTAGTGGATAGACTGAAGTTCCACTACCCTAGAGTGAGCAACATATGTTATGGAAAAACAACCATGTTTCACATGGCGTTGAAACGGTTGTGCTTGATCCTTTGTTTTTGTTTATTTTCTTGGCCTTTGACAGGTTATGATCATGTATCTTTGTTATTGCTACATAATTAAAAGTGTCTTGAATGTCTACTTTAGTGTGAGTTTGACATGGGGTCATCCTCTCACTAAAGTGGGGGAAAAATGTACTAACAGAAAAAGTAGCCTTTTTCCTTACTTTGTTTGATAATTAACATTAAAACTGAACCAATGGTGCCTTGGAGTGGTGTTGTATTGTGTTGTACACATTCACACTATTCTAGGACCTTTATTTAACTAAAGAACGCCTTAATTAATCCTTTGCAAAGGTATTGTAAAGTGTTGTAACACACTTTCACACTTTTCTGGGATATATTTTCTTAATTAAGCCTAATGGACCCCTTTCTAATAAAATGTACATAATGTGTGCCCTATTTAAGTGTTGTAAAGTGTTATAAAGAACTTTCACATTTATCTAGGTGGTCATTAATTAATTGTGTAGGCAATGAGTAATTAACCCCCTTTAATTCAAATTTAAGCTTTAATTTTGATACCTCCCAAAGATCTATCCCAACACTCATAATTTAATTAAAAAAATATTTCATTGGGAAAAGTTTGATCTTGGAAAAGTGTTCCATGACCCATTCACCCTAGGTGGCAAATGGGTCCTCTCTTAATAGGACCCCCCTTTTTAAGTTGATCTGGAATGGGTTTTTATCCCTCTTTCAATCCCCCAAGGTTAGGTCCTAGTAAACTAAGCTAGAACCCATTCGCCCTAGGTGGCGAATGGGTCCTCCCTTAATGAGACCCCCCTTTTTGAATTTCATTCTGATGAGAATTTAATAATGTTTCTTTCTAGATCTAGTGTCGACCTTAATTGTTTGAATTTCAGGGTTAATCTCCTAATTTAGTATAAATAAGGGGCTAATTCACATTCTTTCTCCTAACACAATCTAGCAATTCATTCCAAGTCTTCAAGCATTCAAGTGATCAAGAATTAGATCATTACATGAGCAGGGTATATGCAGGATCATGATGGGCCAAAAAGTGGCGATATGATACATATGTGTAGGGTATGTGGCTATTGACTTTTTTTAACCCAAAATTGATGAAACGAAAAGGGTTTTTAAAGGAGATTCTTAGCTTTCCACCAATATAAATTATGCATTAATCTTAATTTAATAAATTATTATTATTCATTTTCCATTTGAATTATGACAAAAGTCCTGATTGATAGGCTGATTGAAAAACATATATAGCTTTCAAACGGTATCACATTTTTTGAATCTGAAACATGCGTCACATTCTATGCTTCACATACTATAGGATTAAAAAAAATCATGAATTTTGACCAAGTTAAGGTGAAGACGAGTTTTATTTTTTAAAAGTTGTAATAAAAATCATAATTAATTATTTACTTGGAAAAAATTACAAAAAATATGCATCACATCGGACATGAGTCCTCTACTTATGTCTAAAATCTTATAAAAATATTATCATTTTATTGTGGTTAGGGTGGTCGACACACATACTTATTTTTCCTAAATTTAAGTACTACTACATTGAAATTTCAAATTTTCACTAAATAGATTTTTTTATTTTTAAATAAACCTAGTAGTTTAGAAACTACATTCAATTTTCTACAGATTCTATTCTTACATATTTTTAAAATAATATAGATAATTTATTCCAATTTTTACGTCAAGTTGCCTAACTTTGTTTTTTCTGAATTTTTTGCCACTTAAGGGCCTGTTTTTTCCATGATGATCCTATAATACCTAGTATTCATAAGGCATAACAAGGAAAATACAAGATTTTATTGCAGCAATTCAAGATCATTTTATCATGTCAAGGGTTTGATGCATTAATTCATGTTGTTGAGCTAAAGAAGTGGATGTAGCATTGAAGTTCTATTACAACCATTGTTCAAATCACATTGAAGGATCCAAGATCTACATTCTTCATGGCTACTACATGTTAGTTTTCATATTTGTTTCAGAAGACATCATCCAAGGTGGCATCATTTACATTATTTCATCATTTGTGTAGTGTAGCAAAATGCATACCCTTGCATTTTTACACTTGTTTGGGCCCGCCTTGCTTTATTTATGCTTTTTATGGCTTAATTGGCCCTATTTTGCATCCACAAGACTAATAAACTATATATTTTTATGGAAAATCCTGATAAACCTCAGAAGATAAATGATCATTTAATGTTTCTCTCTATGTGTCCCTAATTTGTGGAGTGGGACTAAAATGCCACCTAGGGCATCATTGTCCTCCATGGGTCTTGGGACCCTGATATTGAAAACACCTAAAAAGGTCCCTTTTTGGAGTTTGTGCCCCAAGAATTGAGCCTTGGGACTAAGATGCCACCTAGGTCATCTTAGTCCTCCTTGGCTTATATTTGGGATTTGATTTCAAATCTTGGCGGGATTTGGCCTCCTTTATTTAATGATTTCATATGTTGGCTTGTTGTGATGTAATGTTGGGATATTAACCGTGAATAAGTATAAATACAAGGTTCCCTCTCTCATTTTCTCATAACAAGATAACAAGCATTCAAGTATCCATTCCTAAGGCAAGTTTATGCATTCAAGAGAATTTCATCAAGCATTTGAAGCCATCATCAAGATTCAAGCATCATGTCAAGGGCTTAGTGCATTCATTCATGTTGTTGAACCAAGATTGTGGATGTAGCATTGAAGGTCTATTTGCAACCATTGTTCACATCATATTCCAAGATCCAAGATCTACATTCTCCATGACCACTACATGGTAGATTGCATATTTTCTTCACAAGACATCAAATACAAGGTGATATCAATTACATATTTCATGTTTCATGATTCAGTTCATTCATTTCATCATTTGGTTTAATTACCTAAAAGGGGTTTGACCAAGGAAAACCCACATTCAAGTTAAAAAACAAGTTTTTCCTCTCTTGTGTGTTTGTATTCATATATCTAGGTTGAAGACTTGAAGATCCTTTCAAGTGAAAAGTTGTCAAAGTTGAAAAGTTGCATTACAAAGTTGTCATCTTCACGAAAACTCATCTATAGGTTGAATTTGGAAGTTTCAGAACCTAAGATCAGAAAGGAAGCAAGTCCAAACCTTGGAGCCCAAGATCATATTTAGAGTTTACAAAAATTTAGAATTAGACTAATACGCCACCTTGGGTGTCTTAGTTCTCCCAAGCATATTTTTTAGAGATTCTTCGAGATCCTGATCTGGTATCCAAAGACTTTACATCTGCCCCGAAAAACAATAGCATGACTAATATGCCATCCTAGGCGTCTTAGTCCTCCACAACATATTTTGACATCTTCTTTGCATTTCCAAAATCCTCATAACATTTCCAAACTTCCCAAGTACACATACCCTAACTTGGGGTAGCTTAATTTCATCATTTGCACTCATTATTTGGCTTATATTGCTTGATTTTGTGAGTTGAATGTTCATTTTTCTTTTCCAAGCATTTGCTTGGTGGTGAACCCCCTTTAAGCTGAAAAATCCCCCCTAGGTCCTCCTCATTGTGAACTAACTCACCTTGTGAGGTTGATAATCAATCCAATTAGGGATTCTAGGACATTATTGAATGATTAGTGGAAAAAGAGTGATATCTCAAGGTATCCATTTTTCCACACATCATTTTGGTGAACCTGACATTTTGGAACATTCATTTTCTAATTTTGAGTCCATTAAAATCCTAGATCTAGGTTGCATTCATTCTTGAATTGCACCTTGGAAATTAGTGAAATTGAATCTAGGGCTTCTCATATTTAGTAAAAGTGTGTCTAGGGTTTCTCATATTTGCATTAGTGAAAGTGCATATAGGTTGCATTTTTCTTTCTTACATCATTCTATCTCATTGAAAAACTGAAAAGTGCATTGTCAATCATCCTTTAAATTTCATTTAGAAACATTGCAATTACATCCAAAATTGAAAAATTTGCATTCACTTTTGCATCCAATTTCTTGTCACTAGTTACTTTTTCTTGCATTCATTTGCACAATTTTTTGTTTCCAAACATCAGGTCCCTGGGTAGGAAACTTAGGAATACTGTTATCAATCCAAAATTTTTTGTTTTTCTACAAAAAAAACTTACTGGGACTAAAAATCACTTGGTGGCGTCTTAGTCCCTCTCTGGTTTTATGTTGTAAACCTTGTCCAAGTGATTTGCACTATCTGTTTTAGTTTTTGAAACCTCCAAATTTCATCAGGAGGACTAAAACACTCTCCTTGGTGTCTTAGTCCCTGTGGAATTTTAGATTGTAGTTTTTAGGATCTGAATCAACATTTATTTTCTTCTATTTGTTGGCATTGGTTATCTATTTCAGTGGATTGACTTTTTGTTTCATGCATTTTACTAAATCTAGCTTAAAGTGCTTCATTTCATGCATTGCTCAATTCCAAATTTGTATTTACAACATTTCATTTTTTAGATCTTTGCATACTATAATCAAAAAATTACCTTGCTTCCAATCTGACAATTGCATTTAAACATTTCACTTTAGGTCATTGCATTGCACTTTCTTTACTTTTCCTTGATAACATATTTTCTTTCAAGAGGCGTGGCTTTGATATGATTACAAATGGATTGCATTTAAGTACAGCATCCCCTCTTATGAGTTCAATTTTGATTACACCAATGAGGTCATTAATAAACATGTTAATCATCAAACTATTGACACAATCCTTAATATTACATTGCCCATTGGTGAGAATAATAGTGTAGACAATCATAACAATCATACTTGTTCTTCTCTTGATACTTCTCCTCTTAGTGACGAAGGTATCTTGGTGAAAGAAGATACAAGCATTGAGATTCTTGATTGTCCCTACCTCCTCCCCCTTTAGAAGTCATTAGAAAACAAGAAGATGAAATCATAGAAACATTTATAAACATCACCTTACCTAGTCTCCATTCATCCCTTCATTGTGATGATTTTTTAGTGAAAGAAGATGATATCATAGATAACCATAATTTTCCTTCTCCTAATATCCTCCCTCGATACAAAGAGGATAGGTTGGTGTTAGAAGATGAACCTATCGAGAGTCATGAGAGTCTTGTTCCTCCCTTCCCTAATGCTCCTACCATTTGGAACGATCTATTTGGTAATCATAGTTATCCTTCTCTTGATGCCTCCCCTACTTGTGATGAAGCTATTTTACAAAATATAACCATGGAATGTGATGAAAATATTACAAGCTCTCCTACTAGGGTAGATGGTATAGAACAAGAGAATGAGAACTTAGAAAAAAAGGACAATCAAATAGAGCCTTCTCCTAATATCCCCACTATTGATGAACAAGACAATTCAACCATTGATAACTCCCTTACAAGCCATGAAGTCAAATTAGAAGAACAAATCCTTGAATGTCAAGAAAATTTGGTTTGTAGTTCTCCTAGAAACTCTCCTACTACAGAAGACATAATAGTGGAAGAAAATGAGAACATTGACAATAGTAAATTCTTAGATGAAGATGATGAAGTAACATTAGACTCCTCTTCACTAAGAGATTATGAAAATAACGATAAGACTTCTAAAGTTATGAAAATTAGATACCCCTTGGAGTACTCTCTCGAGCCTAAACTTATCCTTTATCCACCCTCTCAAAAACCACAAGTTCAAAACAAACCTGTCCTTATCCTCGAACCACCCAAGAACAATGTTTCATAGTAGTTGAGTTAAAATACTGTTTGCTCATACAATCAACACTAGGAACAATCCGCAACCAAGAAAAACACCTTCAAAATCCCTCCCATTGCCTAATCCTATCTTTCCTAGTGCCCCTTATTTGTCTTCAAATAGTGGAAAGGAGTATGATCTTGTTGAACAACTTAAGAATACTCCTGTAAAGATATCCCTCTGGGACTTGATTCAAAATTCACCTAATTATCACACCATGCTTCAAAAAACCTTACAACAAGTTGTGGTTCCCTCTAGTGAAAGCCCGAATGACATAGCAGCCATTATTCAAGGACTAAATGCTAACATTATTTTCCACCAAAGTGAACTCCCTGCTTTGTAAGTGCAAAAACAATGTGATGCTCTCATGATAATAGTTCAATACTAGATGGTAGGGATAAAGTGCACCCTTGTTGACAATGGCTCAGCCTTAAATGTTTGTAGTGCAAATATTTTGGATAAGCTTGGTGTTGATAAATCAAAAATTTAACTTAACTCTTTATCTATTAAGGGATTTGACAATGTGCGAAAGAAATTGCTTGGAGTGATAACTTTACCTATTATAGTTGGAAAGGCTACCTTACAAACCCCTATTCATGTTATGCCTCATGATCTTTCGCATAATCTTCTTTTTACAGACCATGGATTCATGAGATGCATGTTGTGCCCTCTACCCTTCATCGTATCATAAAATATGTCTACAACAAAAGAATTTATATAATCAAAGCCGATATAAACCATACAGTTGTCTAAACATTGAGAAAACCAAGGAAAATCCCTTGACCACATTAACACCAACAACACAAGTGGAACTCGTGCAATAGAAAGACAAATAAAAACACATTGAGGAAGTCATGAAGCTATTAGAAGATTATTGGGGTTCCCTAGATTTTGAACATACTTTCATGGGATAATACAATATCATACACAAAGATTCAGACAAGGGAAAAGAAACAGAGTTAATTTCAACAGAAAAATTTAGATGACCCTTCAAAAGCATCCACCTCAACCACTTTAGAAGAAAAATAAAATTACACAACAAACTTTGATGAGCTTAATCATGAGAAACCACTGAATCCAAAAGAGCTGGAGAATCTTTATGGAAAAGGTTACGAACTTATGGAAGAACTTAGATATAGTGGAAAAGGATGTGGTGCTAGAGAACAAGGTATATGTGTCCCTATAGAGCCTCACACACAAGAAAAGACTAGTGGTCTTGGTTATTTTCCCTCGAAAGACACAAACAAGCCTTCACTTAATATCAACACTATCACAAAACATCCTTCTAAGCTAACTTTAACAGTGACCTGCATCCTGAACTGATAGACACTAGTGACCTTGATCAGTATGCTTTGCTAGAAATGAAACACACAAATAAATCCTCGCTTAATGTAAATTTCATCACTCAAAACACTAATGATTCGAATTTGTTAGATTTTACACCGTCAAGTAAAGGAGAGAACAAAATATCACAATCTTTTATTTGTCTTGTGTAGGTATGACACCTTGTGCTAAGCAAGAGATATTTTTGTTGCAAAATAAAGCAGCATCCTCAAGTTTTGACCAAGAGAGTATCTTGACGAGACTCCTCCAAGATCATCTGGTCTCTCTTCCTCTAAGAACACGAAATAAAATTCATTACAAGACTTCATTTTGTGCATATCATAGAATTCATAGTCATTCTAATAATGAATGTAAGGCTTTGAGGAGAAAAATTCAACATCTTAAGGAGTTTGGTGTTCTTCCTTATGATTGATACTAATTTTCACTCTAGCATGTTTCTCATCAATCATTTCAGCTCACCTTTCTCCTACACTCGGTGGGGGAAAAGGGTTAGGTAGCCTTGTCCTTGTATGTCACATTTCATTGCCTCTTTCAGCTAGTTGATCACCTTTCATGTATATGTAAAGAGCAAGCTTGGGATGTGGATGACATGCCTAAAGTTGGCTCACATGTGACATACTATCTTTTGGGGGCATTCCCTTTTCATGACGTAGCTTATCAGAAACATAGGACTTGGCATAGGGCTTTCTGAATAAGCTCTCATGTCTTCCTCTACTTTAAAGAAATTCCTCACAACAATGGTATTAGCAACCACTTTAAAGTGGGGGCATACATGGACACTCATGTTTCATTGTGTGATTTTATTTCTTCTTGTGATGCATCCTTTTCTTGGTGGTGTCATTGGGTTTTATTTCCTCTGAGAGTGTGATATTTATTTGACTTGTCCTCTCTTGGAAACATTAAGCACAATGTTCCCTAAGATGAGACCTTGCATGAACTAAGCAAAATCTCTCTTTCTTGTTTCATCTTTTGTGCCTTACTAAAGTCATGGAGGTATGTCTTTGATATGGTCCCCTAAGGCTCCCCTAGTGAACAACTAGCTTTACTATCCCTTGTGAGCATGCATTTTATTTTTTCCTTATCATAGTCATGGGGTATTGACATTGATATGGACTTCCTAGGGCTCACCTAGTGGATAACTAGCTCCCACTAGCCCTATTCAACATGTGTTTTGTTTGCATAGTGGACAACATGTTCCACTTGTAAACCTTTTGGACAAACAACCTAGACTTGGTCCATCGTGTTGGATGGCTAGTCGAAGCTTGATCCATTTCAGTTTTTCCTTTTTCCTTTTTCTTTTTCCTTTTTCTTGTCCTTGATGGTGTGTGATGGCATCTGCATGTGTGTTCCTTTATGCCTATTTTTTTTGTCATAGGATCTCTACCTTGGGGGATTGATCGTCCCTCTTGATCATTGTCATCCTATCTTACTAACGTTGGCACATTCAAACCCCTCTTCATTGTGTGGTTGACTACTTTAGTGTGAGTTTGAAGCAAGTTCATCCTCTCACTAAAGTGGGGGCTAAATTTAGTGTAGAAAAATGCATACCCTTCCATTTTCACACTTGTTTGGGTTTGCCTTGCTTTATTTATGCTTTTTTATGGATTAATTGGCCATATTTTGCATCCACAAGCCTAATAAACTATATATTTTTATGGAAAATCCTAACAAACCTCAAAAATAAATGATAATTTAATGTTTCTCTATGTGTGTCCCTAATTTGTGGAGTGGGAATAAAATGCCACCTAGGGTGTCTTTGTCCTCCATGGGTCTTGGGACCCTGATATTGAAAACACTTGAAAAGGTCCCTTTTTGGAGTTTGTGCCCTAAGAATTGAGCCTCGGGACTAATATGCCACCTAGGGCATCTTAGTCCTCAGCTTATTTTTGGGATTCAATTTCAAATCTTGGTAGGATTTGGCCTCCTTTATTTAATGATTTCATCTGTCGATGGTTTGTTATGGTGTAATTTCAGGATATTAAGCATGAATAAGTATAAATATAAGGTTCCCTCTCTCATTTTCTCATAACAAGATAACAAGCATTCAAGTATTCATTCCTAAGGAAATTTTATGCATTCAAGAGCATTTCATCAATCATTTTAAGTCATCATCAAGATTCAAGCATCATGTCAAGGGCTTAGTGCATGATCCATTCATGTTGTTGAGCCAAGATTGTGGATGTAGCATTGAAGGTCTATTTGCAACCATTATTCACATCATATTCCAATATCCAAAATCTACATTATTCATGGCCACTACATGGTAGATTGTAGATTTTCTTCACAAGACATCATACAAGGTGATATCATTTACATATTTCATGTTTCATGATTCGTTTCATTCATTTCATCATTTGGTTTAATTACCTAAAAGGGGTTTGACCAAGGAAAACCCCCATTCACTAATAAACAAGTTTTTCCTCTCTTGTGTGTTTATATTTGTAGATCTAGGTTGAATACTTGAAGATCCATTAAAGTGCAAAGTTTTCAAAGTTGCAAAGTTGCATTACAAAGTTGTCATCTTCACGGAAACTCACCTATAGGCTGAATTCGAAAGTTTTAGAACCTGAGATTGAAAAGGAAGAAAGTGTAGACCTTGGAACTCAGGATCACATTCAAAGTTTGCAAAAATTCATAATGGAACTAATACGCCACCTTGGGCGTCTTAGTCCTCCCAAGAATATTTTTTAGAGATCCTTTGAGATCCTGATCTGGCATCCAAAGACTTTACATCTACCCCAAAAAATAGCAGCGATACTAATACACCATCCAGGGCGTCTTAGTCCTCCATAGCATATTTTTACAGCTTCTTTACATTTCCAAACTTCCCAAGTACACATACCCTAACTTGGGGTAGCTTAATTTCATCATTTGCACTCATTATTTGGCTTATATTGCTTGATTTTGTGAGTTGAATGTTCATTTTCCTTTTCCATGCATTTGATTGGTGGTGAACCACATTTAAGTTGAAAAATCCCCCTCCTAGGTCCTCCTCATTGTGAATTTACTCACCTTGTGAGGTTGATAGTCAATCCAATTAGGGCTCCTAGGACATTATTGAATTATTAGTGGAGAAAGAGTGATATCTCAAGGCATCCATTTGTCCACATATCAATTTGGTTTGATTACCTACAAGGGGTTTGACTAAGGAAAATCCCAATTCACTAACAAACAAGTTTTTCTATCCTTGAATGTGTGATTGCAAATTTGAAGGTTGAAGATCAAGCAGAGCAAGATTTGGAGAAAAATTGTCAAAGTTGCAAAGTTGCAAAAGTTGTCATTCAAAATGCAAAATCAAGGAATCAAAGCTACAAAATTATGTATAGAATTTCAGAAGTTGATAACAGGGAATTTGAGAGTGAAGATATCAAGGAATAGGGCCCTAAAATCAATTTTCTAAAACCCTAAAAGGACCCATTCACCACTGAAGGAAAATGAGTCCTTTGTAGCTCAAAAACAATAACTTTTTGGCCAAGTACATAGCTTTTATGCTCTAAAAACTTCACCCAAAATTTCTATAACAGCTAGGTAACATTTATTATTGTTATTGGTATCATATTTTACACATAATTGAGTTAAACATCCCTTAGAAAATAGTGATTCATCATCTTGTTTATCAAACATTTTGGTGAACGCATTTTTTGGTGTTTCAGTGATTCAATTTCCTTCTACACCTGACAAAGTTGAATTGAGACCCAAGGATATAGACAAGAAGTTGAGGAGATCTTATCTAGCTTTGGATCTTCAGAAGAGGAGGAAGAACCTCCAACTCAACTTGTTCATAGGTCTACAAGGAATAGACAACCACATGAAAGGTATGCACCTAATGATTGGAGATGTATTTTCTCTTTGAATACTAACACATGGATGAACCTAAATTTGTGGAAGAGATATTAGGTATGAATGATGTAGAATCCTGGAAGATTTCTATGGATGAAGAAATGGCATCTTTGAAAAAGAATGATACATGGGATCTTGTACCATTGCTTGAAGGATGGAAACATGTTGGTTGCAAATGGGTGTTCAAGAAAAAGAGTGGTCCAAATGGAGCTATTGAGAAGTACAAGGAAAGTTTGGTTATGAAAGGTTACTCTCAAGTTGAGGGTGTTGATTATGGTGAGATATTCTCTCCTATTACAAAAATGGAATCCATTAGATTGTTTATTTCTATTGTTGTTGGTTATGATTTAGAGATTGAGCAAATGGATGTGAAAATTGCTTTCCTTCATGGTGACTTGGAGGAGGATATTTATATGACATAGCCAGAGGGTGAAGCCATAGTAGTGGTTTACAATTCAAGTGAGGAAGGAAAACTCACAAAAAATGACCCCAAGGCAAAAAATGTGATTTTGGGGGTTCGTACGAACTTGCTGGTTTGAGCAAACCCCTTTGAATTTGGCCTCCAAAAAAAAAAAAATCTTTGGAAAGGAGTTTGAGCGAACCCCTAGAGGTTTTCTCGAACCCCTTGTGGTTCATACGAACCCCCCTTATCCCTCATCCCCCCCTGAGACACAAAAAAATACCTAAATTTTGGCACTTCAAAGCTCAAGTTGAGGATGAAAATGGAGGAATCTTCACAAACCCAATTGGAATTAGGCAGTCCTCAAAATGAGCTATCCAACAAATATAATTTTAATATTTTTTTGTTTTATTAAATGTATTTATTTTTTTAGTTTTATTAAACATAGGTTTTTCATCAAAAATGAAGGTCTTTGTTCTGCACATGTTGAAAAATAGTAGATTATCAAAAAAAAATTGAAAAATATGAGTGCACCAATTATTGAAGTCCTTGATCCAACAAATAAAAAATAAAAAAATCAATATACACAAAAAAAGTTGTGTTATACGGTCGCGCTATGTTTGAATTGTAATTGGTTTGACTTTGAAACTTGATTAAAGAAAAAATATTCAATAAAAAACTATATAACAAAGTGGAAGCACTAGATATCGGAGTTACAAATCTAAATTCGAAAGAATTAGAATTTTATCCTTCATGGAAAAAAAGTTATGCATTATATGATGTGCATCACTTTTTTAAAATGTTGTTTTCTGAAAAAACCAATTTTCATGGGAGATGAAAAAAGAAGTGCAATATGATTCCAAAAATTTTGAAAAAAATATTTTTAGAATCTACAGACAAAATGTGACGATACTCTAGTTTGTATCATCTTCAAATTCCTCACAGTTTACCGCTATGGTGCTTGAATGTGAATATTTAGTTAAAAATAATAATTTTCGTGTCCAGTTTGGCCAAAAATTGTAAACCACTATTGTGGGATCACCCCTAGAGCACTATGTGGTGAAAGGTAAAAGTAAGTTGGTTTGCAAATTGAAGAAGTCTTTGTATGGCTTAAAACAAAGTCCTAGGATGTGATACTAGAAATTTGATACATATGTGTTGAGTTTGAGATTTCAGTGTTCTAAATCAAAGCATTGTGCTTATTATAAAACATATGGTGATCATTTCATGTTTAGTGCATTATATGTTGATGATATGTTATTTATTGGAAAAGGGAAAAGGTATGATTTCATAACTGAAATCTCAACTTGCTGCTAAATTTGAAATGAAAGATATTGGTGCAGCTAGGCACATTCTTGGGATGGAAATTAAAAGAGATAGACTAAATAGAAAGTTATGGCTTGGCCAAAGTAAGTATTTCAATTCAATTTTACAGAGATTTAACATGCAGGATTGTAGACCATTGTGTGTTCCCCTTTCTATTGGAAAAAAATTATCTATTTCAGATTGTCCAACATCTCCACTAGAGATGGAAGACATGAGCAAAGTTCCTTACCAAACTACAATTGGAAGTTTGATGTATGCTATGGTTTGTACTAGACCAGACACTGCCCAAGCAGCGAGATTTATTTCCAGATATACGTCTAATCCTAGTAGATTTCATTGTGATGCAGTTAAAAGAGTCTTCAAATATTTGCACAACACCTCAATTTATTCTTTATGTTATCATAGTAATGTGACTGAAGACGAGATTTCCCTTGATATTCATGGTTATGTGGATTCAGACTAGGCGGGTGAAGCGATAGGATGTCGTTGCTTTGTCCACTACTGAAGCAAAGTATATGGTGGCTACTCATGCTTATAAAGAAGCCATTCGGCTTAAGAGAATGTGTTCCGATATTGGAATAAAACAAGGTGCAGTGACAATTTATTGTGACAGCCAGAGTGTGATATGTCTAACCAAGAACCCAAAGATGTCAGGACCAAGCACATTGAGGTACAGTATCATTTTTTTTGAGATATGGTCAAAGATGGAAGGGTGAAGTTGGTTAAGGTAGAGACTTTGATGAATGTTGTTGATTCTTTAACTAAGCTTGTGAGCACAGAGAAATTCATATGGTGTTCAGAGATTATGGGCCTTTCAACCCCTAGCAATTAAGAGATAATGTTTACTCCCTCTCGTTGCTCTTGCAAGGTGTTCAACAAGTGGGAGATTTGTTGGGAAAATGTGTCTCAACCTTGCAATTATATAAAGGTTATTGTTGATAGGATATATATATGTATATATATTTCCTAGTTACATTGATAGTTGTAATATACAATGACAGCAAGGGGGGAGAGTGGGATGCATGTAAACAATTTTTTGTTAAATTCTTCAGAAAACTACTAAAATGGCCGACATACATTAGATAAATGATACATTGTAAATTTATACCGTTAATTATTAGGTTTTAGATCTAATGGTGGATATTTTGTTGGCCTATCTTTCCCTAGAATGTAACTCTATTTTATGAGGATGTTGTATTACGATGAATTAATGTGGCATAGACAAAATATAACTAGGTGCAATAATAAATTGTTTGATTTCATTGGTACCTTATGAAGCAATGCCCTTAAATGGTATCGCAAGACTTATCCTACAAATGATAATGAATGGGACACAATAAAACAATAATTTCTAGTAATTTTTGAATCTCTAGAAATGTCCACTGAAGGGGTAAGTAAACTCAAGAAATCACACAAAATGAAGATGAAACAATAATAAAATTTGGTAAAATATTCAAAGAAATAACAAGAATATTCAAAGAATCAATAATTAAAAAATAAAAAATTGAATGGTTCATATCTAGAGTAACACTAGAAATCAAAATGGCTCTTGATGGAAGAAATTTCAATACATGTCTAGAATTAGTAACTTTGGCCTGCTAGATAGAAAACCAATCTTGGAGGAAACTTGAGAAGGGAAAATTAAACAAAGAAATGGAAAATTTAATATTTGAAGTCGAACAACTAAGACTCCAACAAGATATTATGGAAAAGAGAGATAACCTTCCACATAGATCTAATATCTAGTGTGCATATTATGCTAAAGAAGCCAACTTGCATAATGAATTCCCAAAATAAATAGTAGAAAAAAAGGAAAATGCATTAATGGTAGATCTAATGGAACTACCTAAAAAGACTAACTCAGTCTATTGTGGAGTCTATAGTGAATGGGATGAACATGAAGAAAATAATTGTCCATCTCAACTATTTTAGTTAAGAGAAGACCCAAACCTAGGAAACCATAATGAGGAAAGAGGGATGGAATATGTAAAGGGCTTGGTGGAAAAACCACCTTACCTACAAGACCATGACTATAGAGTACCAAAGTGGAAAATCCAAAGGAATATAAATGCCTTGAAAAACCAATAAAACCAAGGATAATATAGTGATAGAGGTAAATTTAGAGGATATATAATCTGGGGTAGAGGAAGAAGAAGGTGAATAGATGCCACCTACTTCAATTGCGACAAGAAAGTTCACTTCACAACTAAATGTTGGGGAGATAAGAAGTAGCAATGTGGATTTTTTTTAAGTATTGGTCATGATATATTCAATTTTGATAAAGACCAAACATATTAAAAGAATGTGGCACCACAATCCAAAAGTGATGAACTCCAAAACATAAATCCACCTAGAGGAGCAAGACTCCAAAGAAAAGTACCAAAAGAAATAGATCAAATAAATAGGATATGTCAAAAAGTAGAGTGGATTGACTTTGAGACTACTAACACTAGTAGCTTTGGAGAAGGATATCAATCCCATACAAAACCAAGCAAAAGAAATTAAAATAGGTAGTAGTGGTTACCAGAAAAGAAAAAATATCATAAATGAAAGATATATAACCACTGAGAAATAAATCACTATAGATGAAGAATAATTCCACCCAACCAAATCACATCATGACAACATAGTAGAAAAAACAAATAAAATTGTTACTAAGGAAAAACATAAAGAAGTAGAACCAAATGACTACTCCAAACAAGTGGGAATATTAAAATAACTAATAAAAATTTCAAGGGTGAGTGCAGGATCATGGGGGTCCAAAAAGTGGCAATATGACAAAAAAATGGCTAACGACTTTTTTAATCCATATTTGATGGAATGAAAAGGGTTTATTAAGAAAAATTTCAGCTTTCGAAATATATAAGATATGCCTTATTTGGAATTAAATAGATAATTAATATTGATTTTATACATGCATTCCAACTAAAGTCCTAATTGATAGGATGATTGAAAAACATCTATAATTTTTAAGCGATTTCACATTTTTTGAATCCAAAAGATGCAACACATTCTATGCTTCCCATACTATAGGATAAAAAAATTAAAAAAACATTCATAAATTTTTTACCAAGTTATGGTGGTTAGACAAACAAGTTTTGATATTTTTAGAAAAATTTAATAAAAAAATCATAACTAATTATTTACTTGCAAAAAAAATACAAAAAAAATGTTACACATGTCTAGACATGTGTCCTCTACTTATATTGAAAGTTTCAAATAAATATATTATTTTTTGCTTGTACTTAGGTTGGTCAGACATACACTTGTTTTTTTATTTTTTCCTAAATATTTAGTACTACTACATTGAAGTTTCAAATTTTCACCAAATAGATTTTTTTTTATAAAAAAGGAATAATATCTTAGAAACTACATTCAATTTGGTACAAATTTTTTTGTTAGATATTTTCCAAATTATGTTAATAACTTATTCAAATTTTTATGTCAATTTGCCTAACTCTATTTTTCTGAATTTTCATTGCCACTTAAGGGCCTAGTTTGGACCCCCATCATCTTGCACTAACCCTCAAAATACTCTAACTTATTAGAAAAATTGAAACAATTTTAAAAATATTGAAACAAACAAAACTATCAATCACCATAAATAATAAAAATAGGAAAGAATGACAAACAATGGAAAACCAGACCCATCATGATTATTGTTAGCATAAATGATAAGGAACTTAAAAATGTGATGATAGATTTAGGGGCTGACATAAATATTCTCCCTAAAAGAGTCTGGGAACAACTAGGGAAACCTAAACTTGAACAAACACACAATAGCATTAGCCTAGAAGATGGTATTAGGATAAAAACCTTAGAGACTTGAAAATAAGTAGAAGTGTTATGGGAGTAAAACAAATTGTAGACTTTAAGATAGATCCATCAAAGAAAATTTTGATTTATTTAATGCATTACAAGGACTTGGGTGGTTTTTCGACATAAATGGAGTTGTATATTCATAGAAATAATAAATATCATTTACTAACAAAAATAAAATAGTCCACATTCCCCTAAGGAAAATTCTAGATGAGTCATATACAGAGGAAGTAAAAATCAAAGAATGTCGCAACTATGATAATAAAAACATTTACACAATTTTGAAATTTCCCTTAAATGAAACTTTTTAATAACCATACTCAAAAGGGTGGATTGAAATAGAGAGTAGTTCTTCGAATACAAATAGTGAAGAGGTGTTAGATGCATGGATGCAGAAAGAAATGTTACTTCACTCCTGGAGGATTACTTGATTATGAAGGGTATTTATGATCAAAAGGATACTAGAGAATGCTCCACATTTTATTGTAAATATGGATAATACACCATATAACACTTGTGGCAACTAGGGAGACTATGCAGATAACATAGATGAAACATATCACCAGATAAATAATATATCATGGGAAATTTGACATATCAAACTCCCTAAGTATTCAGGCGTAGGAGACCTATTAGCATATCTTACACAAATAGAAAAAATATGTAATAATGAGGAGCTAAGGCTGGACATATTACAACATACACTTATTTGCAATGTTGCAAGCTAGTGCAATACACATAAGGATAAACTAACCAAATGGGATATGTTTAAAATCCTAATAAAAACAAGATACCTACCAAAATTTAATGGGGATATCTCACTAGAGGGACACTTAAATACTTGTATTACAAGATGGGAAATAAGGAATGAATATGACGAGTGGTTATACATTTAACTATTTTACTAGGTTCACTAACACTGATTGCCAAAAATTGGTATATAAACCAAGAAAGAAGAGGAGAAACTAAATCTTGGACAAAACTTAAAATGGATGTTTTACACACCTTTTATTTTTACAACCAATATAAGCATATAGATACCACATTAATTAACATGAAAGAAATAGTATTTGAGCCAGAAAAAAATAATGAAGTAGTGGTACCGCAACCCAAATTACTCCACATCCACAGAAAGAGGACATATGGAAGTATATTTACTAGTTGGACAAGGAATCAATGTTCACCGGAAGAAGATGTTATCTAACACAACATGATGATAATGATACACATAATATAGATATGGAAGTCAACCAAGGGGAAAGAGAACTATAATCCCTTGCATAATCTAAACAAAATTATTACAACCAACCAATAAAGCTTTGAGAAGAAAATATTTACAAAGAAGAGGACCCTAAACTTGCAAAAATAGGAGATTATTGGGATGATAAAGTAGCACAAGTTGCATAAATCCTAGAAAAAATTGAAGAATTACTTCCTAGGACATTTATAGATTTGAAATGGATAAAAGAAGAGGTGGGAGTAATGAAGATACAATTAAAAGAAGGAACTAAACCAATAAGGAAGAGACCATATAGACTTAACCTAAATATGAAAAAGCAAATAAAAGTTGAGCTAGATAAAATGCTTGATGTAGGAATAATTAAACCAATAGAAGATGTGAAATAGATAAGCCCTATGGTTATAAAAAATAAAAATATAGGAGAGGTGAGAATGTGTGTTGATTTCAAGGAACTTAATAAAGCGTGCATACATGACCCCTTCCCTACACCTTTCACTGAGGAAATATTAGAATCATTTTCCATAAGAGATATCTATTCATTACCAATGGATTCTTTGGCTACCACCAAGTGAAAATAAGGGAATAATATCAACCAAAAACTACACTTACAATAGAATAAGGTTCTTATATATATATATATAGTAATGTCATTTGGTTTGAAAAATGCACCTAAAGTATTTAGTAGGATAATGATAAATGCATTTAAATATAATTTTATCCATGAATTCTTGGAAGTATACTTGGAAAACTGGATATGTTATGGACTAGTAAAAGATAATGTGCAAGTGTGTAGGATAATGTTAAACAGATGCCAAAGTATACAAATAACACTACATATAAAGAAATGTATGTTTGTGGTACCCTATTGAATACTATTAGGGAACATTATTTGCAAAGAAGGAATGATGGTGGACCTCATGAAAGTTACCCTAATTATGACACTACCACCTCCTAAAAATTCTTTAGAAGTTAAAAAAAATTAGGTTGCACCAGTTATCACTACAAGTTTATAAGAGGCTATGTTGGCATAGTTGCACCATTTGAGGAACTATTGAAAAAGAAAACTGGTAGGTGTTGCACGGTGTCACCCTTGGTCTCTTTGGTGTGGGCCAACATGATGCTTTGGCTTCGTGACATGGTTTAACCACCTCCTGTGGATCTTGGATCTTATTTAAATCCAACAGTTGTATCAGGCATTAAGAGGTCAATCTTTTGGTGCAACAACAATCACCTTTACAAAAATTGGTATCAAAGCCGAGGTCACGGGTTTGAACCCCTTGCTTGTGTTGGGGGGATTGTTGCAAGGTGTCACCCTTCGTCTCCTCAGTATGGGCCAGTGTGGTGCTTGGGCTTGGTGACATGGTTTAACCATCTCTTGTGGATCTTGGATCTTATATAAATCCAGAAATTGTATCGGGCATTAACAAGTCGATCTTTTGGTACAACGGTAGCCACCTTTGCAATAATAGGAACATTGAATAGAAAGTTAAACTACATTTGACACATTGAAATAGAAAATTATGAAAACCCCTATCTTTATCTTCCAAAACTAGAATATATCATTTCATGTGCATGTGGATGTATCTAAAATTGCAATAGTAGTAGTACTAGCTCAACCTAAAGGAAACAAGGATCACCCCATAGCATTTACAAGTAGGAAATTGTCAAAAGAAAAAAAAATTAGACTACAACATAGAGAGAGGAATTAGCTATGGTTTATGTACTCCAAAAAATCAGACACTATCTGCTATCGACACCCTTTACTTTCTTTATAGAACATGAGCCACTAAAATACCTACTAAATAGACTTATTATACAAGGCTAGATATGTAGATGGCTACTCTTGTTTTAGGAATTTAATTTAAAAATAATGGTGAAATTAGGAAAGAACAACCAAGCACTAGATTACTTATCTAGAATAGAAACAGGGCAAGAATTTGAGGATCAACCAAAATATCTTCATAGTGCACACCTATTTAGAATAATTGTAGTACTAGAAGAGTTACATGACATTGCCATACTTTTTTCAATAAGATAATTTCCTACAGATCTTCCACAACTAGATAAATGATCTCTAGTGTGGAAGTACATTTATTATACATTAATAGAAGGAGAACTAAACCACATGGGACAAGATGAAATCATAAGAAGGGTGGTCTATGAACATGAAAGATAATGTATTTTAATGGAAACACATTAGGGCATAGCCATAGGACACAATTATGGTGACACAACGTCCAAAAGAGTCAAGTTAGAGGGACTTTGGTGACTAACCCTTCACAAAGATGCAAAGGATTATGCAAATAATTGTGAAATTTTTCAAAGAATAGGGAAACTTAATGCAAGATATGAAATGACTAAAATGAATACTAGCAAAAATTCCTTTTAAAAAGTGGGCAATATATTTTATTGGACCCATTGATCCTCCCACCGAACATTCAAAAGTAGGATTTATAATAACAAGGGTAAAATATCTGACAAAGTGGGTAGAAGTCGAACCTACCAAGGATTGTACGACAAAGACTTCCACAAGGTTTTTATATGAAAATATAATCACTAGGTATGGTTTCCTATTAAGTATTGTAAGTGATCAAGGTAAACACTTTATCAATAAAGTAATTGTGGAGTTATTACACAATTTTATGATCAAACACAATAATATCTCATCCCATCATCCCCAAGAAAATAGAGAAAGTAAAGCTCTAAACAAGATAATTAGGACAAAACTTGCTAGAAGATGTGTAATGGAAATGGGTCAGATTGGGATATAAAAGTACCTATGGTACTCTAGGCCTACCACACATACTATAAGAGAACTAAGAACTAATGTGGCATTTCCCATGAACTTCATAGTTCCTAGCTTACATACCACACTAACATTGTGTTTGGATGATGATGAATATCTAGCAAATAGAGTACAAGAATTTGAGAAATTAGATGAGAATAGGGTCATAGCCTTATATAACCAGCAATTAGAGTGCAAAAGGAAAAAAGTTTGGAATGATAGAAACCTCCAAAATAAAACTTTCAAAAGAGTGATTTAGTCCTACTATATGATAGAAAAATTAAAAAACAAGGAAAGCTAAAAGTAAGGTGGCTAAGACTTTACTACATACATGAAATTATATAATTTGAAGTAGTAAGGCTAAAATACTAGATGGAAATTACATCATAGGGTATGTAAATGGTGTGTAAATGGTGTGAGACTTAAACACTATCACCAATTAGAAGGATGAGTAATATAAAGTAAGAAAAGACACATAGTGTACATTATAACAACAAAATCAAATCATTAGCAATCAAGGGATACAAAGATATAGAAAAAGCTCATGAAAATCAATGGGAAAAATTAATTAATGACCAAATACCAACCCTACACCTATTTACTACACTCTCACCTTGCACTCAAAAACTCTAGTTAGATAAGAAAACCAATCTTTTCTACTTTCAAACTCAACCAACGCTAAGGATGGAAGCACCAAACCTTGTAAACATTACTGAGAAGCCACACCAAAATATGAGTACATGTTCAAGGAAATGTAAGTGGAAAAATATGGGGTATTCTCAAGAATCCCAATAGATATGGTACATAAAGAGGATGTGAGGAATTATATCCATGAGCCCATAGTGGAAATTGACCACACAATTTGAAGAGATCTGAAAAACACTACTAACCCTAAATCAAATTGAATATCAACCACAATACCAAGAGGTGAGGCTGAAGTATTTAAATATGTATAGAAAAAATACCCACATTTTTTTGATGAACATGACTAGGTCAGATTAATTATGAGTAGGTTACATGATGAATTCATCTACCTAGAAAAAACCCTACTAGATTACAAAAGAGGAAATTCATGTCGTAACTAGGCTAAGTAGGGTAGGAGAAATATTAGCAAAGAAAGACATAAAGAATGATAAGGTGACAAAGGATTATAGCCACACAAAATGACAAAATCTTGATTGTTCGAGCAATCATACCTTGTCATGTGGTATGTCACAATGAGTATCACTTATAAGATATATTATGCAAATAGAGAATACGTTGCCACGAAAATCACAATCCACACCGTATATAAAATGGTGGTGGATGGGAAGGACTTTGAAATTTTCTAGGTAATGAGAAAGCATCTAATGAAGAATATCTTAAAAATCAAAACTTCTTTATATAAATTTTGGTACGATACACTACTTGTATGCCTAGTTTTCTACTTCCTAAATAAATTACCTACATTTAAAGGGAAGGTATGGGAAACACATATACCTATAGTGGCATAAATTACTCTCCATACTCAAAATTTTAAAGACAAACCAACCTACATTTCCATAAACTAGGGCTTCTTTAAAAGCTTCCAACAACAACTACAGGACAGAGAGAAAATCCCATATGAATCTATTAAACAATATATCAACACTATTACTTTTATAGTGGATAAATATTATACATATATGAAGACGGTGGATCCAAGAACATGGATTCCCAAGCTCCCCTATGAGGTCACACAATGAGAATTGGATGGATATGCCACAAATATCCTTTACAAACCAAAGGACCCAAATGTAGAGAGATTTGGGACATGCAAAGAAATTATGGACAACATACATAAAAATAATGTAGAAGAGAAATTAGAAAGAATAAGGAATGACTACATAAGCAATGGGGTGTACCACCAAAAGGGAAAACACGACCTTCCTCCTCCACACCACTTCTAGAAATTAGCACACCATTGGCAAGAAGGTTTGAAAGATTACATGGATCATTCAGTGCACAATTAGAGGGATGCGCTTCATCCTCACAGACAATGACCACCTTAGACATCCAAGAGGTCTCAAAAGCCTCACTGCAAATGAATTTAGAGAAGAAAAATCACAATTCAAGGCCTAAACGATTGGTAAAAAGGAAGATAATCCAACTTTTCGAAGAGGAGGAAAAAGAAGAATAAAAAGTGTAAGAGAAAAGGCCTCCACAAAAGAAGAAGGGGTACACTATGAAAATCCTACAACAAGAGGTCCTTGAAAAACCCCAACAAGCAAGTGATGTACTCACCACCACAAATTCCATAATATACCATGGTATGTTATCACAAGTCCCAAATATGTACGAAGAGGTAGATACAGAGAATAAGGAGAGGATAATACTTGATATCTGGTAAAATACATTAGAAGATTCAAAATGACATTAGAGGAAGTAATTAAAGGCTTCTGGGAAACAATAATTGTTGCAATCAAAGAGAAAAGAGAAAAATCTCTAAAATGAGAAGATGAAATAAGGGAGAAGGCAACAAAAGATATAGGGAATGATCTAACCACATAAAAGAAGGATCATGTAGCACAAGCACAAGAAAAGGAGCTCCAAAAAATTAGAGGGTGGATACCCTAATGTAAGGGGAACAAACAAAAATAGATAAGGAATGGAAGGAAACAACAGAGCTTACCAAAAGCTCCATGACTCCCTCTTGGAGGAAGAGAAAGCAGGAAAGCATACAACACCTCCTCCAAAGAGTAGCTAGCCTAGTGGGGGAGATGAGGGGGAACAAGAGGTAAACACTACATAAGAATTTTCATATACATCCCCTATCCAATCAATCAAATATTTTTTAGCACAACAAAAGATGTTGTAGCTAGTACCCACACCGCAACTACTACAGCTACCAATAATTAGTTCCCAAGTTAACCTCTCAAGCTTTTATTGATTACAAGAAACTTTAGTTAGGGGACATATTCCATACCACTGCAAGAGAATAAATATTGCAATAACATATTGAAAGTGAAGATTAATTGCAAGAGGCGGCGAGCATATTACTCAACACCATACCATAAACAAAAAAGAGATGCATCCCTTCCTCCACTACAACAACTCAAATAGATAATGCATGGCCTACAAGAAGATTTCCAATCACAAAAGGACAAGATAAGGTAGGAGAATCAAGAGGAAATTTTGAAAAATAAGACAAAGGAGGCAACAAAGAAGTGTGCGGCATCTCGTTCATTTGGAAATGCATATAAATAACATAGAAGGGAGTATAGAAGATGAAAGCATGTTGTACCAATTTTTTCTTCAATGTCCTAACCTCACCAAGAGCCTCAAGGAAAAAACCACACAACTAGAGACTAAAATAGTGAAAATAACCTCCTCATATGGTCCTCTAAAATAATGGATGGTGCAATAAGAGCACAAACAAAAAATCTCCACACTCAAACACAAGTCCAGGACTAGACGGAACAAATAAAGATGTAGATTAAACATCTTAGGGAAACAATCAACATAAAATTCTAGTGCATTTAACTAGATTCTTGAGGGAGGAAAAGAATGCATCATAACAGATACAGATACCCACTATTCTTGTAGTTGTAGAGGCAACAAACATAAGTACTCAAGGACATATAAAATTCCTACAACAATCAAAGAAGCAATGGGACACTACACTTATATAGCTCAAAATCATCTACAAACACATTCTCCACAAAAATTGAATAGCATGCCTTGAGGACAAGACATCATTTTAAAATAGGGGATGATGTTAGTAGCTCATAGGACAAGGCCAAAATATACCACATAGGACTTGTGGAACCTAAGGACGATAGGGGAGACTAAGTAAGAAGTGTCGTATAAGGGTCGCGTCTCTCTAAGAGACAAGGTATAAATATATGTATGTAATAGATGTAAAAAGAGATAATTTATCAAATATAGAATATAGATATAAAGGGAATAAAATGGTGCTCTCTTTTTGCTTCTAGGGTTTTGGACCTAAAAGGAGAGAGACAATTTCCTTACTCTCAATCAAGAACAAACCCTTGATATTTCCATGCAAAGGAGATTGAAATCTTGTAAAGGGTTGTCCTAGGGGTCGAATGATATCTAATGAGGGGTTCATCACCAAGTGTAAACTTGGAAAAGACAATGAAATGAAAAACACAATGTTAAACCCTAATTGAATGTAAACTAACTCTAAATGACCTAGAAAAGTGAACAAAATGTAATAGAAAGCTATGAAACTGAAAGTGTGCACCTAGAAGATTGGAGAAGGAAGAATGGAGGTCTGGATCACTAAAATATCTACAACTAATGCTGACTAGGACTCATTCACCAAGCTGGGTGAATCAGTCCAGTTTTTGGAAAAATGTGCAAGAACTAGTTTTAGCCAAAAGGGTATCCAGATCTGTAAAAATATTTGGCAGGCATGTACAGTGGGACTCATTCTCCAATAGTGGTGAATCAGTCCCCTTCTTCTTTTCTAGAAGTTCTAAACTAGATTATGTGCCTTTCGGTCTGCTCAACTCTTTTTGACTAGTTTTCAGATCTTAAACTACAAATTGCCACCTGTAGACCTTCTCCAAGATTTGATGACAACTTTGACAACTTTAGGTATTTGAAAAAATTTCTCCAACTTTTCTATTCAATGGATAGCTCATTTTGAGGACTACCATCATCCAAGAGGTTCTATGAAGTCTCCTCCATTTTCATCCTCAAATCGAGCTTCGAAGGGAAAAATTCTATAGAAATTTGGTGCCAAAGAGGGAGAAGGGGGAAAAATAGGGGTTCTAGTGAACCAGGTTTTGCTAGAACTAGGGGGTTTGCTCGAACCCCCCTTCTAGTGAACCCCCCTTTAATGTAAATAAAAAATAAAACCCATTAAAGGGGGGTTTGCTAGAAAGGGGGTTCTAGAAAACCCCCTAGTTCTAATGAACCCTTTAGGGGGTTCTAGCAAACCCCCTAAAGTGTTTTCATCTGAAAATGCATTTTTTCTTCCTCAATGGAATTCTAAACCAATTTTGTGGGTTTACCCTTGTATTTATACTTAATTATACAATAATTCTCGAAATTACAACACTACAAGTTGACATTATACCTAGGAGAATAAAATCCCGCTGAAAATTTGAATTAAATTTGAATTTTGATCACACTGGACTCATTTTTCCAAGGCAGAAAATGAGTCACATCATGTACATAATGTATGGGACCAAAAATTAAAAATGCTTAGAAATGTGTAAAACCTACATTGGGGCCAAAAAGACCTAGGTGGGACTCATTCGCCAAATGTGAAGAATGAGTCCCAAACACTAAATCTAGGCCACACAAGCAAGGAACACTATAATTATGATTGGTTAATTATTGGTGTCAGGATTATCCTCAAAAATATGCAATAAATAAGGCTTGTGGATGCAGAATAGGGCCAATTAAATCATAAGAAATCCCAATTATTAATGACAAGACTAAAGAAATGTGAAAGTGTTACAGCACTTTACAACACTCTAAATAAGGCAAGATTAATGTTGATTATGATTATTATACTTAGCTTATTTGATAAAACCCTACAAAAGTGTGAAAGTGTGTTACAACTCTTCACAAAACTTTAGCAAGGTACCATTAAAATCCATTAGTTCACAAGGGCTCAAGATATAATGTGAATGCTTTATCCACATTACAACACTAAATCAATGCAACATTAAGCCAGAATCCACAAGGGCGACCAAAACGAGTGTGAAAATTTCAAGGGACCCATTTTTCGACACTACATTTAGCCCCCACTTTAGTGAGAGGAGTAACCTTCTTCAAACTCACACTAAAGTAGAAAAATACACACCAAGAGGGGTTCCAATCAACCAATGCTAGAAATATGGGATGACAATGATCAAGAGGGGTGATCAAGCCCCTAGGATCAAGATCCCATGACAAACCAACATAAGTACAAAGGAATGCACATGAAAATGATATAAAGAACAACGACAAGGCCAAGCATACACTGCCAAAGATGAAAAAAAGAAAAAGGTGAAATAAAATAATTGGATCAAGCTTCAACTGTTTGTCCATCACGATGTGGATTAGATCTAGACTGTTTGTCCGAAAAACACATACTCACTTTGAGGCAACGGAACTCCTGGCTATTCGTTGGGTGATAATTCCTAAAAGGTGAGAAACATACACTCATGGCTGGTATGTACTCATACACACATCAGTGGATATGGGTAAAATCATGCCTCGGATTGGACTTCCCACTCAAACCATACCAAAGTTATACCTCTTGATAACTTTAATAAGGTGCCACACAAAAATTAATTTTCGAGTTTCATGAGGCAATAAACACTTCATATGCTTGGATCTCATGAAAAAATAGGATGGCACTACACGAATGAAAGTTGTGTTATGGAAGGTGGACATATAACAAAAAATACAAAATACAACATGCAAAGAATTTTCAAAGGATTCTTGCTTAGTTCATGAGAGGTCTTTAACTTAGGGAACATTGTGCCTAATCTCTCTGAGAAAGGACCAATCAAATAATAGAAGGTTCACAACTTAGGGTATGTAGTGTGTGACATCAAGCCACTAAGAGGAATATAATATGCAAAGAGAGATCATGCTCTTGAAGGAAATTACACCCAATGGCATCCACAAAGCGAAAAATGCATCGTATGAAGTAAGAAGGCTACACTAAGAACCAAGAAAAAGGAAAATGCAAAAGAATAATGCCAATATATGCCCCCAATTTTAAAAAAATTCTAATTAGGTGTCGTATTGCAAGAAATTACTTTAAAGTAGCAAATGAAAAGTGTAAACAAGAAGGAAGACATGAGATAAAACTTGGAAAGCCCTATGCCAAGTCATATGTTTCTGAGTAAATCTACGTCATGCAAGAGAAAAAGAAAGGAGATGGGTTTCCCTAAAAATGAAAACATGAAACATATAAGGGATCTATGGATTTGGGGTCAGGATGTTCTTTCCTGCAATGTTTTTGGAGATCTTGGAACTATCATCATCCCCTAAATATACATAGAACTGGAAGAATGACACAAAGAGAGTGGAAACAAAGAAAAAACTCTTGGTTCAAAATGGAAGAGACACATGAATGTCTTGATGCCTTGTGTCATCCCCAAAAGTAAAACACAAGACAAGAGAGAAAATGAAAAGGAAAAAGAAAAATAAATCCTTTTGGGTCAACATGGAAAATACATAAGGTGTCTTAACGCCTTGCATCATTCCCAAAAGGAAAACACAAGACAAAAGAAAAAATGAAAAGGCAAAAGAAAAAGAAAGCCTTTTGGGTTAACATGGAAGAGACATAGAGTGTCTTGTCGCCTTGCATCATCCCCAAAAGGAAAACATAAGACAAAATAGAAAATGAAAAGGAAACAGAAGAAGAAATCCTTTTGGGTCAACACAAAAGAGACATAGGGTGTCTCAATGCCTTGCGCCATCTGAAAAAGGAAAACACAAGACAAATGATAAAAGGAAAAGGGTATGTGCAGGATCATGATGGGCCAAAAAGTGGCAATATGATGGGTATGTGTAGGGTATGTGGCTGACGACTTTTTTTTTACCCAAGATTGATGAAGTGAAAAGGGTTTTTAAAGGATATTCTCAACTTTCCACCAATATAAATTATGCTTTACTTTGAATTTAATAAATAATTATTATTCATTTTCTATTTGAATTACGATTAAAGTCCTGATTGATAGGTGATTGAAAAAATTATAGCTTTCAAATGGTATCACATTTTTGAATATGAAACATGCATCACATTCTATGCTTCACATACTATAGGATTAAAAAGAAAATGAATTTCATGAAGTTTTGATCAAGTTAAGGTGGTTAGACATACGAGTTTTTATATTTTTTAAAAGTTGTAATAAAAAATTCATAATTAATTATTTACTTGGAAAAAAATTACAAAAAAATATGCATCACATCGGGACACAATTCCTCTACTTATATCTAAAATCTTATAAAAAAATGTTATCATTTTATTGTCATTAGGGTGGTCAGACAAACACCTACTTCTTATTTTTTCCCTAAAATTTAAGTACTACTGCATTGAAATTTCAAATTTTCACTAAATGGATTTTGTTTTTCTTTAAATAAACCTAGTAGTTTAGAAACTATATTCAATTTTCTATAGATTCTATTCTTACATATTTTTTAAGTAGTATAGATAGCTTATTCATTTTTTTACGTCAAGTTGCCTAACTCTGATTTTTCTGAATTTTTTGCCACTTAAGGACTTGCCTTTTCCATGATGATCCTACACATACCCAAAAGGAAAAAGAAAAATAAAGCCTTTTGGTTCAACATGCAAGAGACATAGGGTGTCTCGACACCTTGCATCATCCCCAAAATGAAAAGGAAAAAGATATAAAGATAAAAAAGAAAAAGAGGTACACAACATAGAGAAGAATGAAGGTACAAATAGAAGAATGTCACAAAGAGAGAGGGAGAGAGAACTTCAAACAAAACGTCATGGGGGATCACATTACGCACATGAAATCACACACAAAATAAAAAGAAATAATGTAAAAGACTAGTAAGGAAAATGTGAGTCAACCTATGAGCAAGTCATCCGCCTCCCAATCTCAATCTGTATATGCAGAAGGTGAACAACGAATGTAAGGGACAATAACAAATGTATTACTAGGACAAGGCTATCAATTTATTTCCCCCACTAAGTGTGAGACAAGAATGAGCCGAGGTAGGTGATGGGAAAGGTCATGTAATAGTGAGAATAAAATTTTCTACAACTATTACATGGCAATGGGTGAAACAATATTAAGCTAGGCAATCACACAATGGCAATCATTGCCATCAAAGTGAAAGTTTTTCAATACTAACTAGAATGCATGACATTCATTGGTACTGTGTCCGAGAATTTGATGATATGCGCAATGTGGGACTTTTACATCTTTAGGATATATAGAACTAATCTATTCATCTCTAGGTGGTAATGTTATCAGTTATTTGTTGAGAAGTATTTGTAATTTCCTTTCACTTTCAGGTGGTGGATGAAGGGGTTGTATTTTTTGTAATTTGTAAGGCCTCTTGCACTTGCTAGATTCACCAACTTCTCTAGATGGGATTAGGGCATGAAGTCTTGAGATGATCTTATCTTTATCCTTGTTATTGTTGTGATCTATTGGTTGTTCTCTAGGAACAAGGATATTCATATTGGTATGGGAATCCAAGATCATTGTACCATCACCATGAAGCCTTAGATATTCTTGAGGGGGTTTTATGTTATAAGAGGGATCTTGATATCCTAATCCATTTTTGTCTTCATAAATTGGTATTTTCTTTAGGATTTGATGAATTTCATGTTCACTTGTTGTATCACATCCTTGTTTACTCAAGATTGTGAATCCTTTTCCATATGTTTCTTCAAGATTGATGGGAGTGTTGGTTACTTTATTATCATAAAATGGTTGAGTGTTTGCTTGTCTAAAAGAACTAGATTCACCTGTTGTAGGGATCTTAGGTTCAACTTTTGTTTCAAGATGTAAGTAACCAAACATCTCAAGAGGTGGTATTTTAGGAATATCTTGTTGTTTCATAGATGGATAGAAGAATGCATTAGCTTCAAGGTTGTTAAGACAATCGTTTAGGAACCTATTCATACTGTCATCATGTTTTCCAATGATGTCAACATCACAAGGAGGACATGCATTAGGATTTGAGTGAGCATGAGTAAGGTCAATTTCATTTGGGTCATTTCTAAAAGAACAACATGACACATCCATTACGGAATTTAATGACATCCAAAGCTTGTTAAAGCACATATACATTATGCAAATTTTAGATTGTAAATTATGCAACAATGTTTTAAATGCAATTTTGATTTTAAGAAATGCACAAGATGAATGAATTTAAGCTAAATACAAAGAAACAAAAAGTATGCAGACTAAAACAGAGAGGTGACAATAGCAAATAGATATTTAGAAACTGAACTATAAATGCCAAAAAATGTAGTGAAAATATGCAGAGGGATTGATTCACCCAAGGTGGCAAATGAGTCCAGGTACTATTTTTTTGAAAAAAATTCAAAATTTTTGAATTGAATTTTATGCTTTTTATGTTTTTTGATGCAACTCTGAGATGCAAATGTAGAATTTTACTAATTTTCAATGAAACTAGATGCAAAAATGCAAGCTATACGAGCTTTCACTAATGCAAGAATTGAAACCCTAGAATGCAAATTAACCAATGCAAAACCTAATACAATGTTAATGCAAGCTAAATCTAGGATGTGAATGCACTCCAAATTAGAATTATGATGATCTAAGTGTAGGTTCACCAAAATAAAAGGAAGAAAATGGTGCTCTCTTTTTTCTTCTAGGGTTTTGGACCTAAAAGGAGAGAGACAATTTCCTTACTCTCACTCAAGAACAAACCCTTGAGATTTCAATGAAAAGGAGATTGAAATCTTGCAAAGAGTTGTCCTATTGGCTGAATGATATCTAATGAGGGGTTCACCACCAATTGTAAACTTGGAAAAGATAATTAAATGTAAAACACAATGTAAAACCCTAATTGAATACAAACTAACTTTAAATGACCTAGAAAAGTGAACAAAATGTAACAGAAAGCTATGAAACTAAAAGTGTGCACCTGGAAAACTGAAGAAGGAAGAATGGAGGTCTAGATCATCGAAAATTTTGCTACTAATGTTGACTAGGACTCATTTACCAAGTTGGGCGAATCAGTCCAATTTTTGAGAAAATGTGCAAGAATATATTTAAGCCAAAAGGGTATCCAGATCTATAAAAATCTATGTCAAGCCTATACAGTGGGACTCATTCACCAATAGTGGTGAATTAGTCCACTTCTACTTTTCTAGAAATTGTGAACTGGATTTTGTGCCTCTTGGTTTTCTCTACTCTTTTTGACTATTTTCTGGGTTCTGAAACTACAAATTGCCACATGTAGAACTTCTCCAAGCTTCTCCAAGGTTTAATGACAACTTTGACAACTTTAGGGATTTGACATCTTTTCTTCAACTTTTCTTCTTGACAAATCTACAACCTAGCCCTACAAATAACACACAAGAAGAGGAAAAATGTTGTGGGGGTTAGTGAATAGGGGTTTTCCTTGGTCAAACCCCTTGTTGGTTATTAAACCTTGAAATGAAAGAAAATATGAAAGGAGAATGATGAATGAACAAAATAAAATGTTGCAAATCACCAAACCCTAGCAATAAGATGTTGTAATAATGCTTGAAATGGTTGCAATGGATGTGGTTCTTGACTCTATCTTGAATAATTTTTATCTTGCTTGAAACACTTGCTTGAATCATCAACTCTACATCACAAATGTTAACACAATAACAAACATGAAGAATACAATATTTAACATGATGATTGGAACTTGAAGAATGCTCTAAAATGCTTTCAATAATTTTCCCTTGAAATGCCTTGAATGCTCTTATGAATGCTCAAATCCTCTTGTGAACTCTTGAATGTTAGGTGTTGAATATGAGTGAAAGAACCTTGTATTTATACCTAATTATGCAAGAATTCCCAAAATTACAACACTATAAGCCGACATCAGATCTAGGAGAATAAAATATTGTTGGAAATTTGAATTAAATTTGAATTTTGGTCACACGGGACTCATTCTTCCAAGGTGTCAAATGAGTCCCATCATACATAATGTATGGGACCAAAAATGAAAAATGCTTAGAAATGTGTGAAACTTGCATCGGGGCCAAAAAGACCTAGGTGGGACTCATTCGCCCAAGGTGGATAATGAGTCCTAGACACTAAATCTAGGCCACACAAGCCAGGAACACCATAATTATGATTGGTTACTAATTGGTGTCAGGATTATCCTTGAAAAGATGCAATAAATGAGGCTTGTGGATGCAAAATAGGGCCAATTAAAGCATAAGAAATCCCAATTATTAATGACTTGAGCCTATTTGATAAAACCCTAGAAAAGTGTGGAAGTGTGTTACAACTCTTCACAACACTTTAGCAAGACACCATTAAAATGCATTAGTTCACAAGGGCCCAAGATCTAATGTGAATGTGTTATCCACATTACAACACTAAATCAATGCAACATTAAGCCAAAATCCACAAGGACCCAAATGAGTGTGAAAATGTCAAGCGACCCATTTTTTGACACTACAAGGTATAGTATATAATATGATGATAATATAATGGTGATATAGAGTAGATACTAAGACCTGCTATTATATATGTCATAGATATATATGAAGCTATAAGGAATGATCAATATATGTGTTATGAATGAATTTGATTCTCTTAGTTAAGTTACTTATGGAATGCACTTAGATATAGTTTTCCCTTTCACAAGTTATATTTTCTCTCATTGTATCCTCTAGGGTATAAACAGACTACCTAAGCAATATTAGGGTACATATCTTTGAACTATAATTCCCCTTTTCCTCTTACCAACATGGATGTCAAAACGATGTTAGCAACAAGAGCAACGTAGGCAAGAGTTTTCTATTTGAATTTTGCATATGAAGAAGGAAGAGGTAAGGATGAAGATCTCGATGGATGGACCTGTTCAGATTTTTCCCTTGGTCTACGAGGTGGGTATCGCTATGGAGGTAGTTCTTTGTTCTATGCGGTAGGATCTGAAGTTTTTGTTGTCGTTGGTGAAGAGCATTGAACTACAATGCAAATATCTTCTAGGCCTGATGTTTTTGAGTGCCTTCTAGTGGTGTTTCTTGTTGTGGATTTTCTAGTTGGTGATGGGTGTCAACCTGCTTTTCAACTTCCCTTTTTGTCAAAGGGTTTACCTGCTAAGGATTCATTTGATGGTCTGTGGGAGGCTTCTCCATGTTTGGAGCTTATTTTTCTCTACAATGAAGTTGTGGAATTGGTTGTTGGGTGGGGGATGGATTTCTCATTCAGCTTTTGTTGGGTGTGCCTCTCCCTACTTTCTTTTGTCGGGCATGCCTCTTGGGGGGTTCTATGGCCTTTGGTTATTCTTGTGTCTAGTTTAGGTTGGTTAACTTTCTACTACTTTTTTGGGCTACTTCTCCTGCAAAGAAGTATCTGGGTGGCTTCTTAGTGAATGGTGGTTGTTGTTCCCTTCCTTTTTCCCTCCTCAGTTCGTTGGGCTTACATGTTTTTCTTTCATTGTCTCTTTCTCCTTGTGTGTGGTGCAGGGGATGTGGATATTTTTGGTCTGTTGGAGGGATTTTCAGGTCTTGGAAGCTAGTTGGTAGTTGCTTACTATTGGTACCTTTGTTTTTTATGCCTCTACATCCTTTCCTATCTAATTTCTCTTGTGTTAGAGGTGTTTTGTCTAGTTCTTGTGGGCTTTTTTGGGTTTTATGTTTTTCCTAGATGGTGTATTTGTGAAACCCAAGGGTTCCTTGAAGCTTTTTCTTTTTCTGGGGTTTGTGGTTGCCGATGTGGAAATTTCATTGGATACTTTGGTTTCGCTAGAGTTATCTTTGGATCATTTCGGTTCTCTGGCTTCTCCTTTTTTGTTGCAGGCTAGGTGGTTTTCTAAGTTTCCCTTTTTGTCCTAGTGGGTTGAGTCCCCTCAAGCTCAGTGGTTTTCTTTTGAGGACTATTGTCTATAGGTGATGGCTTCTTACTAGGTTTTTCCTATGGGTGGTATGGCTACTTGTTTTTCTACTACACTAATCTTCTTCCTGGATCCTATGGAGGTGGATTCTACTCCTATGGAGGTGGAGTTGGGAGGTGTTTGTCTTTGGCTTCCTCAGTTGTTGATCCTACTGACGTGGAAACTTCTCCTATGGGGGTGGAGGTTGAGGGTACTAGATTCTTCTTGTGATAGTGGACGTGGTGGGCATATCATCCTCTCCAATTGAGGGGATTTCCTTCCTATTGAGGTAGTTTTAGAGTTGGCTTCCTGGTTCAAGCAGTGGCTTTGTGCCCAATGGTTTGTTGTGCTCTCCATCTCCCCTATTGAGGTAGGGTTCTTAGATTTTCTCAAGTTTCTAATTATGGGTTTGATGGTGTCTTACACCATTTTGTATATTTTCTTTCTTGGCTCAGTGGTGTCTGCCATGAGCGGTTGGTTTGTTGATGCCTAGTAGATGCAGGCAGTTTATATGTGTATCTAAATAGGTTTATGGTCCTAGGTAAAACTAGGTTGTTAAATGGTTTCAAGCCCTTGCTTGTTTGTAAGATGTAGCATGTGTAGTCATGTTTATCTTTAGAGGTTGTTGTGGGATTGTTGTTGGTTAATGGTTTATTTTAATTACAGCTTTCTTTTCTTTGTAATGGGTCTTGGCCCCATCAAAACCTATCTTTTACCCCTAATCAAAAACATGGATGTCAAAACTAAATTTTTGAAAGGTGATCTCAAAGAAATATTATATATGACTCAATCAAAGGGATATATAGTCAATGGGAAATAAAACCATAATGTGCAAACTAATAAAATCATTATATGGTTTAAATCAAGCCCCACTAGCCTAGTACAAAAACTCATTAAGCACCTCTTGTAGTTGAATTTCAAACACTTTGAATATGATGATACAACTATTTTTGTCAAAAATTTTGATAGTATAGTTGTATATCTAGCTATTGATGTCAGCAATTTATTTTTGTAGTATCAAAACAAGTTACCCCTAACAATTTCACGCTAGGTTTAGCTACCCATGTGTGATTGGACCTAATTGTGCTCTTAAATTTCCCATTTTATGGCCATCTTTGAAAAATTAGAATAAAATTAGGAATATTATTTAATATTTATTTAATGACATTTAAAGACCCAAAATAGGTCTAGACTAGGGTTTCACTACCCTTGTCTAGCCTATTTTGACCCAATTTATATATTATTGTCAGCATTTTAACATTTATAAAATTTCCTTAAAAAGTGGACCCCTCATGGATGGCGCTCCTCAAAATTACTCCTAAAAAATGCAATACTACTCCCCTCTCTTCAGGTGTCATTAAGAAAAGAAAGGTGGTGATTAAAGAGCTAAGCTCTAAATCCCCAACCATTAAAATCCCTATTGACCAAGACATAAGCCTTGAAAGTAGTTCCACAAACCTTGCTAGTTGTAGGTTTACCCCTCTTGCTCTTGTTGCTTCCAAAGGAAAGCAAATAAGTATAAAACAAAAAAAATAACAAATAGGAAGGTTGAGACCCCTTCGAAACTTGAGAACAAAAAAGGGAAGAAATTCATTAGGGAGGAGAATGATACCTCCTCTGAGGAGAAGTATGTCCTAGACAGTTTTGGAGAAACTGAGCTCTCTGAGGAAGAGGAGGAGGAGTATGTCCCAGATAGTTTTGGAGAAACTGAGCTATCTAAGGAAGAGGTTTTGGTGTTCAAGGATATTGAGTATTCTAGTCAAGAAGAGGAAGAAGGCAATACACAATAGGAGGAGCATGGTGAGGATGAAGGGACAAATCCTGGAATGAATGAAGAAAGGGGAAATATAAATGAAACCACAATTGATTTGTAAGCCCCCCATTACTACTAATATCCCTCTCAATTCTGAGAGTCTAAATGAAAAAAACATTGAAACAGAAAATACAAAAAATGAAATTCTTCAAGAGAGGACGAAGAAAGTTGAAAGAATGTTGTAGAAAGAAGAAAATTCAAATAGGTTTCATACTATGGAGAAGGTCATCAAAAGTTTCTACAGAGTGATGGACAGTGTTATGAAAAGAGTTTTGATGGGTACCATATCATGATAGGGAAATATCAAAAAGCAGCAGAGAAAAAAAGAAAGAAGGGATGAAGTTGATCGGTCTGAGATGATGGAGATAAAAGTCAACATTGAGGAAATTGTGGAAGATTTGGAGAAGGATTGGAGCCTAATAGAGGAATCCTAATCCTCTATTTCATGTTTCATTTTGTTCCTTTTTATGGCTTTGGTCAACTATTTTTTTGGCTCTTTTGTATGGCTTATATTTTATATTGGCTTGGAAAGCCTGAACTACATTTATATACTATTAATCTATATTTTGATGGTTATATTACTTTTGGGAACTTATGAAAAGCTTTGTCTTCCTTATGATAATATCTGGGTTAATGATACTATGGTATGGTTAAATTTACATTGGTACTTGGATAGGGTTATCTGTTTTGATTCTTGAGGAATAGGTTGATGCTTGTTTTTTGTGGTTTTGGTGAGGAGATGTAGTGTTGTTTCTTGTTTTGTTGTCTCCTCTATTGTGTTGTTCTTGTCTAACTATTGTTGCACTAGATAGTTTTGTTGTTCTTGTATAGGATGAGGGCCCTAATCCTGCTTATTTAATCGAAAACATTTATAAATTTAGGCTCATTTTCTATGAGTCTCTAGTCTTCTACCTCTGTGGTTACTTTTTAATGGGTACTAGCCATTCTAGTCTTATCATAATTAAAAAAAATTAAATTTAAATTTATTTGTCAGCTTTTGATAATCAATTTTGTAGGAAAACAAATTATTGTATATATATAGGTATTTTTCACCATTTGAAATCCTAAGAAATCTAATGCAAAAATATTAATTTGAAATTACAATTGAGCATCCTAAAAGTATTCAAGAGTATAATAAGTAAATCTAATGCATTTTCTTTCCTATGAGGGTAAGCACTCATTTACATATCATCAAAGTTTTTGAGGTGGAAAAACAAAATTGGGGTTCAAGTTAGGAATTCCCCTATGAATGATACAACCCTTTCTCTCTCTCTCATGTGTGCAAGTGATAGATTTGAAGTGGGTCAGGAAAGGATTGAAGACATAATTACGAGATCAAGAATTTAAGCCTCCCATGTCAACAAATTAGTCAAGTGGAATTAATCATCAACAAATGAAGTTCTAAAGATAAGTCCATAAAGGAATAACATAAAAACTATAACTATCTAAGATCCATTTTTTGATTCCTCATATTTTCACTTCTGGGTCTAGGGAACCACCGCTTTATTCTAGCCAATTTTATCCAAATTCATACGTCAAGTTCCTTTGTCTTTGCACTCTACCATTTTTTAATTCATTTCTATGTTTCATTTTTCCATTTCTTTGTAATTGTATCATTCTATTGTAGCTTCATATTTGACCTCTAAGGTACACATTTAAATGTTCAAATCATAATCATTAATCAATCAATCACATCAATCTCCCCCAAGAAAGAACTAAAACCCGGATCCATCATTTTGGCTCTTCCATTGAGGTAGCCAAGTGGGTGTTTATAATCATTTTATGTTCCCTCCCCGTGTGATATAGGAGAAAGTGTGATTTAGACCCTATATCCCTTTTTCCCATATCACAATTTCTAACTAGTAACAATGAACAATATGTGTAAATAGTGAAAGAAGAATTGAGAAAAGGGTTTGAAATGACTGACTTGGGTCATCTTCATTATTATTTGAGTATAAATGATTCAAAAATGAAAGCATATCTTTCTCAACCAAAAAAAAATGGTGAAATTCTAAGAAAATTTGGCATGTTTAATAACAACCACTTATTACCCCTACATGGATAAAAAAATTAAATTCACATCCAATGGCATTATAGCATTAATTGATGCAAATTAATACCTACAACTTGTTAGCATTTTTATTTATGCAACAATTGTTGTTGTGAGACAAGGATTGTCAAGGTGGGTTGATTATGCTTGATCCATGATGAATCAAAGCATAACTTAGCCACTAAACCTCAATCGCAAACAAGATCATTCAAATTGAAAGATAAACTAAGTATTTACTGAAACTTAAAGTTACAAACTATGAAAACAATTAAATTTCTACTCTAACCCATTTGAAACTTATCCTGTTTTGGAATTGGTGTCATGTTGATGTGGAATAATGACCCTTTCCCAATCATGTGATTAGTGAGCCTATTTCAATCGATTCTATGGAAGACAATCAATGAAACCATTGTGATAAATGGATGAAAACCTTATTTATGCTAAATTAAAATGATTTTATGCTAAAATTGATCTAATTATGCAATTTCTAAGATAATCTAAGCTAATTCTAAGCTAAAATATGGAAACCCTAATTTATAAACAAACTAAAATGGATGCATGGAAACCATTAATGGACGTCTTAAGCTATTATGCAACTAAAATGAACTAAATTAAGCTAAAAGTAAGTATATTGAGAGTGTGAGTGTGAGTGAATTCAATAGCATGACTTTGCAATTAAAATTTGAATCCATTTGTCTCCAAATAGTGTTCTATTTATAGGAGAACAAAAGAGAAATGGAGGGTTCAAATTGAAAAGATCAATCAATGGTCAAGGATGGAAGGAAGAAGGGGCATGGATCATGGATTCTCATCAATGGATGAGAATGCATGATGGGATTTAATCAAGGGTTCACATTTGCTCCAAACAAACACACTTTTGATGTGCTCACATAGGTTAAAGGTGACTTGTTCAAAAGTTTAAAGGTTTAGCTTGCTCAAGAAGCCAAGTGAGTTGATTGTAGGATAGAGAATCATATTCTTTGGAATATTCTCATGGGTGACGATAAAAGGCATTTTTCAAATTAAAAGAGATTTTTAATTGTGCAAAAAGGGGATAAGGAATATTCCATGGGAATATTCCCTTTTTTAGAGGAAAATTAGTTTAATTGTTTATTAAACAAGGTTTAATTATGCAATTATGGAATTAGAAGAATTGAAGTGTGTTTCATTAAATTAAATAATCTAATGAATGGAGGAGAGATGAAATGATATTTAATTTAAATAACTTAGGGTTATTTAATTAAATAAGATGACTTAGGACATTAAATTAAATATTTTGATTTATATAATTCAATGAGACGAAGTGCTAGCGTGAAGGAGGAACGGATTAACCTGAATTGATGAATTAGGTTAATGGACGAAAATGATGTTAATTAAATTAACTAGGTTAACTTAATTAATTAAAGAGAATGGGTTTAAAGAGGAAATGATGTTAATAAACTTTTTTTGAGTGTATGATCTCATTTGAGACATTTTTCAATGTCTACAGTTGTCACTTAGAAGTGCACCCTTTCCAAGTTTTGAAACTCAACCTACTAGTGAAACATGGAAACTTTTCTAGGTTGTGGGTTACCTATAATGGAAAAGAACCTCTAGAGAGGGATGGTTCCCTTTAAGACTTTACCTAATTAACCTATCCTACTATTGCATGTTGAGAAAGGGTGAAAGGAAACATAAAATGAAACTTAAGACTAATAAGGTGATGCACCAAAATGATTTCAAACCCAAGAGACACAATATGATCAACAATTTAAACCCAAGACATACACCACTCAGAATTTCATGTCTTTGGAATTTAGTGTTTCATAACTAGGTTTAGTATGTCAAAGATAGTGTTTACAAGGAGCTATGAAAGCTATCACAACTTAAACTATGTTCTTAACTAGTTAAGATAAGTTATGACATACAAAAGACATACTTTTTGTACAAAGGAAATGAAAATAGGATAAAAATCAAGGAGAAAAAGACATCAGTCCCACAAGATTACATCAACCATTTTGAAGAAATTTGTACAATGAAACAGCTCTAAGAAATGAAAAACTTGTCTTTATTGGTCAGAAAGGTGTTACACATTATTGTTATGCTTGAAAATTGATTTACAAAACCGCTCTAGCTTGAAAGAACCTTCAAGAAGCTACAATACAATTCCAAAAGAAGCTAAAACTAGATCAAAAATCTTCCCTTAAGCTTCCTTTTAAGCTGCACCAAACTTGCTAAGTAATAGGAACATGTTTTAAGAGATGAGAGACAAGTGTTCACATCCGCTTGTTGGTTCAAACCTTCTTGGGCGTCCAAAAAAGTTATCCCTACTTTCTAGTCCCCTAAAAAAGATCCAAAAAAGGTGTTTGAATGAAGAAAACTTGTAGCTTTGACCTTATCAATCAACCAAGACTCCTTGAACATCTCCTAGATACTTGGAGATGCTCCAAACTGGGTCAAATTACCTTAATTCTCTCCATCTATTTTGCACAATCTACCAAACTACCCATAAATATCCTCCAACTACTCATAATTGTTCATCACTTCCCTAACTATTGGAACTTTCCTCAAACCTACCAATAATGCATGTGGGAAAAAGTTTGAAACAGTCAAAAGTCTCCTAGGAAGGTGTAGGTGGTTCTTTTAGGACTAATTTTGACATTTATTTGATCCTTTGAAATCTCCTCCATTTTTGTATCTTCCTCAAAATAACCTTGCAATACCCATGTCATTCCTAACTCTATCATTAGATTAGTGATTTTTAGTCTTTAAGCTATCATCTTGCCATCTTTGAACTACACATATCTTTGTTCCTTCATTAAACTTAAAGGCACTACCATGTAAGGTTAATTTCCTCCATATTTTAATGCTTGGTTGTTTGACAAGAGAGTGACCTCTATCCCTTTGAAAATTCCTTCTCCATTTCACAAGCAAAAAATCATCTACAAGGAAGCACCACTACAAACTATCATGTCAAACTATCCATTTGTCATTGTATTCTTGTTTGACCTTAAACCCTATGTGCCTTTCATATTCTTTTACCATTGTTTCCATGGATTCTTCTATTATCACAGTTAGTTTAAATATTGTCATTTAATGGCCCTAAGAGGTTTCCCTATTCCGACATACCACACTACCTTTGAGCCTTCATGTTTCTGATGCACAAACTTTATGCAAGGGTTTCACCAAATCCTATTCAAGATATTTGTTGAATATATAAGCCACAAATGAAATATTCTCAAAAACATTTATTGTGTGAGAAAAAATGGTTGTATTTTCCTTGAATGTCCACTATGGATTGTGTCTTTTGTCATAAAAATTCCCTTGTACCTATTATCACATGAAGTTGCACCCTTGTCGAACCTGATGTTCAACACCTCAGTGTAACATGGGAAGAACTCTAAAGATGTGGGTTTCTTGTAAACAGAGGTCAACCTCCGGAGAAGGCCGGCTTCCTTTGGTGTCACCTAAAACTATTGATTTTGTAAGGAAAAGGGAGAAAGAAAGCATAAAATAAAGCTAAAACCTAAGGTGATGCACCGAACTAATAGGAACAATGTGATACTCAATTTACACTTGAATACTGATGATGAACATAAGATTACACATCAAATCCCGTAAGCCTTACACTAATGTTTCACAAACAGGTTCAATTCACACACTTTTTCGGAGAGGAAAGAGAGATTTTCATAGACTAGAATCCATGTGTGACTAAGTGAACACAATTTGTGATTTGTATAATGGTACTTTTGCAAAGGAAGGCATGAAACACAAGATAAAGTTATGAAGGAATGAAAGAAATTCACAAAAATAACTTGATCATGAACTTGAAATGCACAACACTCTGCAGGAACAAGATGGAAATCCAAACATCATCAATAATCAAGGTAAGCTTTATATAACATGCTCCAAGATGAATTATAGAATTTTTATAATGTGAGAGAGGACTATAGTAGTCACAAACTTCATAAAAGCATAAGGAGAACTATTTTACAAGAAGGAAAAAATTCCCTACATACAAAATTGTGTCGACCCCTTAGGGCTTACAAAATATCAATCCTCGGAGTAGATTTTTCCTTAGATATTTAATTGAATTTAATGTTACACCTTGTTTTTCCATGTCGGTGAAGAGTCATTCCCCAAAGAAGCCTTCTTCAGATATTTCATAGCTACCGCATTCACTTCCTGGCATCATATCTTGTTTGAACCTCTTCGGCTAAATGCTTTAAATTCCCTAAGCTCAGAACAGATACATGTTGATTTCATTCCGTTGACATTCTTTGTCCTGGTCGGACTACCACAGCTCGCTTTTAGATCTCCCTGATTGGTCGAGTATACTCCACACGGATTCTCTGGGTGGTCAAAAAGCTCGTTCAATCATAATCACATCTCGGCGAGACACTAGAAGTGTCTCACCAATGCGATTATGCCCCTCTGAAGCCATCGGCAAGACACAATTCTGTCGCTGAGACATCATGGTGAAATCCCTATTCCTTAGCAAAGGCATCTATTTCGGGGAGACCCTCTGCATTCGGTGAGACCTCCTGGCGATGTTGGATCTTTCTCCCCGAGCTGGTTCTCCTTCGGCAAGACTTCAATTAGTCACCAGGACCTTTTGGTGAACATCTCAACTCCCCAAGCTCCCTATCCTTTTGGTGAGACCCTAGAAAATTGGGAAGACTTCATAGCGAGGTCTTCTAGTTAGGTTCGTGCACAAGATGTTGCCAAGACTACAACCTTTTGGTAAGACATTATACAGAGTGTAAAACCTCCTCCTGAAGTCTCCTCGAACTTGATATTACAAACCATATTGGCAAGAGTCTCTTGATGTCACCCCGATGCATTTTATCCCACTCGAGCTCCGCATTCTTTGTTGAGACCCTATCAAGTCGGCAAGACTCTTAGCGAGGCCTCCTTGCTCCAGTGAGAGCTCATTTCATTTTGCTTCGGTAAGAGAAACCTTCATCGGCAAGAGGTCATAGCGACCTCATTAGTCATGCCAAATTCACATTCCATTGCTGAGACCACATTATGTCAATAAGACATCACTCCGACAGTCGAGCGCTACATCAATGTCATTCATGTCAGGGAGACCTCTACCGATGACTCCTCCCTTATCGCCAAGACCTCCTTGTGTCGGCAGGACCTCAAGGCGAAGTCTTCAACTATTGGTGAGCTCAGCTTGCTTTCAGTGAGACCTTACCGAGTCAGCAAGACCTCACCACGACCTCAAGATGTTACATCGAAGACATCCCCCGATCAGTAGGACATCCACGGGTCACTGAGACCTTTTGCCAAAGGCCAAATCCTTCGGCGAGCTCCTTTCTCTTTATCGGCAAGACACTTGAGTGTTGGTGAGAGATCTTACCAAAAGCAAGAGGCTACCCTGAGACATTTCATTCCACTGAGCTCCAAATCTCCTTTGGTGTGACTCCCATCGGTCAGGAAGACCTCATGGCGAAGGGAAAATGCTACACCGAGCCCCCTTTTGTTTCGGCAAGACACCTGGGGTCGGGGAGACATCTCCTCAAAAACATGACCATCCACTGAGCTCTTATCTTGTCACCGAAACTTTGGCCTATCGACCAGACCCTTTGCCGAGCACACTATGGTCTCCCCAAACTCACATCTTTTGGCCAGACTGGTGATTGTCGCTGAGACTCATGCCGAACTCCTCCATTCTATCTGAGCTCTCCTCATTTCGCTTAGACTCACACCATTCGGTGAGACGTTTCACCGAGCTCCCTATCCTTTTAGTGATGAGTTCACTTTTCTTCAGTCGAAGAGACATCTCCAGCTCAGCAAGACCTTTCACCGATACCTGCGTCCTTTAGCCAAGATCACCTTCATTTACCGAGACATGGCCATGTCGGTAAGACCTTTACTCGACGGCTAGAAATTACACCAATGTCAAATGTCGGGGAGACCTCCTATGTTCAGCGAGACCTTGTGGTGAAGGGGCCCACCTTTGTCGAGAGCCCATCCTTTTGTTGGGGAGACATTTGTTGAGCTCATTGTTGTCACCAAAACATTCTTGGGTCGCCAAGACCTCTTAGCGAGCTCAAAATGTTACACCAAAGGCTCCAACATAAGCACTATCGGTGAGACATTCCATTCTCACTAAGACTTCTCTCTGAGACTCTTGTGTTACCCCGAACGAATGCAATCGGTGTGACTTCCTCACATTGGTAAGACCTCCGATAGTATTTCTTCCAACGAGAGTTTCCCTAATGACTTTAAACCAACTGCTATCAACGAGACTTTAACTCTTCGCTGGGACTTTGATTTTGTCTTTCCGATAGGAACCTATAGGTAAATTCTACTCACCGAGACACTCTTGGGGTCTTCCCAATATGCAACTAAGACACATATTTTGCCAAATGCATTGACCATTGAGGAGACCCTAACAATCTCATGCTGCTAGGATCCCAATGTGAAACATTCAGACTTGATGGAACCCCTACTAGTCGGCAAGACATTTGGAAGGTCATGCCAACTTTCTCCTTACAAGATTTTCATGCTAAACTTGAACAAGGTAGGCTTCCAAACTGAGTTCCCCGTGACCTGGCATCAGATTCATAATTTTATCCTTGATGTGAATGCTCCATTTGGCCTTCTCGAACCTCTATCACATGATTATCCTGCCTGATTGAGCCCATGGGTGAAAATTGGGTAATAGTACCTTGTGTAGTAATTACGTAAAGAATTAAGAATATTTTTTATAGTGGATCTGCTATAGCAATAGTTGCAAGAGTTCCAATAGGGTCTCTATTTCACTACTATTTTTTTCAACCCAAGCCTATTTTTTTAAGGGAAAGTTGTGTTTTCCACCTTGCATAATGTTATAATGTAATTTTTTTTTATTATGTGGTGCACCTAGGGAATATAAGGATGCATGCATCACATGGGTCTATCATTCTTGGGGCCACTTTATGTGTTCTATGTAACATTGGTTTAAATATTTAATGTGGGATTGCACATGGGAATAATATTTAATATTGGAAAAAATTACTACCAATATTAACTGAGGAGTTAATGATTTTGTAAACTAATGGTATTAGTCACATAGTTTTATGTAATGCCACTTGGTGCCTTTTGTTTGATTATTTCTATAAAAACAAACACATGGGTAGCTTTCTAAGGTTGGATAGTTCACAAGTTGGCTCTTGTTAGCATTTATGAGGGTTGAAGTATGGAATGAGATGTTTGGTTACATTCTTGTTCACATGGAGTGCTTGTAGAGGGCTTGATGTTTCAAACCTATTCATGGAGAGTTGGGTGTGTGTAGGATCATCATGGAAAAAATAGGCCCTTAAGTTGCGAAAAATTCATAAAAAATCAGAGTTAGGCAACTTGACATAAAAATTTGAATAAGTTATCTATATTACTTCAAAAATATGTAAGAATAGAATCTATAGAAAATTGAATGTAATTTCTAAACTACTAGGTTTATTTAAAAAATAAATAAATCTATTTGGTGAAAATTTGAAATTTCAATGCAGTAGTAACTAAATTTTAGGGAAGAAATAAGTAGGTGTTTGTCTAACCACCTTAACCACAATAAAATGATAACATTTTTTTATAATATTTTAGATATAAGTAGAGGACTCATGTATCGATGTGATGCATTTTTGTTTTGTAATTTTCTTCCAAGTAAATAAATAATTATGATTTTTTTATTACAGTTTTTAAAAAATATAAAAACGTGTATTGCTAACCACCTTAACTTGGTCAAAACTTCATGAAATTCATTTTTTTTAATCCTATAGTACGTGAAGCATAGAATGTGATGCATGTTTTGGATTCAAAAAATGTGATACCATTTGAATGTTATAGATATTTTTCAATCAGCCTATCAAGCAGGACTTTAGTCGTAATTCAAATAGAAAATGAATAATAATTATTTATTAAATTCAAAGTAAAGCATAATTTATATTGGTGGAAAGCTAAGAACCTCCTTTAAAAACCCTTTTTGTTTCATCAATTTTGGGATAAAAAAAGTTGTCAGCCACATACCCATCATATTGCCACTTTTTGGCCCATCATGATCCTGCACATACCGAGCTCTGAAGATGTATGTTAATGTTTATTGTTGAATAATACATGATTGATGGATGCTTTTGGAGGAAAGTTTTTTTTCCCTCTTGAGGGTTTTCCCAAGGTATATTGTGTGTCATCTTTGATGGTATTTTGTCTATTATTTTAGATATGGATTCTGAATACTTGTTTGCATAGATTTCTCTATATGGTTTATGTGGAAATTATCTTGGGTGGATGCATATTTCCTTTCATTTGGTATCAGATCCATGGTTGTGGTTTGTATAACCCTTGTTGGAGTAGATCTGGTGCATAGTTGAATGTAGGTTTTGCATGGAAATAATGAAGACATGATAAGATATGAGAGTTTTGTGTGGGTGTTTTTTGCAAATTTAGAATTTTTGGGTAGCAAATTTGTGGTTATTTTTTATAGATTTGGGGTTATGAATCTTTGTTTGATAAAAGGTTTTTTATGGATGTTAAACATGAGGGTTTTGTAGGGTAAATGTTTTAGATGAACCCTTGGAACAAAGTAGAACTCACCATTGGATCCAAGAGGCTCGAGATATGAAGATTGACATAAAATTTGACTTATTTTGGTTACTGGAAAAAAAATGCAAAAAAATTGTCCAATGGCCCCTCGGTCATACAATTGTATGGCCGTTGAACTTGTAAAGGAAGAATAAAATTTCATGGTTGAAAACTTGAAACTTACATCAAAATGATAGCTCAAAAAATATTCATGAATACAAATAACTTTGACATGATGATCTTGATCTTGATTGTTGTAATAATTAACTGATAAATCTGCTCTTAAATTCTCTTGACAATAATCTTTTCTATAGGAATGCTCTCATAAAAATTCTAGAATTTCAAATGATAAAAATACCTTGTATTTATAGGTAATTTTTGAATTTCCTAACAATTAAACATCAAAGACTAACAATTGCAATTTGAATTTCAATCATAAAAAATATCACCAAAAACATATTAAAAAATGAGGTCCTAAACTTAAGGAGGACACATTCACCATTGGGCGAATGGGTCGTAGGCCCTAAACCTAGGACACACAGTTTCCAAGATGTGTAATTTGATGTTTGTAATTGTTTAATGTAGGTTCCCCTTTTAGAAAATGAAATTAATTAGGATTGTAAATGCATAATTGGGTCAATTAGAGGCTTAATTAAGTCCAATCAATTAAGGGGATGCAAACATAGTGTAAAAATGTAAAGGAGTACATTTTACGACACTACACAAAGTTTTCCTTTAAGTCCCTATATTATTTTCTTATGACTTTACCTATTAGGCTCTCCTTCATGGATTGTGCATAGAGCTTCTTTATATAACTATCATGACAAGGAAACTATCTATTGGTTGTCACATGAAACTCGTAGAATTTCATGGATCACAGATCATCGTGTAATTTAATAACTGTCATGCTTTACCAATGTCCTTTAACTATTGATGCCATTGAATATTTTAGATTGTTAATGTGAAACACTTTTCTTTTCCTTAGTATTTCGATCTTCGGATTCCTTTCATTTTGGCTGCAGAAATTTTCAAGTCAATGAAGGGTCAGTAAGAAAGATGGGCAATGTGCCACGTGGTAGTTGCACGGATTTCTTTTTATCATTTTCCTTTCGGAGGAGAGCCCAAGACACACGTCGACATGGTAGAAGTTTTCTCCAAAAAAATTTTCAAAAAACATAAGATCTTCGACTGTGTGACATGTCATCTCTCTACTACATGAGGACTACACCTCTTATGAGATGATATCTCTTGGGGAGGGTATGTGTAGGATCATCAGGCAAAAACAATGCCCTTAAGTGGTGATAAAATTTAGAAAAATTAGAGTTAGGCAACTTGACGTAAAAATTTGAATAAGTTATCTACATTATCTGAAAAATATGTAAGAATAGAATCTGCAGCAAATTGAATGTAATTTCTAAACTACTAGGTTTATTTAGAAAAAAAAAAAATCTATTTGGTGAAAATTGGAAATTTTAATGCAGAACTTAAATTTCAAGGAAAAAATAAGAAGTAGGTGTCTGTCTGACCACCCTAAACACAATAAAATGATAATTTTTTTTGTAATATTTTAGATATAAGTAGAGGAATCATGTCCCAATGTGATGCATATTTTTTAATTTTTTCCAAGTAAATAATTAATTATATATGATTTTTATTACAACTTTTAAAAAATATAAAACTCATATGTCACCACCTTAACTTGGTCAAAACTTCATGAAATTTATTATTATTATTTTTAATCCTATACTATGAAGAATGGAATGTGATGCATGTTTCAGATTCAAAAATGTGATACCGTTGAAAGCTATAGATATTTTTCAATCACCTATCAATCAGGACTTTAGTCGTAATTCAAATAGAAAATGAATAATAATAATTTATTAAATTCAAATTAAAGCATAATTTATATTGGTGGAAAGCTGAGAATCTCCTTTAAAAACCCTTTTCATTTCATCAATTTTGGGTAAAAGAAAAGTTATCAGCTACATACCCTACACATACCCATCATATCGCCACTTTTTGGCCCATCATGATCCTGCACATACCTGGGGACTGTCGGAGCTTGTTGGCCTTTCTTTTCTTAGTTCTTGGGATGGAAGCATTGAGTTGGTACCTTGAGCTGATGTGATTACTCAATTGAATCCTTTCACCAGGTTGTTGTTTTTAGGATTTGATCATTTATGGGCCTCTATCTTTGCCAAAATATCTAAAGGATATTAATGCAACAGTTGGGAATTAACGAGCAAAGATCATTGCAACCTAACTAAGGGTCTACAATAAGATTGCAAGCTATCAAGTGTCAACATCTGGTAGTAATTACTTCTAGGCTGAGGCGGTGTGTTTCTTTTGTTATGGCTATATAAGGAGGGTAACGATCTACAATGAAGGGTTGGATTCCAAGTGACAGTTTCTTTGTTAAGAAATTTTCTTTAGTTTTCTTAGGGTTTTAGAATTAATTTCATAAGAAAGTTGCAGAACTACTTTACTTTGGCATGTTATATCTATTAAGGTTTAAACTATTGTCGGATTGGTATCCGACCTCTATTTAAAAGTTCATTTGATATTTAAAAGCATGAATTGTTGAGGATAAATTGTTGAGACTATGCATGTATGGCCTTTTTCAAGTTTTCTTTCTTTATATTATCATTCTAAATGAAACACTATGTCTTGCAAGCTATATTTGGGTAGTTTAAGTAGCAGATTTCTATGCTTTATGCTCGTATGGTAGAGTAGTGGCTTAAGAAAATTGGACTATTTCGTTGGACTTCTCTATTTTTTTGAAAGTTTTTATTTTATTGTGCTATATTGTATTAGGAGGAAGAGTTCATGTGATTTCTGAAATATTTTTCTATTACCCATAAGAAATCTTTATGTTTGATTGGACCTTAATGAACACTTCCTGCAGAAAGATTTGAAAGTCTGCATTGTGCTTGAAGTTAGCCTTTGTTGTTCATTCTCTTTCCAAAAATGAAGGGTTGTGGCATTTTGTGTCTATTTATATCAATCATAAGAATTATTTGGGTTTGAAATAATGTAAAATCTTTAGCGCATTTCCTTTTATGTTTTATGTTTACATTTCCTTCTCCCCTTATCTCAAAACCCCAAAGAAGAGCTAGCTTTCTATAAAAACCCCGAAGGTATTCAATGAGACGCAATTTGTCCCCCACTCATTGAATTTCCCATAAGACTGTCAAAGAGGTGCAAGCTTTGATGATCAATAGTTATTTTTATGGAACGCCTAGTGGGACAGAATTTTTCCAAACACCTAATTAGAAGTCAGAAATATTTCTTGAATCAGGCTAAGGAAGGAAACTGGAAGTTTCATGCCAAGATTCCAAAAAAGAGTATACTCGAGAGGTCACTTCCAGTACTCTCAGTTACCTACCTAAATCCCTAGAAGGAGAAGACTTACAGGTTTTGTATCACATGTAAGGAGTAATAGATCAAGAAGTTAGAGCCCAGTATCTAGAGCTTTATCTACTCCACTTAGAGGCTTAAATTTCCAAATAAGATTACCTATATATCTGATTCATAGGAATATTCTTTTTATGGATCTCGTACCTCCCATTGATCCTAGAAATTTCATAACATGGGATAGTGGTAGCCCATTATAGCCACCCACACCACCAGATGTATGGCCTGCTATACCTACTAATGCCCTCAAGGCTATTTCAAGATTCTTCAAAGAAGATTTCAAAACCCCTTCTGAATACCTTCAAGATATAGCAGAAGTATGTAGGGTACATAATATAGCAGAGGAAAATATCACTCTTAGGCTACTAGCCACCTCTTTTAAGGGAAAGGCCCAAGATTGGTATCGATCTTTGGTCTCAGGTTTTATCATCTCTTGGGACCAGCTCCGAGAGAAGCCATGAGAGATTTCAACACTAGGTTTGATAAAACTTGGCAGAGGATTCTCGTGACTGCTCGACCCCTAGCTGTGATGGCGTTCACGTTCTATCTGAAGGCTATCAATCTAGACATCACGGTTATGATAACTTCCATGGGGGGAGACATATTTCCCGATGTGTATGAGGTGGCTGTATGAGCAGAAAGTAGTCTAATCAATTTTGGGAAGCTCCCAACATGACCCCCCATGCCTATGTTTGCAGAACCCTCTAGAAAATCTCAAGAAGAAGCTTCTTTGAGCACTTCCACTACACAAAGCAACATGTTGGGTATGCCGCAGTCTATGTATGTGTATTCCACCACACAAAGCAGCATGTTGGGCTCCAACTCAATCATGGTGGATATTAACGACATGAATATTTTCATGCAGACTCATGCTAATGAATTGGTTATCCTCAAACTATAGCAGGAAATTCCTCTGAAGCCGAACACTCAGACCTACAATGGAAATAGGTTTTCCTATCAACAGAAGACATACCAGGGGTTTCCTTGAGGAGGAGGCCAAAAGATGACATCCACGAACCAGATAGTTCTGGTCACCATGCCAAAGATAGTTATCCTCATGAAGAATTGGTTATCCTCATGTTGGGCTCCAACTCAATCACGGTGGATATTAACGACATGAAGATTTTCATGCAGACTCATGCTAATGAATTGGTTATCCTCAAACTGTAGCAGGAAATTCCTCTTAAGCTGAACACTCAGACCTACAATGGAAACAGGTCTTCCTATCAACAGAAGACATACCAGGGGTTTCCCTGAGGAGGAGGCCAAAAGACGACATCCGTGAACTAGATAGTTCTAGTCTTCCTATCAAATGGTAAAAGATAGTTAAAGCAGAGAAATTATCCAAGGCCAAAATAATTTGGCTGAAGAGGATGACGTATTGTGTTTCCCATCCAGCAATGTTCATCTTCCATAGAATTTCCCAAGGGGAAATATGAAAAAATGGATGGTGGAACAAGGAAGCAAAGGTCCACTCCTGAATGTGAATGAGTACAGATCATCTCAAATGTATAATGCTCATTTTAGAGAAAAAAATACAAGGGATGTCCCTGGAGCAAGAGTTAGACATTGCACCCAATCAAGTGTAGTTCTCATGGGTGGAGGAAGAAGAAGCAATTTTCGCAAATGAAGCTCTGACGACTAGTGCTCCACAAGTTTGGTTGGATTACAACACAAGATCTAAAAGGAGACTTATCAGAGAGTATGTACAATAATTTTTTTCACCATCACAGATACGTCAGCTACCCCCGCAGGAGATGTAGGCTCCATCGCCCATCATCCAACCTTTTCCATAGCTATGTAGCTCACCAATGGTGGAGAAAGAGATGAGAAAAACACCAAGCTCAGTCACATTGGAACGTTTTCTTCCAAAAATAAGAGAAATACCACCCTTCAAGCCAAAGGCTCAAATAGTCAGGATGCTTAACATGGTGGAGCAATTGAAGAAGGCGCCTGCCAATGTATCATTGTGGGATGTCATATCAATTCCTGAGAAAAAAATGCTGCTTCAAGAAGCGTTAAAGTTGGAAGAACAAATCCCATAGGCGGATGCAACTCAGTCATGCAATTAAAGCAGAGACAACAGATCATTGCTTCCACCTCAAACTCCAAAATCGACAGCTTATGCACATGATGTAGGAAATACAAAAGTGAAAGAGGTAAGCAGAACAAATCCCACACCTTCATTTTTAACACATATAGTAGGAGACTAATTGTTGCATAATAATATGATTGATTCGGGGGATAGCACCACCATTATTCCAAAACAAGTGGTGGATGATTTGAAGCTTAGGTATGAACCCCTCGAAAAGGTAATCATGCAACTGGACAAGAAGAAGGTCCTGACCATTGGTCGGATAAAATATTTTTCCCTGGCCCTTTTCTCTTGCCCAAGCCAAATAGTCACACAAGAAGTGGTAGTGATAGACATTCCACTAGTCTTCAAAATCTATCTATTAAGAGATTTCACCACCAAACTTGGCGGATATCTGGCACTTGACTAGTCCCACCTGATCTTGAGAACCAAGCACGGGGAAAAGATGATACTTTCTAAACCTTTACATCCTAAAAATATTGTAGACAATGCATTCCTATGCTTTGAAGCCGCACATACTTCTATATCTCAATAGGAGAAATATTGTGTAGAAATGCTAGAAGATGAAGAGGATACAAGTGAGCAGACTCCTAAGGAAGAAGTGTTTCTCAACCAATTCATTGATTATAATCCATTCGATAACTTCCATGCGACCAGGCTAGGCACTAATGTAATTTTTTATGATGATCAAAAGGTATGTGCAGGATCATCATGGAAAAAACAAGCCCTTAAGTGGCAAAAAAATTAGAAAAATTAGAGTTAGGCAACTTAACGTAAAAATTTGAATAAGTTATTTATATTATTTCAAAAATATGTAAGAATAGAATTAGTATAAAATTGAATTTAGTTTCTAAACTACTAGGTTTGTTTAAAAAAAAATCTATTTGGTGAAAAATTGAAATTTCAATCATTGTACTTAAATTTAGGGAAAAAATAAGAAGTAGGTGTATCTAACCACCTAACCACAATAAAATGATAATATTCTTTTATAATATTTTATATATAAGTAGAGGACTCATGTCCCAATGTGATGCATATTTTTTTGTAATTTTTTCCAAGTAAATAATTAATATGATTTTTTATGAAAACTTTTAAAATATAAAAACTTCATATGTCGACCACCTTAACTTGGTCAAAACTTCATGAAATTCATTTTTCTTTTTAATCCTATAGTATGCATAGCATAGAATGTGATGCATGTTTTGGATTCAAAAATGTGATACCATTTGAAAGCTATAGATGTTTTTCAATTAGTCTATCAATCAGGACTTTAGTCGTAATTTGAATAGAAAATGAATAATAATTACTTATTAAATTCAAAGTAAAGCATAATTTATATTGGTGGAAATATGAGAATATCCTATAAAAACCATTTTTGTTTCATCAATTTTGGGTAAAAAAAAGTCGTCAGCCACATACCCATCATATTGCCACTTTTTGGCCCATCATGATCTTGCACATACCCCAAACTTTTCTGAAACTAATAAAGGATGAGGAGAAATTCGATGACCTGTCTGATAATTGTCTATGGAACCTATATTTTAACAATGCCAAGCATAAATCCAGCTCCAGTATGAGTGTCTAATTACTCTCTCCAATGGGATCTGAGACTCTTAGAGCTTACCATTTCATATTCTCATGCTCAAATAATGATGTTGAATATGAGGCCTTGGCCCATGGCCTAAACCTTACAAAAAGGATGGGTATAAAGACAATGCAAGCTTTCAGAGATTCAAAGCTGGTGGTGAGCCAAGTCTGTGGTAAAGTAGGAGCAAAGAATACCCAAATGAAGTTATATAAACACTGAATATGGGACTTGATTGAGAGCTTTGAAGCTTTCAACATACAAGTTATTCCCCGATCTCAGAATAGCATTATGGATCAATTGGCATCGGTTGGGTCACAGTTCGAACCAACTTCTAATTCAACTAGGTGAAATGTAGTATAGGTCATTGTCCAACCCTCAATTCCTAACAATGACGAAAATTGGAAGGTTTTTAATGACGACACTTAGATTGCTACCTTCATACAAAAAGGAGGAATGGTTCCTAACACTCCAACCCCAGGAACAAAATTTTTTGATGGGCAGGTCATCCAATTAAAAGGGAACAAGCTTTCGAGAGGGTTGATTTCCCTTAAGAACCTTTTTGATTGTGAAGATGCAATAAATGGCAAACAAAGGTTCACTGCAGATGAAAGAGATTATGAAGAGCTTGATGTTGGAAGTGGTAGAAAGTTGAAAGTCAGAAAGGAGGTTCCACTAAAAGATAAAGAAATATTAATGGATTTATGCTATGAATACAACGAAGATATGGCCTGGACCTATGATGACCTTAGAGGTTACGACCCTGGTATAGTTCAACATATCATCGACTTGGAGGAAGGGTCTAAGCATGTCCGACAAAAGCAAAGGCTAGTCAACCCGAAGGTTCAAGCATTGATGGCATAGGAGCTCACCAAGTTGGTCGAGTCAAGGATAATATATCTGATCAAACATTCCACCTAGGTGTCAAATCTAGTACCCGTCCAAAAGAAGAATGGTGATATCATACTTTTTGTTGATTTTTGAGACTTGAACAAGGCATCACTAAAGGACCATTACCCCTTGTCGTCAATGGAGAAAATTCTGCAGACAGTAGCCAAATCCAAAATGTTCTCATTACTCAATGGGTTTTTGGGATATAACTAGGTATATGTGAAGGAGAGTGACCAACACAAGATGATGTTTACCACTAAGTGGGGAATGCTCACATATGCCAAGATGTCGTTCGGCCTATCGAATGTTGGCACAACCTTTCAACTAGCAATGGAGTTTGCTTTCAGAGGTTTAATTAACGTGGTAATTTTAATATATTTGGATGATCTAACAGTCTTTTCAAAATCAAAATATGATCACTTAGATCATCTAGAAACGGTTTTCCAGAAATTCCAACAGTTTTGGATTTCTCTAAATCCCAAAAATTATGTCTTTGGGGTGCCTCAAGGTAAGCTACTCAGTTTTTTAGTGTTTAAAGAGGTAATATCAATAGATCACAAAAGGGTTAGATTCATAATGGAATTACCCTTGCTAGTAAACCAAAAAGGACTCCAGTCGTTTCTAGGGAAAATCAATTTCATCAACAAGTTCATTTCAGACTTCGTCGGTATTGTGAGGCCTATCACACTAATACTTAAAAATAATCTGTTGTTCAAGTGGACCTCTTAAGGAAAAGAATCTTTTGAGCAAATAAAGATGGCAATTTTCATTGCTCTGATCTTAGCTAATCCATATCTTTCCAAGGATTTCCTATTCTATGTATACAATGGTTAGGATAGCATAGCTTCAGTGCTTACTGAGAGAAGCGATCAGAATGAAGGAGAACATCATGTTGCATTCCATTCAAGAACTTTAAAACGTTATGAGATGGAGACTTTCTATAAAAGCAATTTTTTTCCATAGTTAAAAGCTTAAAAAAAATTGACACTTGGTGTCAGCCAACAAAATCACTATCCTTGTAGCACATCCCAGTGTGTGGGAACATATCACAGAAGGTGAAATCACTGAAAAAAGAGAAAAATAGATCACTAATATCCTAGAATATGATGTAGATATCCGACCGACCAAGTTGGTTCAGGGAAGAGGTATGTGCGAATACATCACGCAGGAAACAAGTCTTGTGGCTGAAAAGGAGACCGATCAAGTCTACTTGAACAAATTTTAGTCTGAAAAGTCTTGGGTAGTTGATTGTACATGGTACATGCAGAAGGGATATTACCCAACCAGTCTTCCATTGAATAAAAGGAGGTACTACCGATTGCAAGGCACCAAGTATGTACTAATTGAAGATGTACTATTTAAGCGAAATTATGATGGTGTGTTGCTCCGATGTCTCAACAACCTACAGGTGAAAAGAGTTCTTAACGAATTTCACTATAGTCCTAAGGGTGGGAATTTTTCCACCAATACCACTGCTTTAAAGATAATGTGGACATGATATTATTGGACCTCTATGTTTTTCGAAGCACATCATCTGGTGTAGAAGTGTACACAGTGTCAATCTTTTGTTGTAAATAGGAAGAATGTCGCTCAACCCCTAAGCCTGATTGTAATTGAAGAACCCTTTGCCTAGTGGGGTTTGGATTTTATCAACATGATAAATCCTATTTCCAACGTTGGACACAAGTGGATACTCATGGCGACTAATTACTTTACAAGGTGGACGGAAGTCATAGCCCTAAAGAATGCAAAAGAAGGGGAGATTGTTAATTTCCTCAAAGAGATAATGACCAAAATTGGGCTGCCCAAAACCATCATATCCAAAAATTCCCAAGCTTTTGTTGTGTCAGGAATGTCAAATTTTGCTATTAGACATGGGATCTTCCTTAAAAATTCATCAAATTACTACCCACAAGGGAACGAGTTAGCAGAGTCCACCAACAAAAACCTAATTAGGTTAATTAAACAAACTGGGTCATAACGGAAAAGGGACTGGCTCAAACATCTATGAGTAGCTCTATGGGTAGACCAAATTACCCCCAAGCAAATTTTGAAGACCTCCCCTTATGATTTGGTGTTCGAAAAAGAGGTAGTGATACCCATTTGCATAGAAATTCCTTCTCTACAACTACTGAAAGCCCTGAAAAATTGAAGAAAATGATGGAATGGAAGTACGACTAGCATAACTCCTCAAACTAGAGGAAGATAGAGAAAATGCTTATGGAGCCATGATCAACCAATGACAAATAGTCAAGCGATGGTTTGACAAAAAGACCTCTAGTCAAAAATTCAAAGAAGGGAGCTAAGTGTTAATTATGATGAACGTACCGCGAAACCAAGGCAACACACTAAGTTTGAAGCACTATGGAAAAGACCTTTTCGAATCAGCACATGCAAGGAAAATAATGCGTATGAACTTGAAGATATGGAAGGAAACGCTTTAGATATAACAGTGAATGGTATTTATCTAAAGATTTTCCATTAAAATGCACAACTCTTTGAAAATTTTAACAGTTATGTACCATATGTAAAAAAAATTGTAAATATTTCAAAATTTTGAGAATAAAATAACTAAAGAAGGACGCTAAAGAAACAAACAACTTGTATTATATTTATCGAGAATTTTACATATAATGCAAACCCAAGGCTCAGATTCAAACATAAGGCTCTCTCGAGCAAACCCAAAAGGAGTTACAAAGCAAAAGATTTCAAAGAGGAGGTAACGTGCAAAATTAGTCAGGAAGTGCCTTTGGCCATCACCTAGGAAGCAGAAAAGGCTCATCATTAGGTCTTCATTCTTTTCTTTCTTTCTCTTATTCTCTTTCTGGTTGCAAAAGGAGGGCTGAAAACACAATGGACACAAATGTAGGCTCAAAGCCTACTCATTACGACTTTGCACCAAAAATTCAAAGTGCTTCCTCCAGGCCAGTCCCATGACTCGCTCCACACCATACTCCCACAGCAAAAAAAAGGTCACCGGCTAAGAGTAGTGGTGTGTTTCAACATCCATAGTGCGAAAGTCAAAGAGAAAGGGTAACCAGGGTACGTCTATGTTGAAGTCCACATGCCTACAAAGGTCCATAGCGCTTGGGATACCAACACTAGGGATGGCCACTTGCACTACCTCACCAATCCCTTCCATCAATGAGGTGTCAAACATCTTGTGGCACAACTCAATTATCATAGGCTTGGACACTTTCAGGTCCAGCAGTGAGGCCACGAAGTAGTAAAGCACATTGCAATTGCTCTGAAGCTGGTTCTCATCAATAATGAAGTCTACGCCCACCACCCACTTGAATGCAGTCATGATAAGGGAGTCACATTTCTTCACCAGGAATTTGATTCGGTCACTAGTAACCTCTCTTGTGAAGCTATATTGTGGTCTCTATGGGAGGAGCCGAATAGGGGTCCCTAAGCCAACAAACATTCTGATAAAGCGGTGAATTATGGCAGAATGGAAATAAGTGGAAGACCAGCTAACTAAGGGACTATATGTTTGAATGAATGTTGTAAAAGGTGGCATGGCTATATATAGAAATGAAAATCAAAAAATTCAACCAATAGAATATTTATTTTTGGTCAAACAGTAATGGGAAAATTTGAGGAAGAATGGAGCAAGGTAGATAAATCATACAAAGGATCCCATGGAATGGCTTGAGAAATAAATTTGGGCATTGGGAGTAAATTCTCTCATGCACTGATTGTTGACACATGTCCTTTGTCATCATCAGTGCCAACCAGCTTATTAATGAGAAAAGACGTGGGTTAACACGCTAAAACTCTAACAAATTAATGGTTACATTTTACAAGGGTACCTTGCATCACCTTGGCATGTTTTGTATTATGAAAAGCACACTTACCAAGGAAATGTTTTCTTTTAATTAAGAGGTGATGGAAGGAATGTACTAATTCCATCCTCATGGCATTTTTGGCATTCCTGAGGGATACAGATCTCTAATCCACACGTATCACCTCGATGGCATCATTTAATGGCCCAACAATAATAGCATAGCCTTAATTGAATGTACTAGAAAGACAATTAATTGAGCTCAAAAGTAGGTTTTTCCTTTTGAAGAAAAGGGCAAGTGGTCGTTATCCCTAAGAAATTCCCTACAACTTCTTGATACAGTCATGGTGGAACCCTCAACCTCTAGAAGACAGGCTATAGGTTCAAGTCAACAACATGGCTATGCTAATGTTTTTGGGTGGAATTCCTTCACCAACACCCTGACGGTGGAGGAGCGACCTTTTGAATGCTACAAGAAGGTGTCGATTGATAAGCCTGTAAAAAGAGAGGCAATACAAGATATCACCAACAATGTTTTTGACCCCAAGTTGTTGGTTAACCCTAAAACCCTCAAAGAAGGTGTGTTTCAAAGAAAGGAAAAGTATTGGCCAACCAATGGTTTTGCACTTTGGCTTTGGGATTGCAGTTTTCCGCAGTTCATATTGCCCATTATGCATCCATGCCTGGAGTTAGTTGATGCATGTGCCAGGAGATACAACAAAGTAACAGGGGTTATTCAGAATGGTAGGATTAGGTTTATTGTTTCTGCATAAGCCATAAGGGATATGTTGTGTATCCCTACAGCTTGGGATTTAGAGTTTTTCATCAAAGAAAAGATGGACCTTTTCAGGGAAGAAAAGGCCAAAAGAAAAAAAAAATATGAGAAGGAAACAAGGGAATGGCCAGATAGAGGTCATGTTCCCTTTCCTCTATCATACGATACATTCAAAAGGGACACACAGTCAGTATTCTCGATGCTAGCCTGGGTTTTTAGTCTTGACGATGATGCTCAAGTTCTTCCTTTTCAGTTCAGCTTGGCCTTTGAGCTAAAGAGAGAAAAGATCCATAGGCACTATGATTTTTCTGAAGTAATAGTTGGTAACATGTTGAACCAACTAAAGAATTACGGGACTGATCCCAAATTTTGGTATTCTTCCTTCTTGGCTCATTTGGTTTTACATCAAAATTTTGAATGGTTGGGGAAAAACATACCAGTTTCTAGGCTAGATGAAAGGGGTTGTCTTCAACTACTTTCTATGTAGACCCATATGCTTTCTAGAATAGGGGAATATTATGGGTTTGTGGATTACTTTTTGAGGTCGGTGCTCCAACAATTTTTTCCTTGCCCTATAGGTCATTTCTTTCCTGAGGTTCTACAATGGATGAGAATCTTGCCAAACCTAGTGGATTATTTCTTGGGCACGGATTTCACATTTATCAAATTCTACGACTTTCCTAATGAGTCTTTTTGACTCCCTGGTTTTGTGATAGATAGATTCTTCACGTTGGAGGCATTCTGCCAGGTGACCATCATCGACAAGATCTATGGCATGGGAAGAAACAAGATGAAGTTATATTCGCTTCCCCTCAATATTGCTAATAGTCTAGTATCATTGACAAAGCAATTTTTTGAAGAAGAGCTCAAGGATCTATTGGCGGCCTTGGTCCTGGTCATCATCTGCGATAAGTGGAACTACAACCCACGGGGACTTTATAGCGTGAATCATGAAGAGTGGGAATACTTCGAGAAGAGGAAGAACTTGACTCAAGAAAGTGCAAAGGTATACATTGATTTAAAACACATTCCTTTCAAGTGACCAGAATGACTGAGCTTCTATACACCAAAGGTACCATATAAAAAGAACCTTCCAATGAATAAGTCCATCAATACATAAATGAAGAAAAGTGGCTAGTTGGAAAGGAAGAAGGAAAGTTTTTGGAGATTCCGACAGGAGTTGTGGTGCCTCAACCTTGTCGAACAATTCCCATTAGATGAAGAGTTTGAGGATATTTATGATAAGGAGGCCAGCACCGACAACAGTAATCCAAAGACTAGCCATGAATTTGATGTGGAACAAGCTCTGCGTCAACCTTCCCGACCTCGAGAATCTGATAGTCAAAGGGATTCGAGGAAAAGAGATTCATGAGCTTCTTTCTCCTCTAGTGCCTAGAGTAAGGGAAAGAGACCCCGATGGTCCACAAGAGTGTCATCTGATGTGTTCATCGAGGGCCAAGTTTTGGAGGGTTTGGTGGCCAGGAGATCAGAACATGTTAGTTTTGGTCATGAGAAGAGAATATGGGTTAAAGATCTAAGCGTATCCCACATGTTGGCCCGAGGAGAAGAAGAAGTGGATTCCACCTTCTAGAATGTTTCGACCACTGCGGTTCAGGAAATTTTTGCTCCTTCTTTTCTTCCTATTTCTGCATCTTTGATTACCCTAGGCTCTACTCCTCCCTTGGAAAGGAATTCTCCATCCTTGAGCCCTAACTTAATAGTCCTTAATACATCCCCTCCTATTCGTAGCAAAATCACTAAGATTACCCGACATTCCAAGTGAGCAGCATCTGTTTTGGCCAATGCTGACTCTTTGTTTTCCCTATCAAGGGACCCTCTTGAAAGAGCTGAGACATTCATGCTAACCCCCACTCCCAGCCCATCAACTTCTCAGAAAACATCTTTCTGCCCAACCGTGTCTCTATTCACCCCTACTGGAAAATCTCTTGTTCAATCTCAGCTGGGTGTGCCACCTTTTCTATGATAACACTCCCTTTCGCCTCTCTGCATGCTCATACATCTGAGGTCTCCCCCTTTGTTACCCTTTTTGGTTTCCTTCCCAGTTCCCCTATTGTAGCACATAATTTCAATGTCCCTCAAACCCTCCAGGATCATTTCAACGCAACCAAGCTGGCTCAACGAAATGCTAAGTAGAGACAGCTCTTAAAGAATGTTGAGTTTCCAGCTACCAAGAAAATTGAAGCTTGTTACAATGAGTGGTATTCTCTCTTGATCAACACCATGA
>VDFB02379711.1:240845930-240935573 GCA_007258455.2 Sequoia sempervirens
CCCTACCATGTTAACCCTATGACATTGGAAAGCTAGTGAGCACACTAAATTTCCAATGCTCCACTAGCTTGCCAATGCGGTAGGATTGAAAAGGTAGGGGCAATGTATGCCTCATAGAAATGGGGTCTCATGGTGATATACATCACTGTGATACCCCATTTCTATGAGGCATACACTACCCTTACTTTGTCAACCCTACCACATTTCCAAGCTAGTGGAGCACCACTAGCTTGCGAATGTGGTAGGGTTGACAAGGTAGGGGCAGCACATTCCTCATAGAAATGGTGACTCATATTGATGATGCATCACCATGATCCCCATTTCTATGATGCATACGCTGCCCTTACCTTGTCAACCCTACCACATTGGCAATCTAGTGAGCTTGCTAGCTTTCCAATGCTCCACTAGCTTGCCAATGTGATAGGGTTGACACGGTAGGGGTAGCATATGCCTCATAGAAATGGGGACTCAAAGTAATGTATCTATGAGTTCCCATTTCTATGAGGTATATGATTCCCCTACATTTTCAACCCTATTGCATTGGAAAGCTAGTGGAGCATTGGCAAGCTAGTGAGCTCACTAGCTTGCCAATTCTCCACTACCTTGCCAATGTGGCTAGGTTTAGAAGTTAGACGCAACATATGCCTTATAGAAATGGGGACTCATGGTGACATACATCACCATAGGACCCCATTTCTATGAGGAATACACTACCCCAACCTTGTCAAACCTACATGCTTTGTCCATGCTTCCATTTTGAGCATATCTTGCAATCATGGCATTGCACATTATCACATTTCTTTAATACATTCCATAGGAAAAATTCATGTGAACTTTATCTATGGTAGAAAAACTCTTCTATAGGATGATTGTAAGTATTTTGTATGAATCCTTTAATGACATATATTTCATTTATTTGTATGGATTCATATTTTAGGAACTAATATTTATCTCATTACTATGCTATAGGTGAAATTATCCACCATTCCAAGGAAACAAACAAGGAGTAAACTAACATACGAAGAGTATGAAACCAATAAAGAAAAGGAGAGAGAACAAGTGAGGGAATATCATGAAAAGAATAAATTGGATACGATTGATGAAAACAAGCCAATTGAAGTCAAACCTCAACCATCAAAAAGAGAAAAGGAGTACGAAGCACAAAGGGCACAAATGCGAAAGTATTGTGGTAAGACAGATTTGAATATTGTTGTTGGAGACACAACCTCTACTATAAAGTGAATATGATGGGACACCATTAATCACAAGAAAATATGGAGGGACACCATCTACCACAAGTGAATATGGAGGGACACCATCTACTGAAAGTTAATATGGTTGGACACCATCCACCACATATCAAGTTGAGATTATATCATCACTCAGATTTGATGAAGGTATGCCATCATCCCCATGTGAACCTTAATGTATGGCATCTATTCCACCATCGATCGAAGGTACACAATCTAGCCCACCACACTTAAATATTGATGAAATTCCTAATGTTGAGATGTATGTACCTAGGAGAACACCTAGAATTTTGTGTAGAAAGCCAAACTATTTGATTAATATTAATGAGGACATTTTGCAACACATGCAAGGAAAGATTCCAGCATGCACTTGTAGAAGATTTGCTGATAAGATTTAGAAATTATTCTTTGAAAGGATAAATGAGACCACAAAATTTCAACTATTTATTGAAATGATGTGGGCTATAAAGTACTAAAACCTCATGAAGACTCTTGGTTTGAGAACATTGAATGCTTCCAGTGAAAACACTATTATGAAGAATCTAATGGATGCTTATGAGAGTGTGGGTAAGACCTCATGCTAAAAGGATAGTAATGTGACCTGATGTTTCATTACATTGAATTTGATAAGTAGTCAAGCAAAGAGAGCTTGTCTCATTAGAAAGATGAGTGAAAATTTGAGAATTAATAGAAAAACTTTATCAAGATTCATTCGAAGGTGCCATAGGTGGAAAATAACAGTGATTTGGCTTAGAGGGCCATAGCATATGGTTGACATTTAATATGGTCAGATAATTGTGCAACATAGTTCAAGAACTCACACATGTTCTATTGGTTGAGCAGGATGCGTGTCAATATAGGTGTTTAGCATATGTGGAACTTTTGTGAGCTCGGGCATGAAAAGGGGGAGCCTGATGGTGCAGGAGCATGTGTGAAAAGAGCATTAACATGAGAAGAATTAAATTATAAAGACAATGCAAAGTTGATAGATGCAAAATCAATCATCAAGTGGTGTAATGCTTCGATGGGTCCAAGTAATGAAGATACGTCTTTAGTTCATAGATTTTTTTGGTTGATGGATGATATTAACATTGCACCATCTGAGGATTGTTGTACACTAACAGGATTGAGTGAGGTACACTCTTTCCTTAGCTCAGATGCATGTTCATGGAGTATCAGTACACATAAAATGGCATGCTTTTTTTCTTCATGTACAATGCAAGCTTGGGATGATTGTGAGTCAAAGGAATGGGTTGAGAAATGGTCATTAAGTTATCTTAGCCCACTTCACACGTATCACCCTTTGGTGGCATTGGAACTAAAATAGATAGGTTCATCGATCAACTTTGACCACATACAAGATCTAGTTCAACTCGATAATATATCTACTTTCTTAGTTTTTGAAATTCCTATTATTACCTTACTTTGTAGTGTATTTGTAATGTTGACTAATTTCAAGAGATTTTCTGCAGATATCAATGTAGGGCATGTTTATGTCATTATTGTAGATGAAGAAAATGAAGAGGGAATGAACTATTACTTGTGTCATTTTTTTGAGGCCAAAAATAAATTGGAGGCCCTAGTTATAGATGGAGAAAACATCAAATACCCTATATGCTCAGTTGTTGTTACTGGAACATGGCTTAGAAGGTACCCACATAAGAGTGTTAAATATTGGCTGCTTCAGGACTTTTACATGCATCAGAAGATTCTCCATTACTCAAACCTTGTCATGGAATCCAATGTTCATTTGACCAAATATGGGGATAGACCTTTGAACAAGACCTTGTGGAAGGTCTGTGAGTCTGACCATGAGGCAATACTTGACACGATAAAGAGTAGAGTAGACCCAGATGGTTCATTGGATTAATTTGTAAGTATACACATTAGTTCTTATTAATTTTTACTTGTATGCACATTAATTTGTATGATGTCAATGCTATCATCTAATGTTTATATCATCTTCTTTTACATTTCTTATTTGTATATAACCTACTAAAAATTGATTGGTGTCCCCTTGCAGAAAATGTTGATTTTAAGCCATCCAAGAGAATCTCATCCAAAAAAGAAATGCAACATCCTTATTTTGATGATCTTGAAAAATATTAATTATTATTCTAAGCCATTATAAAAGTGTGTGTGAAGCTTAGCAAGGGAATTTCAAGTTATTCATTTGAAGTTAACCTTATCATGAGCACCTATGATGTACACATTATAAGAGCATCTTGAATTTCACTTTATTCTATTCATGAGAGGTGTTGTGTACAATAGGTATCTTGGAACTCCCAATGAAGATGTATGCCCATGAGTGACTAAGTTGAGAGACTGAAATTCCTATCCTCAATGGAAGAATTGAGATTTATGCCTTGTTGTTCACGACTTGGAACCAAATGGTGTGGATTTGTTGTCTGTAAGTGCCTTTTGTCTATTTTCATTTAATTTCTATTTTGGATGCTCTTTATTTTTCTTCTTTTACTTTTCCTATTTGTAAGTAAACTACTAAAAATTTATTGGTGTCTCCTTGGAGAAAATGATGATTTATGAGCCATCCAAGAGAATTTCATCCAAAAGGGAAATGCAACATCCTTATTTTGATGATCTTAAAAAATCTCAATTTTGATTTGAAGCCATTATAAAAGAAGTGAAGCATAGTGAGGGAATATCAAGTTATTCATTTGAAGTTAACCTCATCATGAGCACCTATGATACATACATTATAAGGGAATCTTGAATGTATGAGTGACATTGTAAAAGATCTGCGAGAACGGAGTACCTAAGGCATTGTGCCTACAAGTACAAGCACTTGGGTTTCAAAATAGTGAATGAAGCATATTAGAAAATTGTAGCACAAACAGAAGAATTAGGACAACCAAATAAATCTCATTTTATTGTATACATCATATTATTAATATAGTGAGTGTAATAACCATTGATGGTTACTAATCATTCTTTCTCTTCTTTTATTCTCTCTCTATTATAACTAGCACCAATTGGCTAACTTATTATAAAAACTTCATTTATTAAAAAAAATAAGCCTAATGATTATATATCAATATCAATATAGCATACAATCTATTCAAATGAACATTTTTAATGAGATTTACTCAAAGTTTGAAATTTATTGCTGCCCTCAAACATTTGTAATTCATGTAACGTAATCCCTTAACAATCCAAATTGCAAAAGGGAAGCAATATTTGATGGCCTATTACCCAAATACCATGTCAGGTATGGGAATTTTGTCTAAGGCATCAGGATCACATAGGGAACCTCTATAATAACCTCTCTCATTTTTCATTATCTCAGAATTGTCTTCCTGTGGTGTGCAGTTTTCACTTGATGGAAAAAGAGTCGAATGCAAGCAGCATAAATTTGAAAAGTGGTGCAACTTTCATTCTACAACTCATGTGACCAAATGGCCTATTCCAATGCATCCATATGGGTACATTTACGCTATGCATGGTCCTCTTTCATACCCAAACACGTGGAATTGATTTAAGCTACATTCAACTAGCTCAATCCCTTAAGGGTCCAAAGTGCAAAAGGGAAGCAATCTTTGATGGACTATTAATCAAAAATTGTAATGCTTATGAACTCTTTATCTGAGCCTACAAGATCATGCTGGGCCCCTCTAAAATAACCTCTCTTAGTTTTTCTTATCCCGTAGTTGCTTTCCCATGGTGTCCATATTTCACTTGATGGAAAAAGTGTCAAATATAAGTAGTGTAAAGTTGCAAAGTGGTGCAACTTTTGTTCTACAACTTGTGTGACCGAATAGACTATTCCAACGTATCTAGATGGGTATGTTTATGCTAGGCATGGTCCTCTTTCTCAACCAAATACATGGAATCGCTCTGAGCTACATTCAACCGACTCAATCCCTTAATGGTCTAAAGCGCAAAAGGGCAGGAATCTTTGATGAGCTATTACTCAAAAATCGTGAAGCTTACAAATACTCCATTTGAGCCTACAAGATTGTGTTGTGCCCCTCTACAATAACCTCTTATTTTTGTTATCTTAGAGTCATTTTTATGTGGTTTCCTATTTTCACTTGATAGAAAAAGTGTCAAATGCAAGAAGTGTAAAGTTGCAAAGTGGTGCAACTTTCGTTCTACAACTCGTGTGACAAAACAAACTATTCCAATGCAACCAAATGGGCACATTTACGCTAGGAATGGTCCTATTTCATACCCAAACAAGTGGAATCACTATTACCTACACTCAACAAGCTTGATCCCTTAAGGGTCCAAAGTGAAAAAGGGCAACAAACTTTGACCGGCTATTGGGTGATCCCACAATACTAGTTTACAATTTCTAGGAGATCCTGATTTTTGTTGATATCACATATTTTTAGAAAATATAATGATTTAAGCCTTGAAAAGTTCCATTTATAGGATTCCAATTGAATAATTTTTAATTGAACCACCTTAGATCAAACCCCCTTAGATAGAACCCTGCTAGTTTTAAACCATACCTATAATGAAGTTTCTATTACACCTATCAAAATGCTAATTAAAAACCACTTTTGATTTACCTTTTGGGGGATCAAATGAATTCATTTAAAATTTAGTTTTTGTAAGTATGTAGTCATTATTATAAGCTTCCCGATTTATTTTTATTTTTTATTCAAGGAGTAAACACTTTTGAACCAGAGCTATGAATTGGAATACAACCACTCAACAATACCACCCCAACGGGGTTTGAACCTTGGTGGTGAGAACAAAAATTCCACCTTTAAACCATCACACCATGCCAATATTTGCAAGCTTCCCAAAAATTATAATTTTAAATAAATTTAATTTAATTATTATATTTATTTTTTATTTCTTGTGAATGTAGGTTTTTCACCAAAAATCAAGCTCTATGTTCTGCACATGTGGAAAAATAGCATATTATCAAAGAAAAAAATTTGAAAAATATTAGTGCACTAGATATTGAATTCCTTTATCCAACAAAAAAATAAAATTGAATTTTGATATATACAAAAAATGTTATGTTGTATACTATCTGCCAATATATGAATTGTAATTGCTTTGACTTCAAAACTTGACTAAGGACAAAATATTGAATAAAACACTATGAAACCAAATGAAAGCACTAGATATTGTAGTTACAAATGTAAATTCAGAAAAAATAGAATTTTATCCTTCATAGAAAATAAATTTATGTTGTATACGGTGACCATCACTCCTTAAAAGTTGTGTTTACTAAAAAAAATAGTTTTCGAAAGAGATGGAAAAATAAGTGCAATTTGATTCCAAAAATTTTGAAAAAAATATATTTAGAATCTACATACAAACATTCACAAATCACTAGTTTGCATCATCTTCAAATTACTCAAGGTTTAGCTACTATAGGTGCCCGAAAGTGAAGATTTAGTTAGAAAAAATTAGTTCAGTGTACAGTTTGGCCAAAAATTGTAAAATAGTATTATGGGATCACCCTATTACTCAGAAACCATGATTCTTACAAAATCTCTATCTAAACCTACAGGATCGTGATGGGCCCCTCTACAATAACCTTGTCATTTTTTGTTATCTTAGAGTCGGTTTCCTATGGTGTGCAATTTTCACTTGATGGAAAAAGTGTCAAATGCAAGTAGTGTAAAGTTGCATAGTGGTACAACTTTTGTTCTACAACTCGTGTGACCAAATAGACTGTTCCAACACATCTGGATGGGTACGTTTAAGCTAGGAATGGTCCTGTTTTGCACCCAAACATGTATAATTGCTTTGAGATATGTTCAACAGGCTTGATTTGTTAAGGGTCCAAAGTGCAAAAGGGTAGTAATATTTGACGAGCTATTACTCATAAACCGTGATTCTTACAAACTCTCCATCTAAGCCTATGGGATTGTGTTGGGACCCTCTACAATAATCTCTCTCAGTTTTTGTTATCTCAAATTCATTTTCCTGTGGTTTTCAGTTTTCACTTGATGGAAAAAGTGTCAAATGCAAGTAGTGTAAAGTTACAAAGTGGTGCAACTTTCATTTTATAACTCATGTGACAAAAAAAAGTATTCCAACACATCCAAATGGATAAATTTATGCTAGGCATGGTCCTCTTTTACATCCAAGCATGCGGGATCACTCTGAGCTATGTTCAACTAGCTCGATCTCTTAAGGGTCCAAAGTGAAAAATGGAAGCAATCTTTGACAGGCTATTTCTCAAAATATGTGATGCTTACGAACTCTTTTCTAAGCCTACAAGATCACGTTGGGCCCTTCTACAATAAAATCTCTTATTTTTTTCTATCTTAGAGTTGTTTTCCCATGGTGTCCAGTTTTCACATGATGTATAAAGTGTCAAATGTAAGTAGTGTAAAGTTGCAAAGTGGTGCAACTTTCTTTCTACAACTCATGTGACCAAACAGACTGTTCCAACGTTTATAGATGGGTACATTTACACAAGTAATGGTCCTCTTTCACACTCAAACACATGGAATCACTTTGAGCTACATTCAATCGGCTTGATTCATTAAGGGTCCAAAGTGCAAATGTGTAGAAATCTCTGATGGGGTATTAATCGAAAACCACAATGCTTACGAACTCTCCATCTAAGCCTACAAGATCAGGTTGGGCCCCTCTACAATAAAATATCTTATTTTTTTTAATCTCTGAGTCATCCTCTTATGGTGTCCTATTTTCACTTAATGGGAAAAGTGTCAAATACAAGCAGTGTAAATTTGCAAACTAGTGCAACTTTTCTTCAACAACTTGTGTGACCAAATAGACTATTCCAGCGCATCACAATAGGTACGTTTACACTAGGCATGGTCCTCCTTCATACCCAAACACATGGAATCACTTTGAGCTATGGTCAATCAGCTCAATCCCTTATGATGGCATGTAAAAAAATTGAAAAGAGAAACATTCACACGACAGTTGAGAACTCTGAGTTCTCCACACAAAAAGAATATGATCATCCTCAAGTCTAGCAAGTGCAAGAATTTTTTCAATTATTCTCCCTGCCCTTACAAAAATATACAACCAATTGTAAATATGTACAATGGTGGAACCTGAAAATATTTTATTTTTCCTCAATTAAAAACTTTGGTTGTGAAGCATTTTTTCATTTTCAATTGAAATGATTTGCTATGCTTGAAAATTGGAATCTAAGAGAAACAAGTGATTCTCTCACGTACATTTATTATTTGGTGTGATAAATAAAATTTTCACCCTTTTTTCCATTTCTTATTTGTATTATAAATTATAAAGCTTTCTCCCAAGTCCATTTCCTATACAAGAAATAATATTGCAAAAAGTTGACATATACATCTTTTGACGTGTTTATATGCTGATAGATCAAGAACATAATAATTCATTATGTACTATGAGGATTCTACTGTGAAAATTTTTAAAGACTATTCAAGATAAATTTTTGTATGATAAAGTGTCAAGAAGTTAACTACTCATCATCTACTATGAATATTATTCTTTGCAAGTGTTGTGAAGATTATGTATCCTTTGCTTAATTGAGTTGTTCCAATCAAAAGATTAAATATACTGTAATATTTTTATGAAACATCTCATGGAATACCAATTGAAAACATGTTATTTGATTTTTGATAAAACATTTCATGGAACTCTTTGGATTAAATTGAATTGAGATATGTAAGAACAAGGGAGCATTAGGAAATACATCGCTCAAGGATCTTAAATAATCCTTCTCTCCAATTGCAATTTTGGGTGGATTATTGCTTTCAAAGTATTGGAAATGCTTTGCCTATTTTCTAGTTGGCAATTGTCATTCTAGAAATCTCATCTCTTGATATATATTATACTCATTCTTAATAAATTATCAAGTTAATAATCATTGCATTTATTTACAGTTAATATTTTCTTTTTAATTTGTACAATTTTATAATTTGTAAGTCTATTAGTATTCCTAGAAATATTGAAGTTGTTTAACATCAACTAATAAAGTTGTTTAGCATCAATCAATAAATATTCAAGACAAAACATGAAGTACAACAATGATCAATGCTAGGGATAACCAATTAATAAGTATACACATGAATAAGTCAAGCATACATGTGAATAAGGGAAGCACAAGTACTCAAAAACATGTAAGCCTTGAAGTATACACGTGAATGCATAGTATATGCAATTTAATACAAAGTATATGCATGAATACAAGGTATACACATGAAAAAACATAAGTTGCAAAGTATAAATTGGAATACATGTAGGTCACAAAGTATACATGTAAGTTGTAAAGTATACACTTGAATACACTTAACTCATATCTATTGAACCATGGATTTATAATGCAAATATGGACACCATTGATAATAATACAAAAAAATTGTATTAACCAAGTAGCCATGTAGGCATACATCAATATATGTCAATATAATTATAAAATCTATACAAAATAGTGATATAGGCTTAGGAGAATTTCATATAGGAATACACTGTCAAATATATCTAATATGTAAAATATGTACAAAAATGTCATATAAGCATACAACAAAGGGCTCTAGAATTAAAAGTCATTGCTTTACATCCTCTCGAAATAAATTATTTCCCTTTGCTTGTCGGCTAGATGGAAATAGGTATGTCACTCATTTATTCTGAGGCTGAGGAGTGCTCCTAGTGCTCCTCCTAGGATTTAGCTCTTGGCCAAGCTTTTTCTGTTACAATAAGAAGTAAAGGAATTAATATATAAAAATTACATTATAAAAAATGATATATTGAACAAAATAATCGCTTACCACTATTAGATGATCTCTCTCCTCATGGGAAAGATTCACATGCTAATGTTCTGGTGTGTTGAAGCCTTGTAGAAACCATCCAAAGAGAAATTAAACTATGAAACAATAATGGTTTGATTTTTCACTAACTAACAACTATAAAAACGAATGTAAATTGAAATTTAGTAATCTACCTCATACCTCCTCCATGAGAGCAATTGAGGACTCTATAGTAGATGAAACACCAAGCTCCATTTCCCTATGAAAATTCATATGTGTATCTGCTTCCAACATCTGAAAATAAAACAACAAATTAAATTCAATCACGAAAACTACAATAGTGATCCACATCATGGCTTATAATGTATCAGATAATAAACAAAATTTTGAGTACTTATTAAACTATGTATTTTTTACTGTCATGGTTACTTTTTTCCCTATCCATGGCTTGTTCAAAAGCACCTGTTTTTATGCTTTTACCCATAGCAGCAAGGTAGTGAATCGTTTGATAAAATGTTTTCATAGACATGTACGATAATTGTGGTAGGATAGAGAAGGAAGTGAACTATTTGAAAAAATGCCTCAAAGAAATGGGGTCTCATGGTGATTGAATTCCATTACAAACAAATGTGTCATGGCATTCCATTACCATAAGACCACATTTCTTTGAGACATTTTTTCAAATAGTTCATTGCCTTCTCTATGGTATTATGTTGGGATGGGGTGGATGGTATAGTGTGGTCTTGGTTATCAGATGGAGGACAATCATGACATGAAGAGGGAGGGGTGGCGACATGAAAAAGTGGAATAAAAGGTGGAAGGTTCCATGGACTGGTAAATTGAGGATGAGGACCTTGACAGGAATTTGGAGGGGAATTTTGGCTAAAGGGTTGGTTTCTATTCTTCAGGAAATGAGTTGTTTGAAAAAATGCCTCAAAGAAATGTGGTCTCATTTTAATGGAATGGCATTCCATCACCATGAGACCATATTTATTCAATGCATTTTTTCATACTACTCACTGCCTTGACTATGATATCTCTTACTATTATTCTTTGATAGATTTTTTCCAAGCATCCATAGTTTGTTGGAAAGCACCTATCTTAGGATTTTAGCCACAACAGTAAGGAAGTGAGTAGTTTGATAAAATTATTTGGTACACATGTATGGAAAATGTGGTAGCATAGAAAATGTGGTGATTTTTTTTAAGAAATGCCTCAAATAAATGTGGTCTCATGATGATGGAATGGCATTCCATCACCATGAGACAACATTTCTTCAAGGCATTTTTTCAAACTACTCACTGCCATGTCTATGCTATTGCTTACTATTATGCTTTGAAATATTTTTTCCAAGCATCCATAGTTTTTTGGAAAGAACCTTTTTTAGGCTTTTATCCATAGCAGAAAGGAAATGAACTATTTGGTAAAAATCTTTTGTAGAAATGTATGGAAAATGTGGCAGCATAGAAAAGGTGGTGAGCTATTTGAAAAAATGCCTCAAAGAAATTGGGTCTCATGGTGATGGAAATTTCCATGAGACCACATTTCTTTGAGGCATTTTTTTAACAACTCATTTCCTTGTACATGCTATTGCTTACTATTATTCTTTCATATATTTTTCCCAAGCATTCATAGCATACATAAGGCAGTGAACTATTTGAAAAGATGCCTCAGTAAAAAGTGGTCTCATGGAATCCCATGACAAGAAAATGAAATTGGAAGATGCTCCTACTTATTACTTATGCTATGTGAAGTAATTGCATCATTGCTTATGTTGACTTTCTAAACAAGCATAGTGTAGTTAAAAAAAAATCATCTATCAACATCTAGTTATTAGTTATGGAATGTGCAACAATACTTTGAGTTTGAAATATGTGCAATGCAATGTAATCAATGGAATGAATATAAACTACACAAATCTATTAAGTACAATTCATTAGTTAAACTCTTTATTCTATTACCTAGATGTAGGTTTGTTTAAATCCACTGGCATTGGGAGGTGTTTCCATGAAACCTCCAATATTAGCCTATTCAACATCCAAAATCACATATTAGAATACCATTCATAAAGAAATTCTTTTAACATGTAATAAATTTATAATTGTTTACTAGTTACATACCTCAATGGTAGATGTAGTGGAGTAACAGTAGGTGTAGGGTTGGTGTATCTAGTATCAACACTGTGACCCTAACATTTTATCAAAATCATAAAACTAAATTAGTTAATCTTGCATTTTAAAATTGAAATTCAATAAATTAAATTCAATGAACATGGTAACATTTACCTAAGTATCGATTCCATAGGCCTCATTCAAAATTCTATCTGCCCTCACCATCTCCATAGCTACAGATGTATCTTGCATAGCAGCCTCCTGTGTTTCGATGGGGTCATATGAACAAGTCACCCTGCAAGCCTGACACAAATGTGGTCAAAGCCCACCACTCGAAAACTCCCCTAGATGGTGTTGTAGTATAGGGCTAGCATGCTAGATGACACTCTGGGTCAAAGAGTTGATGGCCTGCAAACTATCTACCTTAGTACTCTCCTTTGTAATGGAAGGGATAACGATTTTCTCATGAGGCGGCCTAGTGAGAGGTCATCTCGCTTTCCGCCTAGGATCGTGTTGTGCACCAGGTATATCTTGAGTCGACCCCCCATCTCTCCCTTGGAAGTCCCTCATATCAAAATAATTTGGGAATTTTTTCAGGATGAAGTCATATTATAGTTTCCTCAGGAAATATTGCAAGACTTCGCAATTGTTGCATGGTGGGTAATCAAAAACCATGTACCACCTATCCCAAAAACAGTTCCTAATATGTTATTGGTGGCACCAATGGATAGGAAACATCTTCACATTGAGGCTAAGATTTACATTTGTGTGTGGATCAATGAATGATGAGCACAAATCTATTTTTTTTATTTTAAGATATTTTACATCTTTATATGATAATTTATCCCGTGAAATAATCCCTAGCCACTTGCATCCTACCTTGCCAACTAGTTAATTATTTATTTATTGAACTCTACATGTTTTATAATTTCTTTGAGTGAATTTTCAAGGGTTTTTCTTTCCATTGTTGAACCATTTGGACCATTCAACCTTGTGATTAACTCAATTTTTTTTTATTGTTTTCAATTTCACTCATTAAATTTTGCTGAGTGCCAGGAGGATGTTGAGGGATTGGTGGAGTAGATTTTTGTTGTGGTTATTGAACTTGAGTATTTTGTTGATGTTGTTGTTGCTCTACTTGTTCAAGATTTTTTTCCTATTTTTGTTGCTCTTCCTGTTGAGGGCTTTCAGGAGGGTTTGCAGGTTCATTAACATCTCCTAAAAATTCATCAAAAAAAATATCAAAAAGTAACCTAAAACTAATAAATTCACAACAAAAAACAAACAATCATTTCCCCTTAGACCTCCTCATTGATGTAATGGATTCTTGGCGATGAAACAAAAAATATTTGATGAAAAAACTTGCAACATGACTCCTCCCAGAATGCAAGCGTGTAAGTGAAAGGAATTTGGTCGTGGGTAGAAAAAAAATAGTCACAATGCAAATGAATTCGATTTCCTTTTTTTTTTCTTTTAATGGTGCATAATGTGAGTGTGTTATAACATGAGTGCATTACAACGTGCTTGTGTTATAGGATCAGTGTGGCCAAGCCATAACGTGACTCGCGTTATAATGTGCTCGTGTTATAATGTGCTCGCTTTATGAGCTATCAATTTTTTTTAAAAAAATTGGCTAGAAATTGGTCCCCCATCTTTCTACATGCACCCAATGTTAAAAACATTGTGTTAAGTTTTCTTTGATAGTTCAAATAGCTAATTTTCATTTTTTTAAGATTCTATGTTTAATTCTAGCTTTCGAAAATTGGATTATGTCTATTGAACTTTTCCATTTTTTGTAAAATTTTGTCATTTTCCATATTATGTTATGCAAGAAGGGTTTTGTAAGTTTTTGGATATTTCTGTTAATCTTTAGAATTTTCTTATGTCTTATTGGACCTTAATGGGTGCTTTCCATGAGGAGATTTGAAAGACTAAACTATGCTTTCTCTAGTCTTTGTTTCTCTTTCTCTTCCCAACAATGAATTGTCTGCAGAATTCTATGTCTATCATATCAGTTATAAAGAATAGTTAAGGTTTGAAATGTTATAAAAGCTTTGGAAAATTTCTATTTTATGTTTTGTTTGTAATTCTTTCCACCTTTTCCCCAAAACACAAAGAAGATCCAACTTTCTATAAAAATCTCAGAGGTCATTTAATGATGTGCAAATTGGTCCCCCACTCACTAGATTTCCCATAAGGTTGTCGAAGAAGCATAAGATTTGATGATCAACATTTACCATCTCATCGGCCCATCAAAGGGACATGGTCTCATGTCTGCTTGAAGTCTTAATGTCACCTCAACAAATCCAATCACCCCATTGAAGGTGATGGATTAAAAATTCATTTTTAGGTCCTTTTGAGCTCGGTAATAGCACGTCACAAGTTTCCCACAGGTAGGGTTTAAGGTTTTTCTCATGTAGCATTGTTGTCAAATTCTTCACTTATAAATCTTGGGTATTTTAATTTTGCATTGACTTGCGTTGCTCAGTTGGTGGTGGTTTAAGTTTCCTTTCGAGCCATCGCTACACGTTCCTTACCGGCCCCTTTGTTTAGGTTACCTAGTCACTTTCAACTATGAAGTGTTTATTTTTCCCAAATTCAAGCTTTAATATTTCACTCATAAATGGCTTAAGTCAAAGTCATCAACCTTCAAGGGTAAAATGTCATTGGTCTAGTCATGGCCCTCTTTTATAACTAACTATTGTCGCATGTGTAGGATTCATAATCACTAGATTGTGGGATTTAATCTGAGCCGCTACCTACTAGCTCGTGGATCCCTGCTGGCTCGCAAATCCCAAATGATGGTACTTTAATTGTTATGTGGTCCACAAGATGCTGACATGTGTCTAACCATGGGTCCCAACCCCATCGGCACTTTCCATTCCAATGCTCGAAGTTTGGAGATCAACGGTGATTATTAAGAGAGAAGAGTAGATCGCAGTCATTCCCCACTATCTCGCTAAGGGAAGGCACAAGGTTGTTAAAAGCTATGAGGTTTGCAAGCAGCCACCACATATTTCCTACGGCTACTGGAATTTGGAGACCACAGGTACATGAAAGAGGATCTGGCTGGCATATTTTTATTGGCCAATTTGCTTGAGTTGGAATGACACTGAAATTAAAATGTGGTTGACTCATTCTGAGTCATTTGACATAGCCATCTCAGCTAAAGATCAACAACTCACATTCAAAATACAAAGTACACCCATTGTAATTGTTTTGCTTTGTACGAGCAAGCAGTAATGGCGAAGGTGACTCATAAATCTACTCAATTTCCCTTAAAACATATGAATGTGGTCATTTCTTGCACAATTGGGATTTGAAGATGTGTTGGGAGCAATACGAGAAATTGAAAGAATTGGCTTACAGAGTTCATCTCAAACACCATTAGGGTTATTGTTGTTGAAATTCGTAAGTACAATAAATGTACTTTTATGGGTTTTCTCAGTCTTTCTGAATTAGGGTTGGTTTTAAATTTTCTTTATGTGAATATGCTTTATTTATTTTCTTTAATTGCTCATAATTATGGTTAATTCCATCTATAAAAGTTGTAGTCCCATGAAACCCTTTGGAATTAGCATTCACATTGAGTCTTAGGTTTGAGTTAGGAAGTTGGTGGTTGAAATTTGTCTTGTTAAAAAGCTGGTTTGCTTAAAATTCATGGCTCCCAAAGTACAAATGGCCACTCTTTCTACCCAGTCCAGAACATTCTCCTAGGATGTGATTGACCTATTACCCTCTTCCACAAATAAGAAACCTGAAGGAAAATTCTTATTCTATGGCCCTACTTTTAAAGAGGGAGTGATGGATAAATAGTGCTTCATAAAGGATGTTGAATTTCTTTATACTGGATGATAGCTCTTTCAACACTAGTTTGGGTATAGGAACCTTGGAGCCCCTCTTTATAAACCTTGGAGGTTAGATACATGGGAAAATTAGTTGTTCCCAATGTGTACGTGGATGTGGATCTTCTGAAAGATATCACCTCGATGTATGATCCAGTTTCTAGGGTTGTCAAAAAATTTGATGGGAGGGATATGGTAAAGATAACCAAGAAAGAAATTGAAGATGTATTTGACCTGCATGAGTGGAGTTAGGATTTGGTCCCTCTGAATATGGATGATATTAGGAAAGAGCACAACAATACCAAATTATTCATCAGGAAAAAGATGTTTCCCTTGCATACTATTGTAACTGGTACCTGGAAGCATAGAAAGAAAATCAAAATCGGTGAGAAGGAACTCGAGCCTTTCCCAATGAGCTACTTTGCAATCTATTTCAGGAAAACTATAAACTCCCTATGTAAAATCCTTGGTTTTTCTCCATCAAACACACTGCAGAAAGAATATAGCTATCTGGCAACACATCTGCAACACCCAGCCTATAACAGTCTATGATTATGGTACTTATCTAGTAGAACATATCCACAAGGGTTTGGTTGATCAAGGGAAGAAATTGGTGAAATTCTAGTGGTATTCACTATTAATGCATATGTTTTTGCATAAAGGGTAGAAGGTATTTGAGAAAGATGGGTATGTGCAGGATCATGATGGGCCAAAAAGTGGCGATATGATGGGTATGTGTAGGGTATGTGGCTGACGAATTTTTTTAACCCAAAATTGATGAAACAAAAAGGGTTTTTTAATGAGATTTTCAAATTTCAACCAATATAAATTATTCTTTACTTTGAATTTAATAAATAATTATTATTCATTTTCCATTTGAATTATGACTAACGTCTTGATTGATAGGATGATTGAAAAACATTTGTATCTTTCAAACAGTATCACATTATATGCTTCACATACTATAGGATTAAAAAATAAAAAATCAAATTTCATGAAGTTTTGACCAAGTTAAGGTGGTCAAACATAAGAGTTTTTTATATTTTTAAAAGTTGTAATAAAAAATTCATAATTAATTATTTACTTGGAAAAAATTACAAAAAAATATGCATCACATCGGGACATGAGTCCTCTACTTATATCTAAAATCCTATTAAAAATATTATCATTTTATTGTGGTTAGGGTGGTCAGACAAAAACCTACTTGTTATTTTTCCCTAAAATTTGATTACTACTGCATTGAAATTTCAAATCTTCACCAAAAAGATTTTTTTTTTAAATAAACCTAGTAGTTTAGAATCTACATTCATTTTGCTACAAATTCTATTCTTACATATTTTTAAAATAATATAAATAACTTATTCAAATTTTTACGTCAAGTTGGATAACTCTAATTTTTCTAAATTTTTCACCACTTAAGGGCTTGTTTTTCTATGATGATCCTACACATACCTAGATATAACTCTGAAAATGAGGGTAGAAGGTATTGATTTGTCTATTCAGTGTTGGACCCAGATCTTGGACAAGGATGATCTGAGGTATAATTATGTGATGTTCCAAAATGCTTTTGCATCAAGAATAAGGCGATCCTTGATCTATGAACCATAAAGAATTCCTAAAGAGATTCATGAATTCTTGAGACCTATGGAGTTGAGGCCAGAATTGAATTTGAGCCACAATTAGGGAGACTTGATTTATACCCTAATAAAACATTATTTAGAGTATATGGTAATGGTCTAGATCCATATGTTTTTCTGAGAGATGTGCCACTAAGGATAGGATTTCTTGAGATCATGAGATAGTTGTGAGTTTCACATATAGTACACTTACCTGATACATCAAGGAAAGGTTCATTCTTTCCAGAGTGTACAACCTTTGTCAATTATGTTCTTGTGAAAGGGGAATGGAAGCAATTAGTACATCTATTGGCACCTTAAAAGTTAGAGACTATGTGCCAAAGGAATCATGATCCTAAGGGTTTTATTTCCAAATTGAAAGTAGATAAAAGGATGGGTACTTTTGTGCATAACTTTGATTACCCTAAAGATGTCATCAAAAACATTTTTAGCTTTCTAGAGCAAGATGAAAGGAAATCTAAATACCTTTCTTATAGGAAAATGTTAGAATCAAAATGGAAGAAGGATCCCAATTGTGATCCTCTGCCAAATATACCTAATGAATTTAGTTGGGCTATGTATGTTAGGAATAATCTTGAGAATGTAGTTGGTATATTGAGGGAGAAATGAGAGGTTATAGACAAAGGCAAAGAAAGAGTGGTTGAAGAAGAGACCAATGTAACATTGGAAGAAAGGCCTACTTATCAACCACCAAAGAAACTGAGAATTTACTCCAAAAGGAAGAAAATAGTGGATGAAGAACAAACCTTGCAGACCCCTATCACTTTTGAGGGATCAAAGGAAACTTCTTCTGAGAGAGTAATGCCATCATCTCTAGGGTAGATTCCTCCACCTGTAATTGATCTTGATTCACCCCCAAGAGATCTTGCTCCATTGGAGAAGGCACCCCTCAAGAAGCAAAGAACTGAGGCAAGTGGAGTGGTCAAATATTTTGATATATATGAAGATGATATATTTATCACTCTTGAGGATATGAAACAAGGAATGCTCCCTACTGTAGGGTAAATTTCCTCAAGTTCAATTTAAAGCAGTCTCAAATTGTGAAAATTTGATATCAGTGGTCTAAATAGTGTAGATGACTTGAGGATTGAAGCTTGTAAGAGGTTTATGAAAGACGACTCCTTTGTTGAAACATTTGCATTTAGATATTTTTGGTGGAAATCTAAAGTTGCAGAATATGTAGAGAAAGTGGCCACTGAAAGGAATTTTCATCCATAGTTACCTGTAAGTGTCATTCAAGCCAATGTGAAAAGCATTATGAAGAATGAATTTCAAAATATTAATGCCCAAGATGGAAGAGAGCTTGTAAAAAAATGTGGTGTGTTATTGTTTCCTGAATGGGACATTGTTGATGCTATAGTCCTAGATGCTATATGAAGGCCTGAAAGTCCTATATTGCAAACAAAAGAGGAGTTAGAAATGGCACTTCATAGATCTACATTTATTGAAGATTGGGACACACTAGCAATCTGTTCACTATCTGTGGAATCTAGGAAACTAGTACTTTATGAGTCATCTGATGTTAGTGGGTAGTTACTTGTGAGAAGAGTTGTTGATACCTCTGCCTTGGAAGTAGCTGATATGGAAGTTAATGCTAATGGATTCAATAAAGAAACTATGGAACACCTTACCCTTGAAAGGGACAACTTCAAGAACAAGTACCATGAGCTACTCAATGAATATGATAGAACTCAATAAGAGGTAGTTGTGCTAGAGACAAAACTGGTGTTTTATAAGAAAAAGGAGGAAATACAGAGAGATCATGGCTAGGCCAACTCAAGTCGCCTATCTCCACCTTCTCCACTAGAACATTCTTAATCTTCCCCTCAAGATCAGGCCTTGGCAATGGTGCCATATAATTTTGGACAAGAGCCACTTTTAGTTGAGGAACCAAGCAAATAAGGTCCCAGTTCATCTAACGCACCTACTAGGGAACAACTTCTTTCAGAAGTTGAGATATATAAGAAGTTGCTAGAACAAACACAAGACACAATGTACAAGAACATCTCGAAGATTGTTCATACTGTCTTGGAGCATCTAAATATGAAAATCTAGGCCAAACTAAATAGTGTGCATGGCAATTATGCCCTAATGATCTGAGCAATAGGATTATGTCAAAGAGATAAGGAATTGGCTATGCCAATCTTGAATAAGTGGATTCCAAGGGCTGAGAGATTGAAGTTGAAAACAATTGGAGCTAGCCAACATTAGGATACATACCCTAATGTGCTTCCAACATATACATTTGTGAGTGAACTCAGTGAGCAGAAGTTTCAGGGATACATAGCCCCACTAGAATAGAAGATAAAGGAATTAAAAGCTCATTATTATTTGGCAGATTTGTCATTGTTTCTAGATATACATCTCACTTATACTGAACCAAGTCATTGCAAATGTGGAAAAAGGAGATGGATGATGTTATTTCTTCCCAAGTGAATGAAATTTGCAAGAAGGTTAATATTATTACCTTTAATGACACTTTGAGAAATTTTGACATTTATTATCAGTTTTCTAGAGGACTTTGACAAGGAATCCAATTTTATGATGACTAAGTATTCCCCATATAGGAAGAAGTTGGATGAAATCATCAATTTCAATTGGACATTTGATGAAGAATATGAAGAATGGGGAAGGGTATTGGTTGGTCGACTAGGTTTGTAAACATGATGGTGAAACATATAATTGGTCAAGTATAGTATAGGTTTGGCCTCAGAAGTTACAATGTATAAAATGTATGTTTCACAGGTAAATATCAGTTGTTGATGATGTGGAATGTTGACTGGGATGCTAACTTACTTTTGCATCATTTTGTCATCTTTTTCGATGAAATCAACGTGCTACAACTTAGAAGATTATTCTTTTTGACATGTTCCTTTTGGGAAGGCAGTTTTGTTTCTTACAACACATGTAAATATTCTTTATCTCAAGTGTATTCCCTCCAATTTGAATAATTCAAATATAACTAAATTAGGGAATATGTTTTGTAGTGGTCCAATTATAATGTGACATGTGTACATTTGGCCTGAGGCTTGTTTTTTATCCCTTGTTCTATAAAAGGGAATTTAGGGCCATTTGTGTGGGTCCTTTGTTGAATTTTGGAATCTAATTGTGAAATTTGAGAACACAAAGTGAATATGTAAGTCCTAGTCTAATGCTTTGAGTCTAGATAGTAGATTTTGTCAAATGTATGGTTTCTGAGCATACTTGAATGATAATGGAGATTTTTTGAGTCTATAGTCTCTCCATTTAGATTTGTATTCAAATTATTAATGAAAATTCTAATCAAATATCATTTCATTAATTGTCATCATTTACTTGTTGTGATATATGTTTTGGTTTTAGCTCTAGTTCATGGAATGGGTTAAAATACTGAAATCAATTCATGAATTTGTATCCAGGATGATTGGATCTGATAAGTAGTCTTTAGAGTTTGGTTACAAAATTGTGAACTACAAAGTAAATGTCACTGAGATCATGGGTGTTCAGAATTAAATATTCCTTATATTTCAATTTTCTTAGACTCCTAGCCCATAGATAATGGCACTGATCCTAACCCTTTACATCTTTCTCTTGGTTCTAGTTACCCGACTTGAGAACAATCTTTTAAATAATCATTGATCTATCTTTAATTTTCTGTGGTTTGTATTATTTCATATTCTTAGATTGGGATGCATAATTCATTCAAGGAATTTCCAAATTCTTGAGTAATTTCATCTTATTAGTCATAGGTGAGAATATATCTGCTTGAATATGCAATGTATACATGACTTGTGTAAAATAATTGTATAGTGTACATTGTGGGACCACCCTCCTAGGTTTTGTAGAGCCTGAAGTGTAGGAGAAAAATAAATTGGTGTTGTATCTCATTCATTGGCCAATTATCTTATAGGTATTTGAGAATTGAGTCTGGAAAAATCATAGATACCTAGCGAGATATGATTGGTTCGTTGAAAACAACCAACAGAATGGCGACGTTGTCGGGGACGTAAGCTTTCCTATTATTAGTGTTGACAATGATTTTACTCATAGAAAATAGGTCAAATAAAATCTACACAGACAAGACCACGAAGAGCCTATCCTTCTTGAAAGATATGGAACACAGACAACCTAAGGGGAAATTCTACATTACAGGACAAAGATTGGCTTAAGTTCAATCCCAAGTCTCTAGGTCATGGTTGCACTAGGGTCACTCTCGAGTAATGATGTGCTATTTTTGTTAATCTCAAAGGGACTATGGTTATCTCTAGCTTTGCTAAAAATTATACGAATTTCACATAAAATTTCACTTCATTCATCAAATAACATCATGAAATCAAAAGATTCAACATAATATTTCATGAACATCACAATTACTTTGCTATCACTTAAGTAGATTTAGCATTAAGCATTCAACAACTTCATGGAAAATAAAATATTTTCAACAAAATTCTTTCCATTCATTTAATTTTTTTTGGAACATTTTCAAGTATTAAACATCTATTCAAAAACAGTATAAAAAATACTAAAAAAAAAAAAAATTGTCTAGGTTATTCTCCATGGATACCCCAAAGAATTAATCGAAATACAGCAAGCTGCTTTATACTTCACCAGATTGCTTCACAACTACATATAAAATGGTGCAATATTTTAAAGAGAGTGTTTCATTTATGGACACCGAGTAGGTTTTGTATGTACCCTTAAACGATGCAGTATACAGTCTTGTTCATCTGAACTTACAAAACTAGCTACAAAAGATAATGAGATAGGTAGCTATCCATAAAGCTCTGATATCAATTAATGTCTACGTGCATACAGATTTTTACACTAGAATGGTTCATAAAGCATGAGAAAAGAACAAAACTTAAAAAATTTATGCTCCTTCGACATCCACAAATTCCAAACTTAAAATAAAAATAAAGGACGAGATAGCCTTTTATAGAAACAAGGCCCCAAAAGTTTGACCTAAAATTCAATCCAAAGAATTAGAAACAACAAATTAAAATGTGGCACGTGGCATCTACCAACTATCATCAAGAACATTCTAGAATAAGTCAAGGCTTTGAATTCGTCTATAGCAACACTTTTCTTCATACTTCAACACAAACACTTTCCATTAACTAGGTATACCAGATTCCTTCCAAAGCACCAGAGTGAGGAACACATATTGGAACTAGGACCAACCTGAAAATTTAATATTGAAACCAAAATAAACTTCATCATATTTCCGGTATTGGGTATTCGGTTCTTTCTCTTTTCACTTATGACTTGGGCTCTAGGATTCTTCCTTCTCTCTTCAACTGATATTCTTGAAAATCCCTTAATACTTGATGCATGTGCTCTTTTGAAATTCTTCATATTTCTCTCCAAGTGAGGTTGATCCTAATATATTCTTTAGTTACTCGAAGTATGATGTCATTTTTCTGTGCTTTGTCTGATTCATACTTGGTTATAACATTTTTTTCACTGTATTATCTCATCAATGACCTCCAACGTTAACAATTGAACAAGATCTCTATTTTTTATTTCTATCCATTCCTTGAAAGCTTTAGCTTATTTTTCCTCCTATCCTAGTGTTTGAGGATCAAAACCTTTATGTGCTATTATTTCAATAAATTCTTCATTTTCACTAATCAATCTTCTGCACACAACGGTGACTTTTTTAAATCCTTCAATACATTGTATTAACATGTCACCTTCTCATTTCAGTTGTTTCTTCCATTTTGATGGCAATGAAATTTCATGTCCTGATATTACATTACTCTGTATTAATTCTTGGATGTCTGACTACATGAGAATTTCAATGTTTCACCTTTCTTTGATGACCTACTCCTAGAGAAGTTCACATTCATCTTCAAATCTTTTCAATTTCTTTGAATGATGGAATGCTTCCTTGTACTTTTGTATTGCATATGTAATAAATTTTTCTCCCTACTTTACCCAATATTGAATCCATTCTTCAAACATGTTCATTTTATGACGAATTGCAACAATTGCATCTACTTGCTCCTGTGACATCAACACTAGATGTTGGGGTAGCTCAGCTTGTTCTCGACTAGATAAAGTTAATGAATTAATGAAGTGTTCCAAGGTAGCAACCCATTATTTTAATTCTCTTTTCTTTTGTTTATATTTTTGTACTCTGGCAATAGTAGCATTTAAATTTACTATTATTTCTTCTAACTCATGCTGCCATGATGAGTGCCCAAGATTAATACTTGTGATCTTATACTCCTTAGGCATTATTTCATGTTTGTCTTTATCATTTGTTGGAGTGGCTATCTGAATGGTTATATTTCCATCTGCATTCCTCTATATGACATGCTTTGTATTTGCTCTATACCTAGGTTTAGGAGTACCTACTTCTTGTATAAAATTATTAAGATTCAAAGGTAATACTTCCACTTCCATTGGAGAAGCTAATTCCCTAATTAACCAATCAGGTATACCATCATATTGTTGTACCTCTGTAACATTCCTTTTTTCATATTTACCACTTGTTTCAGGAACCTCTATTTGACTTGCCACATTTTCTGAAATGGGGATTTCTTTAGTGATATCTGGCATAGATTTGGGATTGGTAGGATTTGACACTTCCTCCTTTGTTTGGAGACTTATATTTTCCTATCTATCCAGATTTTCCATTTCATCTCTCTCAGCATTATCTTGTTCATTCACTGCTACACTAGGATTCTCTCTATTTTCAATTCCATCTTCTGCAAACTGTGTAGCTTCTTCTCTTGCAATTTTAGTTTCAACTTCATTTTCAGCATGGCCTTTCTCTGATTCTTCAAAGGCATGGGAGTGTTCATTACATTTTTCATATTTGCAAGTGAAGGCTGGGAATCAAGAGTAACTTCAACAATTCTTTCATCAATAGGATTATGCTCTGCAGTCTCCCCTATTTCCATTTCAAATATGCTAGGGTTTCCTGCCTCTAAGGTGAGCGTTCCTTGAATAAACTCTTCTTTTTCAATATTTATGGGGTTAGAGGTTGTATCTTGAATTTCTTCTATCACCGAGTGTAGCATGGGTTTATCATTAGACTTCTTTTCTTTCACTTTTTCCCACATAGGACCCCATTTTTCCACCTATTCTTTAATTCTAGATTCATCTTCCTTAGAAATTTCCTATAAAGCCATAGGAGTCCCTCCCAGTGCTTGTTTCATACTAGCCATATTAACAAAAGGGGGAGAGGTAAATAGTGTTGCAACCCTTTGAGATGCAAACCTAGTTTGTGCACCAACATTCTATGTTGCTCCTATTCCTTCATCAATAATTACTCTTGTTATTTGTATAGTTATAGAGGAAGATGCACCTTTAGATCTCACTTTTGATTTATCTTTACTTGTCTCTACACCTTTCTGTTTATCAGATGGTTTTATGGGAACTTCTTGTCTTGTAGTTTCAGGGGTTCTTTCTTCAATTCTCATACCTGGAGTCGCCTTATGGGTATGTGCAGGATCATCATGGAAAAAATAGGCCCTTAAGTGGCAAAAAAATTAGAAAAATCAGAGTTAGGCAACTTAACGTAAAAATTTGAATAAGATATCTATATTATTTCAAAAATATGTAAGAATAGAATATGTAGAAAATTGAATGTAGTTTCTAAACTACTAGGTTTTTTTTTCTAAAACTAATCTATTTGGTGAAAATTTTAAATTTCAATGCAGTGGTACTTAAATTTCAGGGAAAAAATAAGAAGTAGGTGTCTATCTGACCACAATAAAATGATAATATTTTTTAATAAGATTAAATAGATATAAGTAGAGGACTCATGCCCCGATGTGATGCATATTTTTTTGTAATATTTTTCCAACTAAATAATTAATTATGAATTTTTTATTACGACATTTTAAAAATATAAAAATAGTATATTTTGACCACCTTAACTTAAAAAACTTCATGAAATTTTTTTTTTTAATCTATAGTATACGAAGCATAGAATGTGTGTTTTGGATTCAAAAAATGAGATAGTTTGAAAGCTATACATGTTTTTCAATAAGCCTATCAATTAGGACATTAGTCGTAATTTGAATAGAAAATAAATAATAATTACTTATTAAATTTAAAGTAAATCATAATTTATATTGGTGGAAAGCTAAGAATCTCCTTTAAAAACCCTTTTCGCTTCATCAATTTTGGGTAAAAAAATAGTCATTAGCCACATACCCATCATATTTCCACTTTTTGGCCCATCATGATCTTGCACATACCCTTACTAGCCTTTATTTTCTTCTTGGTAGGCTCTCCACTTTCAAAAGCAGTTTCATCTCTTTTTTTCCTTCTTTTATCTTCTGAGAAGATATATTTGATTCCGTTTTCTCTCAAACCTTTGCAAAAATCATCAATCTAGTGTCAAATATACCTTAACACTAGTCTACTGAAAGCATCAATTGATGTCATATCTTCATCATCAACACTTGGGTCTAGAACGGGTTCATCATATACCCTATCATCATTGTAAAATTGATTCAACACCTAACCATTATTTTCTTCCAATTGGTCTTGGATGTCATAAATCTTGAGCATCCAAGCAAATCTTAAAGTCTTTCTTTCATATTTTTTTCTTCTTACCACAAGCTCATCTTCACAGTTAAGCCAATAATCTTCTAGATGAGGCACATGAGCATGAAAACTAGCTATATTTTTAGCAATATTTCCTTCAATATCATAATACATTCTCTGGAGTGGGAATTATTTAAAATGGTAGGTCCTCAATTATTCTCCACATAAATCAATTACTCTAATTGCACTACATTTATAATTTCCTATTGTAATGGGAAATTTAAAAGAGGCCTTTTTGTGAGCATGGCTATAAAGAGCCTGAGATGGTTTTAACTGTCTCACTAATTCCAATAAAACAATTTTATTTGTAGGATACCTGTGCAACATGAATGGGTGTCCATCAAATCCCTCCACTTTAATGTAGGAGTAAGTTGGGAACTGTATGTATGAACCTCCCATAGGCGAAATGGAACTTTATGCTTCTAGGGATAATCTTTTAGCTTTATTACCTTCCATTGTTCTCACCAATTTCATGGAGAACAAATCATGAAATTTCATGTAATCATCTTTTTACCTATGGATGATGATTTGGGGTAGATGTGCATATATTAAATTGCTTCCAACCTTTGTGCCTAGAGTACCAATTTGTTTCAACCCTTATTTACTAGCTCTAATAGCACAAGAGTAAATAACATATGATGACATGTAGAAGAATCTAGTTTTGTAGAATGTAGTAATTTGTTAATGTAGTCTTTCACTTATCAGTTTTCCCCTATGCAATTTCCACAAGACCCTCTATCATGCAGGATACTATCATGAACATCCAGGGTTCAAATTTGCTTGCATCTCTTAAACCAATGACTCTGCTCAACACAGTTATAATGTCTTGTATTTATTGTTTAAATATAGAAGTTTGAATTGCCTTGTTTTGTTGTGTAATTGGCTATTGGCACCATTGGTTGTTCATAATTTCTCTATAACACTCTTCATCGCTTTGATATGTTCTAGTCTTGGCCTTTAGGTTGAAATTAAACATTTTTGCATAAATGGGGAGACCAAATGTGTATATGATTTCTTTCTGTGACAAGTCTATATAAATTCTCCCTTGTTTCTCAACAATCCTCTTGGATAGGTTGTAATGATTTATACATTGCATAACTAATTCAGGAGCTTCCATTAGTGGTAGAAACCCTCCTGTAGGAAGTAACCCATTTTACACAACACTCTTGGTACACTGAGAAGAATTCTCTTGTAATAGTTGTGAATGTATTTCAATGTTAGAAGACCATCCCATATTAGTGTCTATAACCACTACATTGACGAGTATGGCTTGTTAATTGCAATACTTAAATTCATCTTCTTCCCTTGCATCAAAAGTACTCAATTTGTATATAATGTCCTCTGCAATTTTCAAAATATGTATCTTATATGCGAGTTAGGGTTAGATTTAACCAAAACTTATGTTTCATAAAATTTTCAATTCATTTTCAATTAAATTTAACAAATCAGAGAATAATCAACATTTCAATTTCTGAATGGGAAATACCATTATTGAGATTTTTTGAGCCTGAGAAACACTTAACAAAATATCAGTTATTCAAAACATACCTGGTTCTCATTAATAATGGTGATTCTTCATAATGCAACTTCAAAACCTTTGGTAGTTACATCTTAGTTTCTCAAAATTTAACTCCCTTTGCGTGCCAATGTCATTTTGTTAATTCAATGTCCTTAGCAAATTTGCAATATGATGCGAAGTGGACAGTTGTAAAAGAAATTGCATGCTTGAGGTGGTGCCAAGTACATAGGTAGTTCGCCACCTTCATTAATTACCTATTATTTTAGATTAATTCCTAGAATAAAGGTGCAATCATTATAGATTATGGTCCAAATCAAAAACACCTAGATTTCTGCATTGGCTCACTATTTGAGAAGAAAGATGGCACGGTCATTATGTCATTAAATGATATGTGATCAATTGGTGAACAATGGGATTAAATCTTTCTGATATTGCTTTTGAAATGAGCAAACAACACAAGGATCCAATAAATACCTTCTAATGAAAGAGAAAACCAGAACGAAAGAAAAGACCGAAAACTGATTCTAAGAGATAAATTTGACAAAATTTCAAAACAGACTCCCTGATTCGCCACTTTTAGAAAAATGAAATAATAAAATACCAATCTCTCATAAGAAAAGAAGAAATTACTAGGTTTAAAAAACTTTGATTAATGAAATATCGGTCGGAGCTAGAATCTTATGAATATACAAATTCTTTTGGCTCAAACACAAGACTTTTGGATTCTTGTTTTTGGTAACATACTAAACATTAGGAGCATACCAAAACATGAAAAATGGGAAACAAAAGGATATGAAAACAAAGAGGCCAAGTGAAAATGAGAGAGGAAATCAGCAATCGATCGAGCATCAAAACAACGCCAAAGCGAGCGAAAACAAAAAGAGGAAGGAAAAGGAAAAAAAGGGGGGGTCCACATTTTGTAAAGGGGAAAAATGGGGCATGTTGTGAGACCACACAACAACTAGCAACCAAAAAAACTAAAAAACAAATAGAAACTCAAGGAAATCAATGGATCCTTATTCCACATTCAAATTTTACTTCGGTTAGCATGCAAGATTAGTTATTACTGAGCTCACGTGTTTGCAATTGATTATTTCCCCCATAGTAAACTTAGAAATAGAAATTGTTTGTATTAATCTACATAATATGACAATTTCTTTTAAGCCAACCAGGGATAAAGCCTTGTTGGTAGTCAAGCATCCATAGCCCCAACAAGGTTATCTTCGTAATTCCCCCAAACATAGCTCTACTATCGGTTAGGCATCCATAGCCCTAGTAGAGTTATTTGGATGGCCTAATGAGTTGATACCTTTATTTTTTATTCAAATATGGAAATAATAGCTAATTTGTTCACTGTTGATATTGCAATGATAACTCTTTTATCAACTTACAAGCAACGAAGCCTACTATTAGGTTGGGAATTACAGTGGTAGCAAATTTAGCCTTCTGATTTTTCAATTAATACAAACAACTATTATCTCAAATTTCAATAGAATGAATTTAAATGCATTTTTTTGTAGCTCAACATCAACTGAATGATTCATACTAATCAGAGTATATAAAATTGAATAATTCTCAAAAAAATTATAAATGGAAAAAAAATTCAGGTGAGAATATAGATGAAACTTACGGAGTTGACATTATATTGACTTGTTGATGCAGGAGAATCCTTGGTTCTTGGAAATCTTGCATCAACCAAAAATATTTTCTTTCAATTTTTATTCTCCTTCTATTCTTGCTCAGTTCATTCATCATATTTTCTCACTAGACTATGTGGATCTATGTTTACATCATGGACATGTTTATTTTCCTTATTCCAATATTTCTGCTCAATTGGATCTTTTTCTGGAAAGTTATTGCTTCCATATTTTATGGCAGTTTCTTGAATCGACACCAGAATAATTTTCAAACATAATAGCTAGTTCGATCTCATGTATCTTTCTCGTAACTTGTGGATCTCGACAGTGTGATTCAAATTATTTGATGGAGTGTCCCAAACCTTAATTATAGGTCCGCACTTCATCCTATGCATTCACCTAGGAGTAATTCAAATTTGAGGCTGAACTATTCATGTGCCCATTACATTTTCTTTCATTGGAGATTGTAACAATATTTGGTCAATGTGAATGATTCTAGATCTCTGGATGTGATATAAATCATTGTAATATATCATTAGAAAAGCAGAGTTGATTAGATTAGAGAAATATAGGTTTTGATATGTAATATTTCAGCTTGTATTAAGGAGCATATAGGAATATTTTACTTTTGAACATGTTATATTAGGCCTATGAGCCATATCTGTAAGCCCAGATGTTTCTAGCCAATTGTAATTGAGATTTCTATTAACGAGCATGTTTGAATCTGAATTTTTCTCCATATTTTGTGTTGCTTCTATTGTGTGACTCTTGCTACATGGTTCAGATTTTTCTCTTTGAGGACCCTCCTTCCATGGTTGTGCCAGATTGGTATCAGAGCGAGATTTGATCTGTGAGAGGCCATCAAAATTCATAGAGTCCTGTTGAATGTTTTTTGTGGGGTGACAGATAGAGGATCTGACCTACAACTACAAAAGACTTATCTAAAGATTGCAGGAAGAATAAATGTTAGAGGAAATGGAGTGCATGGAAACGTAGACCCAACTTTAATGGAAATGTTGAGAGGAATTATTGCTAGATTAGATGTAGTTGAAATGGCCCAAAGGAGAGGTTGACCAATTGATGATGTGATTGATTAAGAGGTAGAAGTATAGGAAGAAAGGGGAAGAGAAGATCAACCTATCTTGCATCAGGGAGAAGAGAGGTTCATAAGATCCTTAACTAGACCAAATACAAATCCACATTTCCATCCACTAGATTATAGAGGTAAGTTGGATTTAGATGAATTTCTTGATTGGATAATAGAGATGGAAAAGTGTTTTGATCTTGAAGGTACCACTGAAGATAAGGTGAAATTTTCTTGTACAAAGTTGAAAGGACATGCATCCCTTTGGTGGGAACATTTGTAGACAAATAGGAAAAGAAGAGGAAAATAAAAGATAAAATCATGGGATCAGATGGTGAATAAGTTGAAAACAAAGTTTATGCTAGCATGCTATCAGATCAATTTGTTCTAGAAGTTGTAGAATTTGAAGTAGGAGGAGTTAAGTGTGACATAGTATACTAAGGAGTTCTACAAGTTGAATATCAGATCTATACATTCAAAGGATGAGATCGAGCAAGTAGCTAGATATGTGAATGGCTTGAGACCATCTATGCAGGATGAGATTAGTTTGATTAATTGCAAAGTGTGGAAGAGGCATATCAATGTGCCCTAAAAGCAGAAGAAAATTTGAATAAAAGATAGGATCAAAGACATAGAGGAAGAGGAGGAAGATCTCAGAGAGGAAGAATTTTTACTGGAGGAGGAAGAGGAAATTTTGCAGATCAAAATAAAGATAAGGAAGTTAGTAAGAATGATAATTCATACCATAGAGATGATGGAAATTCTTACCGAAGAGGAGGATAGATTGGTTACTAGAATGAGGGTTATAGAAAAGATGATAAGGAGAAAAGAGTGTTCAAGGGAACTTGTTTTAAATGCGGTGGAGAAGGACATAGAGCATTTGAATGTAATCAGGGAGAGACAAGTAGAAAGAATAAAAAAATAGGAGGAAAAAATTTGTTGAGGAAGATCATTCTAGATCATCTAATAAATCGGAAGATGGAGAAGTGTTGGTGAATAGAAGAGTATTGTGTCAAAGTGAAATGGAGCAAAACCATTGTAGAGAAAGAATTTGTTTAGGACTAGATGCAAGGTAGCTGGTAAATGTTGCAAAGTAATTTTTGACAGTGGAAGCTTAGAGAACCTAGTTTCTGAAGAAATGGTGACCAAATTGAAGTTAGAAAGGTTGAAACACCCGAAACCCTATCAGATAGCTTGGATTCAAGATGAGCATAAGATACTGGTAAGTGAACAATGTTTGGTAAAAATGAAGATAAGAAATTACCATGATGATGTTTTGTGTGATATCATGCCTATGGATGTATGCCATGTTTTTTTGGGAAGACCTTGGTAGTATGATAGACATGCTATTCATGATGGAAAGAAGAACACATATACCATTGTTGCTAATGGGATGAAGCAGTCTTTGTTTCCATTGGAAGATGTTCCTAAGGTTGAGGTTTGTATGCATGCTAGAACTTGTTTGGTTGATGGAAGGAGATTTCTGGATGGATTGAGACTTGAGAACATGTGTTATGCCTTGGCTCCTAAGAAGGATGAAGACTTGAAGCATATAGAGAAACAACCAGAAGAGGTAAAGGAGTTGCTAACTGAGTATGAAGAGGTAATTTTAGATAATGTACCTGATGGGTTGCCACCAGTGAGGAGTATTAGTCATTGCATGGATCTAATGTAGGGAAAATTTAGTGTAACTTAGAGAAATCTCTAAGAATAGTAGTGTCTTCGGTAACTTTCATTTCGATTAGGTTGCCTCAAAGACATGTACAACTATGCCCTAAAGCAGAAATAGACAGTTTATTTCCCACATTGATCCTTCTGAGAGAAGCACATGTAAATTCAACAACATGTATTAACAGATTCTACAACAAGAACCAACAGACATGAAAGATAAGACAAAAACTAGCACACTGATTTACGTGGGGAAAATCCTTTTGGATAAAAAACCCCACACTCCAAAGATCGAGCCATTGTATTATTCAGCAAAAAATGATTACAATACAATTTTAGGCTCATAGCCTTTTTAGAGATTACATCTTGTTCATTCTAGATACAATTGGTAGCAACTGATCACTTAGTACATAGGAGAGAGTTCGGTAGCATAACCCTGCCTCTGCTTCGGCCTCATGGCCTTGGCCTTTCAGCCAGCCATTCGACTCTCTCTCTTCTTCTCTTTGACTCTTAGACTCTGTCTTCAGAATGTCCAATGCATACATATATGCATTCATTCTCAATAGGCTCAATAAACTGTTTGTTTCCAACTATCGAACAACAATCTCCAGTTCAACATCATTATCATCGAAGATGTTTCCATTTCATCGTGTAGAGTTTTCCCTTCCACATAGAAATAGTTGTAACAGTCTCATAGCAAATGGTTCACATTCTACTCTCTCTCTAATTTGTCCAAATCGCACCACGTCGGATAGTCTTCACACAGTCAAGGGCATTCAACCTGTGTCGCATGTTAGTGAGACACTAACCGTGTCTCCCCGATGCCATAGAGCCCATATCATCATTGTCACCAAGAGCCTTCACTATCGGCAAGACATTATACTGAGTTCACAAGCCATCACTTAGACTTCCTCTTGTCGCCAAGACATCTTACTGAAGTTCGCAAGTCATAATGACCTCATCATTATCATCGACGAGACAATCGCCATTCGATGAGACATCATACCAAAGTTCAAAGGTCACTTTGAAATGTCCAACAGTCGGCAAGACTATCATCATTTGCTGAGAGATCATACCGAGCCTTTATGTTATACCGAACACCAAGCAATAGTCAGCAAGACTTATCACTTTTGCTGAGAGGTCATACCGACATGAGGATTCCCATCGACAAGACAAACACTCTTCACCAAGACATCATATCAATGCCTTCAAGTTACATCAAAGACCACACAGCCATCAACGAGACCATCACAGTTCACCAAGACTTCATACCGAATTCTTCAAGTCATACCGAGAAGAACACTCATCAGCAAGACTTACCGCTCTCGCCAAGACATCCCACCAAGCACTTCATGTCATACTGAGTTGACAAGACAATCGTCTTTCGCCAAGACTTCCCACCGCTCGCACTTCATGTCATCCTGAAGACCTTTTACTATCAGCGAGACTCGTCTCTTTTGCCAAGACTTCATATCGAAGTCTTCAAGTTATACCGAGCACCAACAGTTGGCAAGACTTCTAACTTTTGCCGAGAGTTCTTATCAGGTCACATGAGTTACACTGATGACCACAGGTGTATATCTATCGGTAAGACTTCCCTTGTTTGTATGAGACATACGACTCTCCCCAACATTGCTTGTCGCCTAGAGTGACCCCGATATTTGATAGACACCAATCATCAGCTAGACATCTCCCAATCGCCAGGACTTCCTATCGATAGGAGCAAGTTATGCCGATTACCACATTGGCCAGACAGACCAAATGTCATGCCAATATCAGCAAGACTTCCTATCATCACCGAGACATCATCCTGACTGTCCAAGGGTATGCCAAAGGTTTTAGATGCCGATCACCAAGACATTTAGGAGGTCACAGCGATAGTCAGGATCAACTAGTACGTCAGCCAGACATCTCCATAGTCTCATCGAAATTGCTCACAAGAGGTTTCAGCCTGTGGGATTGAGACACTCAATTCCAACAATCTCCCACTTGATGAAGATCACACAGGCACCTCCAAAGCAACCAAAAACTAAGATCACACTAGCTCCACTAGTTCAGACCCTGCAACACTCAAGACACCCAATCAACAGGATTCCACAGATTCAGTCCACCAGAAAATCTGCAACCAAGACTAGGCATCCAACTGCAACTCACTGTCCAACGAAGCAACCAAAATGAAACTGATCATAGCCTTCCAGGAACCCACATAGACCTCAAACATGCTCTCATCCTCCATCAAGAATTTTTCTCCAACATCCAAGATGTCCACCATTCAGGCAACAAACCCTGTCATCTTCCAACATGCCACCTGTGGAAGAAAGATTCAAAGCAAGGTGAATAAGCACCATTCCAATGAACACAAGCAAAAGATCCCAATGATATCCTCAACAAGATACTACTACCACTTCACTATGCTCAAGCGCTATACAGAAGTAATATCAACTTCAAAGCTTCAAACAGAACACACTAGTGTTCAAAGTCATTCTCCAGAAACAAGATATAAAACACCAGTTAGAACAACAGTCAGACTGACTACTCCCATCCAATTGATAAACCCACGTGACTGAAAATAGCACCCACAGCTCGTGCTATTCCATCCAATCTCACATACCTCAGAGGTATTAACTTTAGTAAACTTATGACAAACCAGAATCAACTCATCAACAACAAATACAAGCTCCAAGTGCCAACCAGTCGAAGACGACAAGACACATATAGGAACTCCCACTGCCTAAGTAATCCAGATCTGAAAGATCAAAAGGCATCGCAAGTCTACCAATAACAACACATAGAATATGTAACCATGTAGCACCAAGGAAATATCCACAATGATATGCACAACATGCAACAAACTGTTACAAGAAACATTTTTCTCACCACAAGTCTTCACAGTTCTTCCAAGATCTCCACACCATCCAGGAGGAAAACCAAGACTAAAGAGAGAAATTATGCACATCATGTTACTATAGAACATCCTCCTACATACAATTCTAATAGCTAGTTGTGTCAATAATGATCTTCTTCATGACCCAAAAGAAAATCCTTAACAACATCCATTCAATCAATCACCAAGATCAAACCAATTTAAAAAACAACATGGATGTAAGCATCTCAAAGAAGATCAAACTAGTTCATTCCCCATTTCAGAAAATCAGCCCATACATTATCTCCTACCATTTCTCATCAATAAATAACATAACACAAAATCTCTAGGAGATAAAAAAACTGTACATCTTCCACCATGAATCCTCCAGAACCATTAAACAACAATTCAAGATCCATATCATGAAAGTGAACAAAATACCACATCTAAAAAATATAATGGGCCAAATACCTTTCAGATAAACTGCTGAGCAGACCAAGAGGGTGAACGAGAATACTCCTTCAAGATATACAAGTCATCATGAATAATCCAAGAGCAATCTCCTCATAGGTCTCTTATTGAACTCACGTTCAACCAAGCTGTGGGCTTCTTGGACTTTTTGCTAAAAAAATCATCAAGAGTAACAATCAACAACACATATCTCATAAAAGAAAGACAGCCTCACCTTATTCTCCATGTATCCATGAGTGCTAGCAACCGATCATCTCATGCTAAACTTCAACTGTATTACTGCACTCTCACGAAGTATCAAGCAAATAATCAAAGCACCCAATACACAAAGAATTACCAGACCACTTTCAAAGCTCCAATTAGCTAAATTAGGAACTTATCATGAAACCATGATCTACATATCCCCTTAGGAGATACCATGCTTCAAGTGACTTCACCATGGTCTAATGCACAATGCCAAAACTCTAATGCACCAAGAGTATACCATGACATAAAAGCAAATAGACTCAAAACCAACATCACCTGTCAAGCACCACCAACACCTCAGCCAAAGGCTCCAAGCATCCTCCATGGTTCCAAGATATTGTACATCTTCAAATAATGTCCATGCAAATGTGAAAGAACCCTTCTGTAGCAACAGGATCCCAAGAAACATCTGCAACACTAAAGAAGACCATTCACCACCATGTGATGAACCCACAGTCACTGCTAGAGCTCCCACTGAAATGTGACACCCGAGCTCTCCAAGCATCATGACCAACTACTTCAGGTTCCCATAACCAACCATTTAGGTACTCAAGAATATCCATCCTCTCATCTCAAAATAGTCACACCAATGCACAAGTGACCATAGACAAGGCCAGCTAACAAGTCTGCACCATCAATGAATCAACCTCATGGATAAAGACAATCCACATCCAAGTTATCTCATTTCAGCCAACGGGTAGCTAATCCACCAACCACATAACTCATAGATCACAAACATCGAACATGCAAACCCGTTATCACATTGGAAACTGAGATATCAAAGAGGATAACCACGTAGACAACATGACTCAAACACCAGATCACACCAAACCTGATTTTCCAAGAATGTCTACAACGAGAACCATAACCAAGGAACCCACAAGTAGCACCACAAGAATGCTGAGTGACAAATCACGTACCAACACTCCCATGTAGAGAAGAAATCACACTTTCTCAAACCATGCACAAAGCATGCATGTAGAACTACAACTATCTCACCAGCAACACCCCTACCAGGCTCTAGAAAATAGTTTAACAACAGCTCCACATGACCACAAGTTTTGCTTAACTATGTAAAACCTACAAAACCACAGAGCCATGCAAGTACAAAACATCCTTAAAAGGAGAACAATAGTTTATGAAATCCAAGCCTCTATCAGGCCAAATCTAAACCACCAACATGTACATGCATCCAAGAAAGGGAGAAAGGCTATTTCAGAAGCTTGCAAATCATCTGATGATTAACTCCATAGCCTTTATGTATTTGAGGTTAATAGGAAATAGTGCCTTCCAACACCAGGAAACACCACCTAGCATAAGCACTCTCTTCCATGGCTGAAAAACAAACTAGGCTTCTCCATATCATCAAGGAGCCTCTCAGACAGACACCCAAAATGAAAGATTTACTGCTACACAGCCATAGAGCAAGAAAATCCACCTCATACACTAAGGTTATACCGCTACCAATAAGGAGACATAGATCACAACATGATCAACTCCTTTTTCCATCTCCACCATCCTTCAAGCTACATGTTGTCTCTGAATATCACAATACTTCCACTAACCAAAGGATCAATACATCAGTCCATTCCTCCAGATTTCCTCCAGCCCAACAAACTGAGAAATCTTCACAGGAGAAATACCCAGAACCAGCAACCAAAAGATGGCTTTAATACCACTTGTAAGGAAAATTTAGTGTAACTCAGAGAAATCTCTAAGAACAGTAGTGTCTTCAGTAACTTTCATTTCGATTAGGTTGCCTCAAAGACATGTAGAACTATGTCCTAAAGTGGAAACAGACACAATTTGTTTCCCACATTGATCCTTCTGAGAGAAGCACATGTAAATTCAACAACATGCATTAACTGATTCTACAACAAGAACCAACAAACATGAAAGATAAGACAAAAACCAGAACAAATAGATTTACATTGGGAAAATCCTTTCAGATAAAAAACCCCACACTCCAAAGATCGAGCCATTGTATTATTCAACAACAAATGGTTACAATACAATTTCAAGCTCATAGCCTTTTCAGAGATTACATCTTGTTCATTCTAGATACAACTGGTAGCAACTAATCACTCAGTACATAGGAGAGAGTTTGGCAGCATAACCCTGCCTCTGCTTCGGCCTCATGGCCTCGGCCTTTTAGCTAGCCATTCGACTCTCTCTCTTCTTCTCTTCATCTCTTGGACTCTGTCTTCAGAACATCCAATGCATACATATATGCATTTGGTCTCAACAGGCTAAATGAAAGGATTCATTTCCAACTGTCGGACAACAATCTCCAGCTCAGCATCATTATCGTTGAAAATGTTCCCATTTCCTTGCGTAGAGTTTTCCCTTCCACATAGAAATAGTTGCAACGATCTCATAGCAAACAGTTCACATTATGCTCTCTCTCTTATTTGTCCAAATCGCACCACATCGGATAGTCTTCACTCGGTCAAGTGCATTCAACCTGTGTTGCATGTCAGTGAGACACTAAATGTGTCTCCCCGATGCCATAGATCCCAAATCATCATTGTCACCAAGAGTCTTCACTATCAGCAAGACATTATACCGAGTTCACAAGTTGTCGCTCAGACTTCCTCTTGTCACCAAGACATCTTACCCAAGTTCCCAAGTCATAACGACCTCATCATTCTCATTGGCAAGACAATCGCCATTCGATGAGACATCATACCAAAGTTGAAAGGTCACTCCGAAATGTCCAATAGTCGGCAAGACTATCATCATTCGTTGAGAGATCATACCGATCCTTTATGTTATACCGAATACCAAGCAATAGTCAGCAAGACTTATCACTTTCGCTGAGAGGTCATACCGACATGAGGATTCCCATCAGCAAGACAAACACTCTTCACCAAGACATCGTACCGATGCCTTCAAGTTACACCAAAGACCACATAGCCATCGGCGAGACCATCACAGTTCGCCAAGACTTCATACCAAAGTCTTCAAGTCATTGCGAGAAGAACACTTATTGGCAAGACTTACTGCTCTCACCAAGACATCCCACCGAGCACTTCATGTCATACCAAGTCGGCAAGACAATCATCTTTCGCCAAGACTTCCCTCTAAGCACTTCATGTCATCCTAAAGACCTTTTACTATTGGCGAGACTCGTCACTTTTACCAAGACTCCATACCGAAGTCTTCAAGTTATACCGAGCACCAACAATCGGCAAGACTTCTATCTCTCACTGAGAGTTCTTGTCAAGGTCACATGAGTTACACTGACGACCACAAGTGTATATCTATCGGCAAGAATTCCCTTATCGGTATGAGACATACCGACTATCCAAGACTCTCCCCAACATGGCTGGTCACCTAGAGTCACCCCGATATTTGATAGACACCAACTGGCAGCCAGACATCTCCCAATCACTAGGACTTCATACCGATAGGAGCAAGTCATGCCGATTACCACATCAGCCAGATAGACCAAAGGTCACGCTGATTATGGCAAGACTTCTTATCATCGCAGAGACATCATCCCGACTGTCCAAGGGTACACCTAAGGTTTCAGATGTCGATCGCCAAGACATTCAGGAGGTCACAACGATAGTTAGGATCAACTAGTAGGTCAGCCAGACATCTCCATAGTCTCACCAAAATTGCTCACAAGAGGTTTCAGCCTGTGGGATTGAGGCACACAATTGCAACATCTGATTCCTGGAGCCAGTTTTCCTAATAAAGTAGCACACCGAATGACACCTACAAAGAATGAAGATTTGATTAGACAAGTGTAAGAGTTGTTGAGGAAAGGTTTGATTAGAGAAAGCTTAAGTCCTTGTGTAGTACCTATTTTGCTGGGACCTAAGAAGGATGGACAATGGAGGATGTGTACAGATTCTAGAGCCATAAACAAGATCATATTGAAGTATAGATTTCCTTTGCCCCAGATGGATGACATTATGGATTGTTTGAGTGGAGCTAGATACTTTACAAAGATAGATTTGAAGAGTGGATATCATCATATCAGAATCAGAGAAGGGGATGAGTGGAGGATAACATTTAAGACAAATGAAGGATTTTATAAGTGGTTAGTGATGCCTTTTGGACTAACAAATGCACCAAGTACTTTCATGAGGTTGATGAATGAGGTATTGAAGAAATTCTTGGGTAAGTTTGTGATTTTTTATTTGGATGACATATTGATTTTGAGTAAGAGAAGAGAAGAACATGTGTTGCATATAAGACTAGTTTTGCGGAGGTTGAGGGAAGAACAGTTGTTGATAAACATTAAGAAGTGTAGTTTCATGAAGGAAGAATTGGTATATCTAGGATTTGTGATATATGTGGATGGATTGAAGATGAATCCTAAGAAGGTAAGAGAAATTATTGAGTGGCCTACACTGGATAGCATTGGAGAGGTAAGATCATTTCATATATTGGCTAGTTTCTATTGGAAGTTCATTAGGAATTTTAGTTCTATTTGCATTCCTATGATAGAAACAATGAGAGGAGATAAGATGGATTTTAGGTGGACATCTGGAGTAGATCAGATTTTTGAGTTGTTGAAATGGAAGGTGACTGATCAACCTATGTTGGCTTTACCATATTTTAATAAGGTATTCTAAGTAGACTATGATGCAAGTGGAAATGCAATTGGAGCAGTATTAAGTCAAGAGGGAATACCAATAGCTTATTCAGTGATAAATTGAATGATGCTAGGAGTATATATTCAATGTATGATCATGAGTTTTATGCCATAGTTCAAGCCTTGAAGAAGTGGATACATTACTTTTTTCCTAAGGATTTTGTGTTGTATACGGATCATCAAGCTTTGCAATATTTGAATAGTCAAGGTAAGTTGAATCAGAGACACATGAGATGGGTAGAATTCTTGCAGAGTTATAATTTTATTTTGAAGCATTGGAGTGGAAATTCAAATAGAGTTTTTGATGCTTTGAGTAGGAGAAGGAATTTACTGACAAAGATGAGAGTGGAGGTATTAGGCTTTGATGAACTGAAGAACTTGTATGAGGAAGACCCAAATTTTGTAGAACCTTGGAGATCTTGTAAAGAACTAGTTTTAGAGGATAGGAGTCAGTGGTTGGATTATCTCATTTAGGAGGATATGTAGTTAAGAGGGAATCATTTGTGTATACCCCAGAGTTCAATGAGGGATAACTTGGTAAGAGAAAAAAATAGTGTACGATTGTTAGGACACTTTTGCATTGATAAGGCAATAGCATTAGTAAGTGAGAGTTGCTTTTGGGCACAGATTCATAAGGATGTTAGGAAATTTTTGTAGAGTTGCAAAATTTTTGAAGTTGCAAAAGGGAGTAGTCAAAATGTTGGATTGTATAAGCCTTTGACAGTTTCAGAGAGACCTTGGGAGGATATCAGCATGGATTTCATACTTGGTTTACCGAAGACACAAAGAGGCAATGATTCTATATTTGTGGTGGTGGATAGATTTTCTAAAATGTCACATTTCATACCTTGTAAGAAGACAACAGGTGCACTAATGTAGCAGACTTATTTTTCAAGGAAGTGGTCAGATTGCATGGATTACCTAGGAGTATTGTTTTAGATAGAGATACAAAGTTTGTTGGTTACTTTTGGAGGACACTTTGGAAGAATTTGAAGATATATTTGAAGTTTAGTTCTACTTTTCACCCATAGACTGATGGATAGACGAAGGTAGTAAATAGGAGTTTGGGGAATTTTCTACAATGATTGGTTGGAGAGAAGACCGAAAGTTGGGATTTTGTTCTTGCACAAATATAGTTTGCTTACAATAATTCAGTGAACAAAAGTACCAGAAAGACACCTTTTGAGATCATTAATGGAGTTCATCCTAGAAGTATATATGTGTTGAGAGACATCATTATGGAAGATAAAAGGAGTGCTGAAGTAGAGGAATTTGTAGAAAATATGAAGAAAGTGCATACTCAAGTGAAGGAGCAATTGGAAGATATGAACCACAAGTATAAGGAGAAAGTAGATGAGAAGAGGAAACATAAGGAGTTCAAAGCTGGAGATGAAGTGATGCTATATTTGAGGAAGGAAATATTTCCAGTTGGCACATACAATAAGCTGAATATGACGAATTTTGGACCTTGTAGTATTTTTAAGAAGTTTGATTCAGGAAATGCATATGAAGTAGAGTTACCGGATGGCATGGGTATATCACCTATATTCAACATTGCATATCTACATTAGTACGATGAAGCAGAATTCAGTGAAGACAGTAAAGAAAAATTTTAGGATCATTTTCCTAAATAGCAATCAGATGAGATAGAAGAGATTTTGGATGTCAAGGATGGAAGGAAAACTCATGGAAGACAGTACAAAGATTATCTTGTGAAGTGGAAAGAAAAACCAGTGGAGGATTCTTCTTGGATTTCTCAAGATGAGGTAGACCATTTTGGTTTTCCTTTAGCCCCAACAAGGTGAGGGACTCACTTTTAAAATAACCCTTTATGTCTGATGCAGGAGCATCCTTGGTTCTTGGCAATCTTGCATCAACCAAAAATATTTTCTTTCAGTTTTTATTCTCGTTATGTTCTTGCTCAATTCATTCATAATATTTTCTCACTAGACCCTATGGATCTATGTTTACATCATGGACATGTTCATTTTCCTTATTCCAATATTTTTGTGTGATTGTATCTTTTTTTGGAAATTTATCACTTCCGAATGTTATGGCAGTTTCTTGAAACAGCACCGAAATAATTTTCAAACCTAACAGCTAGTTCGATCTCGTGGATCTTTCTCGTAACCTGTGGATCTCGATGGTGTGATTTGAATTGTTCCATGGAGTTTTCTTGACCTTAATTATAGGTCCACACTTCATCTTATCCATTCACCGAGGAGTAATTCAAATTTGAGGCCGACCTATTCATGCGCTTGCTACATTTTCTTTCATTGGAGATTGTAATGATCTTTGGCTAACACGGATGATTTTAGAACTTTGGATGTAATATAAATCATTATAATAGATCATTAGAAAAGAAGAGTTGATTAGATTAGAGAAAGAGAGGTTTTGATATGTAAGATTTCATCCCGTATTAAGGAGAATATAGGAATGTTGTATTTTTGAACATGTTATATCAGGCCTATGAGTGAGATTTGTAAGCCCAGATGTTGTTGTCTGACCGTAATTGAATCTGAATCTGCCTCCATATTGACTTTGCACGTTTGAATCTACATTTTCCTCCATATTCCATGTTGCTTCTATTGTGTGACTCTGGCTCCATGATCTGGATTATTCTCTTTGAGGACCCTCCTATGGCTATGCCACTTGTAGACCTTCAAAGGTTTCCTATTAATGTAAATCCAAATGACGCAATACCCAAAAGAAAAATGAAAATATGTATATATATATAGAGACAAGAAAAACCATCTATGCAAAAGAGACTATGTACACAAACTATTTATAAAATAACTATTTGCTTAAACTATTTACAAATACTATTTACAAAAAACTATTTACTTATGACTGGAAATAATGCTTTAGGAACTGCCGATTCACAGACAATGGGATATCTTCGCTAGTCAAAGACTTCAATCTATAAGTACTATCACCCAAGATTTTAGAAATTTGGTATGTGCTTGTCCATAACTTTTTAAACTTACCATGTTCACCTTTATGTTCATGAGGTTTGTTCCAATACAGGACCAAATCGGATATTCTAAAAGTCTTTAATCTAGCTTTCTTATCAAACCATCTTTTCACTATAGATTGATGTTTAGCAAAATGATCTATAGCTCGAGTATGTTTCTCATCTAAGGCCATCAATTGCAACAATCTAGCTTTTGTTTGATCATCTAATCCAATATATTCTTGCCTGGTCAGGATTTTTAAGTTTATTGGTAGTATAAAATCTACCCCATAGACTAAATGATAAGGAGAATTCCCTAATGCAGCTTTCATCCTAGTATGATATACCCAAAGGGTGAATTTTAACAAGGAATGCTATTCCCTAGGGTTCTTTTCAATCAATTTTCTAATTATATCCAACAAATTTTTATTTGATGATTCAGCTAATCCATTTCCCTATGGATAATAATTAGATGAGAATTTTAATGTTATGCCATATTCAAATGCCCAATTAGAGAATTTCAATGAAGAAAAAGCATGACGATTATCACATACCATTGCATACAACGTTCCAAACCTGGTGATAATGTTTTCTTCCAAGAATTTGATGACCACATCTATAGTGCATTGCGTGCTAGGGCATGCCTTTGTCCATCTGGTACAATAGTGTGTAGTAGTCAATATAAATCTATGACCAGTAGAAGATGGATGATTTATGGTTCCAATAAAGTCATCCCCATTGAGAAAAGGGATGTATCTCCATCACCGGCTATAATGGTTGAGCATTGAATCTTCATTTATCTGATGTTGTTTGACATGTATAAAAATGTTTGATATGTTCATAAGTATCTTTAAAAATCATGGGCCAGTAGTAGCCCGCTCTCAAAATGAGATGTGTAGTAGCTAGAGGTGCTTCATGAGCTATTCCAAATTTATCATGTAGTTCCTACAACACTTTATCAGCTTTTGTTCTATTTAAGCATCTCAAATAGATTCCTTCATGATTTCTTTTGAATAGAGATCCTCCCTTAATCATGTAACTCTATGATTTTATCTTGAGGGATCTTCTATGATTCCTTTGCATATAATCAAGGAAAGTATGAATAACCAAATAATGCCAAATGTTTGAATATCAATCTTCTTAATCCTTTTCATCCAATATGTATTGTTGGCTTGATATTTGAGGATCTATTTCTGCAATAGATTTAACCAAAGCTTGTCCATGGACCAACCTCATTGGTATGATGTCTAAAACATATTCTTGTAAAATGGTGACCCATTTAGCTCTCTTTTCTTTGAGCTCACTTTGTGTTAACAACATTTTGATAGCTGAATCTAGAAAAAATAGCTTTTACTATACTTCTGAGAATGTAATGTCTAAACTTGCATACAACTTTGACCAAAGAAAAGGATTGCTTCTCAATATCTATGTATCTCAACTCTGCTTCCTTGAATGGAGTGCTCATAAAAGCAATTGGTTTTTCTTTATTTTGACCTTTCTGTGTTAATACTGCTGCACAAGTGGGACCAGAAGCAAATGAGTAAATATAAAAAGGTTTAACATAGTTTAGGCTTACCAATATTGGTGCTTCAGTGATAGAAGTCTTTATAGTCTCGAAGGCGATTTTAGCTTCATTCATCCACTCTATTTTGGAATATTTCTTTAACATATCATTGAGTGGCTTCACTATTTTAGTGAATCCTATAATAAATTTTCAAACAAAATTAATCTTACCAAAATATGACTTCAATTATTTTCTACTTCTCGGGGGTTGTAACTTGACTAACATATTCCCTATGTCTAGGTCAATTAAAATACCGTGTTAAAAAATGATATGTCTTGGTAACTTTCCCTCAGTCACCCCGAAAATACATTTTTTAGGATTTAATGAAACTCCATAAGTTTCACACTTTTGAATTATTGCTCTAAGATCTTGAACGTGATCTCTCCTATCTCTAGAAAATACTATAAGGTCATCCATGTAAATAATGATGCATTTTCCTATCAATTCTTGAAAAGCATAGTCCATGATTCTCTAGAATGTAGCTCCCTCATTTATCAATCCAAACGACATCCTTTTGTAAGTAGAAGTTCCCCACTTTGTGGTGAAAGTTGTTTTCATCATATCTTCCCTCGCTACCATTACTTGGTTATATCCAAAAAATCCATCCAAAAGGGAAATCATTTGGGAACCGTTAACTATCTGTAGCACTTCTTCAAGTGAGGGTAATGGATAATTGTCTTTTTCAAATGCCTTGTTGAGATTCTGGAAATCTACACACAACGATATATCTCCATTCTTCTTCCTTACAGGGACTAAATTTTCCACCCAAGTAGAATGTCTGATAGGAAAAATTATCTTGGATGATAACAGTTTTTGAACTTCCTTTTGAATTAAAGGCTCTGAGAGTGCATTTACTGGACATTGTTTTTGTCGGAAAGGTTTTGCATTAGGCTTCAATGGTATAGTATGTGTAATTATGGAAGTGTCATAAGTCTTCAAGTCTTCATATGTCCATGCTATGACTTTACAGTAATCTTTAAGTGCCTGAGCAATATTTCTCTTTTCTTCTTCAATACAAACCTTCCCTATGAGTACATTCTTAGGATCTTCTTTAGTACGCAAATTGTATAACTCAGATAGTCCTGCCTCACTTTGAGGTAAGTCCTTCTGTCTGAATATCTAATCAATATCGAACAATAGTTCTAACTCAAATATTCATTTCAAAATTTTATTATCTCTGGCTTGAGTCAATTCTTCATCTTGAACTTCACCATCAGGGCAATCTATCTCTTCGATTATTTGTGCTTCAAAAATACAAGAATTAGTGATGAATTCCAATATGTGTTGGTCATCTTTGAATACTTGTAAATTAGTGAAATTATCAAGAACCAAAGGTAATTGTACCAATTCAACTATGAATCTTTTCTGATTTAAGGTCTCTAAAGATTCTAAAGTACTGGCAGTAGTAGCTAGAGCATCGACTCTCTGATTGAATCTTCTAGGGATATGAGTAATGTTGAATGCATTGAATTCTTCAATTAAATCTCATACTCTATGTCTATAATTGGATAATATTTCGTAGTGGAAAATATGTTGCTTTCTGACTTGTTTAACTACCAATTCTAAATCACAAAACACTTTTTAAGTATTATAACTTTCTTCTTTATTGCCAGGATCAAGCCATGTATAAGGGATTCGTATTATGCCACATTGTTAATACATTGAAATTGCAATCGATATGTGGCAAGAAAAAAATTACCTAGTGGGTTGATAAGTTCGACTCCAATTCCAATTCCTTGTTTTGATTTTGATCCATCAAATTTAAGAATCCAGGCTTGATCATCCGTAGCCAATATTTTACCATTTTTTGATATCATTGTGTAAATATTTTCAGTCTGTATGTTTTGATCTTCGTTTCTACACATTTCTGGTTTAGTTCTTTTGACGTTATCATGTTCTGGATAGTATCAATTCTCAATTTTGTGAATTATCTCCAGACACATCATACAACTATTTTCTGAATGTGCAACATTATGCAACCTGCACCAGTACTACTACAACAAAAATTTTAGTGAAACTTTACTTTTACTGCTCTCCTAAGTTTTTGCAATAATATTCTTCTAAAATTTATCATAAGGACTATTCTCTTCTTCAAAAGAATCACAATCTGATTCAATTAACACATTTTTTATAGGAGTCAATTCATTAGATTTCTTAGCATCACAAGTGAATACTTCCTCAATTTTAACTCCTAAACTTCATATTTTGTAAACTCCTGGTTCTAGATCGATATATAGAACTTCATTTTTTTGATTATAATCTGTAATCATGTATTTCATGCATGGTTCTCTTTCAATCCAAATTTGATTAGGAACTCCATTCCATGGTAACCACATGAGTGAGAAATCGGTAGCCATGTATCCATTCAATATTTTAGACCAATGTCTACTTAGAAGCATACTATAAGTATTAGGTATCTCCATGACTTGAATTTCAATATAATATTGGATTCTTCGATCAGAAGCCAATTGCATGTGAATATTAGTCAACTCTCTTACTACATTTACCTCTATCTTGTCAAGTTGAGTGACGTTCTTTAAATAATTTTCAAGGGTTATCACTAATATGTGACATGGATAATGACATCACATTAGTAGACACTCCAGTCTGTACTAAGTAGTTATAAATATTATTACCGAATATCCTCAAAGTGAACAAAAATGGTTGGGACTCTAATTTTCCTTTGTAAAAGGCTACTTGCATGTCCACTATGGGAATGATTTTCTTATCTTTTGCTTTAGCTTGACTATCTTTCACTTGAATTTCCTTGAATTTTATTTCTTTAGGAAAATATTCTAAAGTGTTTAAGAAAGCTTTCTTGATCATAGGTGTCTTAAGCAATTATGATCGAGAAAGGATAATCTTTACCTTCTTAATTTCTTCCGCTAAATAATTAGTCAAATTACATTTTGATCAGCATAGTCTAATTTTTTACCTTTTGAAACATTTGATGAATTGTAATGAGAGGTCACTTTGGGTAACCCAGGATTATTACTTGATTTGTCATCTGGTGGAGTGTTGAAGTTATTAGGTGGGATGGATATTGTTAAAGGCATGTTGAGTCTACCTCCACTTTTAATGTTGTTCCTCATGTTGTAATTATGTGCCTTCTGATACTATTGGAAGGAATGTATTTCATCCATTTCTTCTTGAGGCTCGTTTTCATCTTGATAAGGAAAATTATATGTTTCCAAAGTCATAGTCAAATTATCATCTTCATTTTCATGAGCATGACTTGTAATAGCATCAAGTAATTTGAAGTGTTCAGAACTTTCCAGCACTAGAGAAGAGTCATATCCTATGAGAACTAATTCATTTTGTTTAGGAGGATGAGAATTGCAATGCTCATTATAATGAGTAGTAGAAATGTGAAGCAATTTTAAATTTTGAACAATCTACTCTAGCATGAGCATTTTTATTGTGAATTCTACACCAATTTTTCATTGCAAGGTTAGCTAAGTTCACTTTTGATGTATCCTTTTCATCAGTTGAATCAAGATTCTCTAAAGGTGTTGATACTTCCCCATTATTAGGGCATGTATTCGAAGGTCTAGATGGCCTGGGAGCATTATACATTCGATTTTACAAATTCTAATTATTATTCTAAGAATAGAAATTTTGATTCCTTAATTGTGTAACCTTTTTTGTTAATATTTTGAGTTGAGTTGTAACTCATTTCATGTCTTCCTTTTCCTCAGAAATTTTGACATTTTGATTTTCTTGAGTTTTTGAGAAAAAAAAATTCTATTAGGATGTAGTTTTGTAATAACTGGACCAGAGTGAGGGACTAAAGCTTGACTATTTCTTGGTTAAAAGAAAGTATTTTGAGGAAATATCCCATTCTAGAGCTCTATATGATAGACATTAGGAGCCACAAGATGACCTATAGGGACTCCATTTAGATTCGAGGTAGGGTAAATATTTAATCCATTTCCATCATTCGCACACAATCCATTTCCAAGATGTTTCATTTATAAATTTACACTTACGGCTTCAATATAGGCTTCTGGTAAAGTAGTGGGAGGATTTTCTCTTCACTTCACAAACATAGTAGTCAAAGGATCTACTGTTGTATAATAAACTGTGATAGTAGAGAAATTATCCACTACATAAGGTGCTTGTAACCTAGAATAAGCCTTTTGAAATTTTCAATTAAAAGCACTTATAGGTTCACCTTCAAACCTCTTGATTTGAGCGAATTGATGATATAAAAGAGCAGGATCAGTCGATGTTCTAAACCTAGCTAAAAATTGAGTTTCCAAGTCTTTCCATGATCTAATAGAATTACGAGGCAATTTGATACACCACTAGTAGAATTCATCACTCAAAGTATATGGGAACAACCTACATACAACATCTTCATGTTGTATTATTTCTCAAAATCATGTATCCTTGAATATACTGATATGTTCTTCAACATCTTTGTGAAAATAATACTTAGGACACAACTTGTCGAGATTTTTTGGTAAATCGTTGTATACAAAAAATTGAATCAGTGACTCCACATTAAAGAATTCCATCACTATAGGAGGTGATGGTGCAACAATAGTTGGAATCATTGGACTTGCACTTAAACTTCTATAATTTTGAGGTCTAGATGATGTTCGACCACTAAGTTCTACTAATGTCACTTGAGGATCACTAGACCAAGATCTAGTGGTTCTACAAAAATCTATTTTAAACCCTCACAAAATAAAAAATAAAAAAATAAGCCCTTCCTTCTAGCACCATATCCTGTTGACGATGATTTTACTCATAGAAAATAGGTCTAGTAAAATCTCCATAGACAAGACTGCAAAGATCCTATCCTTCTTGAAAGATATGGAACAAAGACAACCTAAGGGGAAATTTTGCATTGCAGGACAAAGATTGGCTTTCGTTCAATCACAAGTCTCCAATAAATAGGTCATGGATGCACTAGGGTTGCTCTCAGGAAATGATGTGATATTGTTGTTAATCTCAAAGGGACTACGGTTATTTCTATCTTTGCTAAGAATTATAAACATTTCACATAAAATTTCACTTCATTGATTGAATAAAATCATGTAATCAAAAGATTCAACATAATATTTCATGAACATCACAAATACTTTGATATGACTTAAGTAGATTTAGCATTAAGCATTCAACAACTTCATGGAAAATAAAAGATTCTCAACAAAATTCTTTCCATTCATTAAAAAAAAATTTTTGGAACATTTTCAAATATTAAACATCTATTCTAAAACAAAGTATAAAAAATACTGAAAAATAAAAAATTATCCTGGTTATTCTCCATGGATGCCCCAAAGAATTAATCAAAATAGAGAAAAATGCTTTAAAAATTCACCAAATTGCTTCACAGCTACATATAAAATGATGCAATCTTTTAAAGAGAGGGTTTTGTTTATGGATAGTGAGTAGGTTTTGTATGCAACCTTAAACGGCGTAGCATACAGTCTTGTTTAGTCAAACTTACAAAACCAGCTACAAAATATACTAAGATAGGTAGCTATCCATAAAGCTTTGATATCAATTAATGTCTACATGCGTACAAATTTTTACGCCGGAATGGTTCAAAAAATAGGAAAAAAGAACAAAACTTAAAAATTTTATGCTCCTCCGACATCCACAAATTCTGAACTTAAAATAAAAAATGGAGGATATGGACTTTTATAGGAAAAAGGCCCCAGAATTTCAACCTAAAAGTCAATCCAGAGAATTAGAAACAAAAAAATAAAATGTGGCACATGGCATCTACCAACTTTCATCAAGAAAATTCTAGAATAAGTCAAGGAATTGACTTCTTCCGTAGCAACACTTTTCTTCATACTTCAACACAAACACTTTGCATTAACCGTGGATACCAACTTCCTTCCAAAGCACCAAAATGAGGAACACCTACCGGAACCGGGATCAACCTACAAATTTAAACTTGAAACCAAAATAAACATCATCATATTTTCGGTATCCAGTATCTATTTCTTTCTCTTTTCACTTACGAATTGGGCTCCAGGATTCTTCCTTCTTTCTTCAATAGATATTCTCAGAAAGCTCTTAATACTTAATGCATGCACTATTTCTAAATTTTTTGTATTTCTCTCCAAGTGATCTTGAGCCTAATATATTCCTCAGTTACTCGAAGTATGATGTCATTTTTCTTTTCTTTGTCTGTTTCATACTTGGCTAGAACATTTTTGTGATGTATTATCTCATCAATGACCTCCCACATCAACAATTGATCAAGATATCTATTTATTTTTTCTATCCATTCCTTGAAAGCTTTAGCTTCCTTTCCCTCCTATCCTAGTGTTTGAGGACCAAAACCTTCATGTGTTAGTATTTCAATAAATTATTGATTTTCACTAATCAGTCTTTTGCACTTAACGGTGACTCTTTCAAATCCTTCAATACATTGTATTAACATGTCACCTTCCCATTTCAGTTGTTTCTTCCATTTTCTTGGAAATTAAATTTCATGTCCTAATATTACATTACTCTGTATTAACTCTTGGATGTCTGATTGCATGAGAATTTCAATGTTTCACCTTTCTTCGATGACCTGCTCTTGTTGAATTTTACATTCATCTTCAAATATTTTCAATTTCTCTGAATGATGGCATTATTCCTTGTACTTTCTTATTGCATTTTTAATACATTCTTCTCCTTGCTTTACCCAATATTCAACCCATTCTTCAAACATTGTCATTTTATGACAAACTTATGCAATTGCATCTACTTGCTCCTGTGACATTAGCACCAGATGTTGGGGCAGTTCAGCTTTTTCTTGACTAGATAAAGTTAATAACCTAATGAATTGTTCCAAGGTAGCAACCCATTCTTTCTATTCTCTTTTCTTCTATTTATATTTATATACTATGGCAACAGTGGCATTTGAATTTACTTTTATTTCTTCTAACTCTTGCTGCCAAGATGAGTGTCCAACATTAATACTTGTGATCTTAAACTCCTTAGGAATTATTTCATGTATGTCTTTATCATTTGTTGGAGTGGCTATTTGAATAGTTTTATTGCCATCTGCATTCCTTTGTATGACATGCTTTGTCTTTTCTCTGCACCTAGGTTTAGGAATACTTGTATAAAATTATTAAGATTTAGAGGTAATACTTCCACTTCCATTGGAGAAACTAATTCCCTGATTAACCAATCAGGTGTATCATCATCTTGTTGTACACCTCTTTAAAATTCCTTTGTTCATGTTTACCACTTGTTTTAGGAACTTCTTCTCTTTCACTTGCCACATTTTCTAAATGGGGATTTCTTTAGTGATATCTAGCATAGATTCTGGATTGGTAGGATTTGACACTACATCCTCTATTTGGAGACTTAGATTTTCCTATCTATCCATATTTTCCATTTCATCTCTCTGAAAATTATCTTCATTCACTACTATGCTAGGATTATCTCTATTTTCAATTCCATCTCCTGCAAACTATGTATCATCTTCTCTTGCAATTTCAGTTTCAATTTCAGTTTTTGCATGGCCTTTCTCTGATTCTTCAAAGACTTGTGAGTGGTCATTAACATTTTTCATATTCACAAGTGAAGGTGGGGAATCAAGAGTATCTTCAACAATTATTTCATTAATACGATCCTACTTTGTAGTCTCCCCTATTTCCATTTCAAGTATGGTAGGGTTTCCTACCTCTAAGGCGAGTGTTCCTTGAATAAACTCTTATTCTTCAATATTTATGGGGTTAGAGCTTGTATCCTCAATTTCTTCTATCATCGACTGAACCATGGGTTTGTCTTTAGACTTCTTTTCTTTCACTTTTTCCTACATAGCACCCAATTTTTCCACTTGTTCTTTAATTCTAGCTTCATCTTCCTCAGAAGTTTCCTCTAAAGCCATAGGAGTCCCTCCCAATGCTTGTTTCATACTAGCCATATTGACAGAAGGGGGAGAGGTAAATATTGTTGTAGCCTTTTGAGATGCATACCTCGTTTGTGCACCAACATTCTCTATTGGTCCTATTCCTTCATCAATAATTACTCTTGTTCTCGGTTTAGTTATAGAGGAAGATGCACCTTTAGGTCTAACTTTTGATTTATATTTACTTGTCTTTGCATCTTTTTTTTTTATCAGATGGTTTTATGGGAACTTCTTGTCTTGTAGTTTCAGGGGTTCTTTCTCCAATTCTAATACCTACAGTCGCCTTACTAGTCTATTTTTTCTTCTTGGTAGGCTCTCCACTTTCAAAAGCAGTTTCATCTCTTATTTTCCTTCTTTTATCTTCTGAGAAGATAGGTTTGATTCCTCTTTCTCTCATACCTTTGCAAAAATCATCAATCCAACGTTGAGTATAGCTTAAGACTGGTCTAGTGAACTCCTCAATTGATGTCATATCTTCATCATCAACACATGACCATCATCTTCTTCCAATTGGTCTAGGATGTCATAAAGCTTGAGCATCTAATCAAATCTTAAATTCATTCTTTCATATTTTCTTCTTCTTACCACATGCTTGTCTTCATAGTTAAGGCAATAATCTTCTAAATGAGGCACATGAGCATGAAAACTACCTATATTTCTAGCAATATTTCCTTCAATATCATAATACACTCTCTGGAGTGGGAATTCTTCAAAATGGTAGATCCTTATTTCTTCTTCACACAAATCAGTTGCTCTAATTGCACTGTACTTATAATTTCCTATTGTAATGGGGAATTTAAAAGAGGCCTTTTTTTGAGGATGGCCATAAAAAGCCCGAGATCACTTTAACTATCTCACTAATTCCAATAAAAAAAAAATTATATGTAGGATACTTGGGCAACGTGAATGGGTGTCCAATATCAAATCCCTCCACTCTAATGTAGGATTAAGTTGGGAACTATATGTACCAGCCTCCCATTGGCCAAATGGCACTCTATGCTTCCAGGGATAATCTTTTAGCTTTATCACCTTCTATTGTTCTCACCAATTTCATGGAGAATAAATCATTAACTTTCATATAATCATCTTTATACCCGTGGATGGTGATCTAGGGTAGATGTGCATATATCAAACTATTGCCAACCTTTGTTCCCAGAGTACTAATCTATTTCAACCCTTGTTTACTGGCTCTAATAGCATAGGAGTAAATAACATATGATGACATGTAGAAGCATTTGGTTTTCAGGAATGTAGTAATATATTCATGTAGTTTGTCACTTATCAATTTTCCCCAATGTAATTCCATAGGAACTCTATCATGCGGGATATTATCACAAACATTCAGGGTTCAAATTTTCTTGCATCTCTTAAACTAGTGACTTTTCTCAACAAATTTATAATGTCTTGCATTTTTTGTTTAAACATAGACCTCATAATTGGTTGTTGGCACCATTGGGTGCTCATAATTTCTCTATTATGCTCTTTAGTGCTCTGATATGTCCTACTCTTGGCCTTTAGGTAAACATTGAACATTTGTGTGTAAATGGGGAGACAAATGTGTATATGATTCCTTTCTATGACAGGCCTAAATAAACTCTCCCTTCTTTCTCAACAATCGTCTTAATTGGGTTGTAATGATTTACATATTGCATAACTAATTCAGGAGCTTCCATTACTGGTAGAAATCTTCCTGCAGGAAGTAACCAATTTACCACAACACTCTTGGTACACCGAGAAGCATTCTCTTGTAATAGTAATGAATGGATTTCAATGTCAGAAGACCATCCCATATGACTATTTGTAACCACTATGTTGATGAGTACAACTTGTGAATTGCAATACTTAAATTCATCTTCCGGCCTTGCATCGGAAGTAGTCATTTTGTATATAATGTGCTTTGAAATTTTTAGAATATGTATCTTGTGTGCAAGTTAGGGTTAGTTTTAACCAAAACTTACATTTCATAAAATTTTCAATTCATTTTTTATTAAATTTAGCAGATCAGAGAATAATCAACATTTCAATTTTTGAATGGGAAATACCATTATCTAGAGTTTTTGAGCCTGAGAAACACTTAACAAAATATCAGTTATTTAGAACATACCTGGTTCTCATTAATAATAGTGATTCTTCAGAATGCAACTTTAAAACCCTTGGTAGCTATGTCTTAGTTTCTCGAAATTTACCTCTCTTTGCATGCCAATGTCATTTCATTAATTCAATGTCCTTAGAAAATTTTCAATATGATGCGAAGTGGAGTTGTGTAAAAGCTATTACATGCTTGAGATGGTTCCAAGTACATAGTTAGTTCACCACCTTCATTAATTACCTGTTATTTTGCATTAATTCCTAGAATAAAGGTGCAATCATTATGGATTATGGTCCAAATCAGGAACACCTAGATTTCTATGTTGACTCACTATTTTAGAAGAAAGACGATGCATTGATTATACGTGGCAATCAAATTTCATGCTAATTATTTGCAAGGTATATGTCATTAAAAGATATGTGATCAATTGGTGATCACCAGGATTAAATTTTTTTGATATTTCTTTGGAAAGGAGCAAACAACACCGGGATCCGGGAAATACCTTCTAAGGAAAGAGAAAACTGGAAGGAAAGGAAAGACTGGAAAGAAAGTCTAAAATATAAATTTGAGAAAATTTCAAAACTAACTCCCCAGTTCCCCACTTTCAGGAAAAAGAAACAATAAAATACCAAACTCCTTTAAAAAAATGAAATTACTGGGATTAAAAAAACTTTGATCAACGAAATACCAGGCAGAGCTAGAATCTTATGAAGATACAAATTATTTTGGCTCAAACGCAAGACTCTAGGATTTCAGTTTCTAGTAACATACTAAACATTAGGAGCATACCAAAACACCAAAACCAAGAAACAAAAGGATAAGACAACAAAGAGGTAGAGTGAAAATGAGAGAGGAAATCAACAACCGATTGAGCATCAAAATAACGTTGAAGCAAGTGAAAACAAAAAGAGAAAGGAAAAAGAAAAAAAGGGGGGGGTCCACATTTTTCCAAGTGGAAAAATGGGGCATGTTGTGAGACCACACAACAATTAGTTCTTCAAAATGCCTTATCATATATCACTATGCTATATGGTGATATTTACGTATAGAGTCAGTCAAATAAAATTGTCTACTACATTTAGCTCATATCTTTGTTAAATATTTCACCTACATTCCTAATAAGTTTCCCTCCCATTAGTCTCCAAATCTTGAGTTAAAAATTCATCCAAATGCACGTCATATGTGTCAAAGTTTGTCTTGAACTCAAAAGATCTATTGAAATTTTCATAGAGTATAACAAAATTTGTCCTAATTTGTCCCAAGGAATTTGGATGGTGACTCTATCATCTCTGCACCACTATGAGTCGATGATTAAGGATATTGAAGAAGTGAAGAAGAAAATTATCAAGAAATCAAAGAAGGTGATGAATGTGAAGAAGACTCAAGTTCAAATGAGAGGAACGTGAGGCCACATGAAGAAGCATCTAGAACAGAAGTTGGAAGGTGAATTATCTAAGAACATGAACTTATGCGGAAATGGATAAAACAAAAAGATGTAGGAAAAGGTAAGTCTACCCCTCATCCCAATCCTAAACATGAAATGCATTCTAATTCTAGTTTAGAATGTGAAAGGAATCTATTGGACTTTATTCATAATAATTCTAATGAGGGGGGAAGTTTTTATGAATTTTGTTATAAATGAGTACTCCTCAGATCCAAGCATGCAAGCCATGAAGAGGAGAGAAAAGGATAGAATGGAAAGGGATAGAATACAAAAGGATAATATTAGTGCTAGGCATGCTAGAGCTGAAGGATATATCACCCCAAATTCACATACATATACCCATGTCCCTCCTGACTTGTTAACCAAAGAAGAATATTCTCATGATGTTGCTCCCCACCAAGTTGAGACTATAATAGTGTCTAATAGAGAGTCTACCTTTCCAGATGAAGAAGAGGTGTTGAATGATATGCATTTGCTTGATCAAAGAGCTTCTAAGTGCCATGAAAATAGAAATAAGAGGGATCATGTGCAGAGAAGGAGAAGAGAATTATGGATGTTATGATGTAGAGGGATATGTTGAGACAAAAGGTGGAGGAGATGGAGGCCTTAGAAAAATAAGTAGCCTAAGTTGACCAAGAGAATGATCCAGTTGTACAAGAGGCTATAGGAATAATCCCTACAAATTCCATAGTTGACAATATTGCTACAAATCCACAAAATAATACTACTAAAAAGACTTCTATCCCATCTACTCCCCCTCCCAAAAATGCAAAGCATGAATCTCGTGATGTTGATAAAGGGAAACGACCTATGGGAGAGAAAAACGAAAATGAAGGGGTAAAAATTGACAAGGGGGGTGCTTCCAAGAAAGATACATCACAAGATGCTTATGTCCCATTTTTGGAAAAAATTAATGAAATAAAATGAAGAATTGGACAAAAAGGTGAATGAGATGGAATTACTTGATGTAAATAAAGAGATGAAAAAGAAGCTCAACTTCTTAGAATCTACATTGAAGGATCCTATCCCTGAGACCCAGAGCCCTCAAGGCCACACATCCTCTTCATATCCTCACACTAATGATAAGACTTCATCTACCCATAACCCCTCTCATTCTTTCTCACAACCCAAAGATAAACAAGAACAGTTCATTTCAATGTTCAACATGACTCCCAACATAGAAGTTCTGGACACAATGGTGATAGAAGGAGAGATAATGCTAACCAAGATGAGGAAGAAGGGCTTGCTAGGAGGATATTATTGTATATTGATAGGTATAGGTACTTTTTTTTTAACATATCCCAGGATACCCAAATCTAGTTGCAGATAATGCTAGAAAACATGTGTTGAAGTTTACTTGCAACGATGGTCTTAGTGGTGAAGACCACTTAAGGGCTTCTCAAATTTTTGTAGAAGACTTTGAATTGTGGGATGATGATGTGGCTATGAAATAATTTATGCAATCCCTAATGGAATATGCAAGGGATTGGTATAGAATCTTTCCAAATATAAGCATTGACTCCAAGTTTTCATTCTTTCAAATCTTTAGAAAGAAATGCGAAGACCAAACTGATCCACAATTTAGGTTGAATGACTTTAATAATATCACAAAGGGGCACAATGAAATGGCTATTGAGTTCAATGTAAGGTTCCATAAGGCAATGTATAAAGTCCTTGGATGCCTGGGGCCTAATGAAAGAGCATGTTTAGTGGTGTATTATAATGCATATGACTCTAAGATGTGTTATTTTCTTAGAGACAAGGATCCACAATCTCTCAGGGAAGCCTATAAGATGGTGGTAAACATTGAAAATAATAGAAGGGCATCTGGTAAAGTTGGTAGAAGGGATGACCCTAAGCCTTCTTAGAACTCAAAAGCTCAAACTAAGAAAGTAGTTAAAGTTGCAACCCCAAATGAAAAGTAGGATCAAGTCCTAAATTTGTTGCAGAAACAAGAAAAAAATGGCAAACCTCAGTTCCAAAGGAATAAGAGGCCCCCAAGACTTCAACATTTTCCTTACCATACAAGTTGGCATAATGGGAAGCCAGTTTAGAATAATCAGAAAAAAATTTAGGCTACACCTAACCCTTTACATAAGAATACAACGAATGTTGTTGGAGACCTACCATGGTGTGGAGTATTGGAGATGCCTCATTCATCACAACAATGTGTAGTTGTGATATCCTTTGAAGAAACTCAAGATGATCATAATGAACCTAATTCTGCACATAACCCAGAAGACATGTTGAAAATGTGTTCATGACTAGGTCAGACCTAAAATGTAGTGATTATTCTTCTAGTGATGATGTTGACACAAATGATGTGGATGTCCAAAGACACGAAGCAGTTATGCACCATCAACAACTACTTTCAGATGATGAAAGATGCAATGAATAAACTACTTATAATCTTGAGGCATGTAGTGTTTCCCTAAGAAGACCTTCGAATGAGGAAATAGAGAAATATAAAATTGCATTGGATGCTAAAGCTCAAGAAAGGAGTGATCTCCACCTGAGGAATAGGGTGGTGAGTGGCAATCAAGGCCATCGCGGAGGCTTATTTATTAAAGAGAATAATGTAGACAGTAAAGGATTCAAGACAAAGAGCAGGAAGGAAGAGACCAAGCCCAGAGAAGCTAAAGAAATGAGAATCTAGGCTAAGAAAGGTAGCAAAGCAAAGGTTACTATTGAAGTTACACATGAGGACCCGAAGGCAAAAGAGTTGAAGCCTGTCATTGAAAAAACTAATAAACAAGTTGATATGGTAGTCCCCCAGAAGATAGTACTTCCAAAGGTGCCAAGTTATTATCCCATTGATATGTTTCAGGTCTTATCTCAAATTTGTGTCACAATCTCATTTCTTGAGATGATGAGGATCGATAACCATAAAAACAAAACAATGGTTATCATTATCAACATTGTTGGGGGTAGAAAACACAAAGTAGAGGCTGATGCACCTGAAACAAGTAAGAATCAAGAAGATAATACTAAGGTAGGTGTAGTAATTAATGAGAACCCTGAGATCTATTTAGGAACCATTATTACTGCAAATCCTAGTTTGGTCAATCCTTTCTTTTTGAGCTTGATCATTGATGGGAAACTACTAAGGAACTGTATGATAGATTTTGGTGCTTCCAATAATGTTATGCCATTCAAAATAATGGAGGAAATGGGCTTGAAGGTTCATAGCACCTATGGAAAGTGTTATGCCATCGATTCTAGAGAGATCCCTATAATTGGGGTAATTCATAAGGTCCCATATAAACTGGTTGCATTTCTTGAAAAGGAGCTAGTCATGAGTGTTACAGTGGTGGATAAACCACCAACTTATGGAATTCTATTATCAAGAGAATGGTGTGTTTCTATGGGAGGAAGTATGCAATGTGATCTTATCCTTTCTTACATTCTCAATTGATTAGAAGTATGTTAAAATTACAGAGAATCAATATTTTGACATATGATTGAGCATATAGAAGAGCTCTTAATAATTAAATTTGTGGATACTAGTATTGACACCTTTCATGTGGAGGAGTTGAATCCAAAAGAAGAAAAAACCAATCATGCACCAATTGTTAGAGAGGTCTTGAAAACACCACAAGAAGATGCTCTATGGACATTGTATTTTGATGGAGCTTGTTCGAAAGAAGGCTTGGGTGTTGGGTTCATCCTTATATCTCCCCAAGGTAATACTTTCAAGTACTCCTTTTTGCTATAGTTTGCATGTACGAATAATGTTGTTGAGTATGGAGCTTTATTACTTGGTATAAAGCTAGAATATAAACATGGGATAAAATCCTTAAAAGTGTTTGGGGACTCTAAGTTAGTAGTTTCCCAAGTCAGGTCTAGATTTGTCCCTAAGGACAAAAGGTTGAGAAAATATAGAAATGAGGTCTGGGATACTATTGAGGAATTCAATCCTTTTGGAATAGATTGGATAGAGAGGAAAAAATGTTAGTGCAGATTTACTAGCTAATATTGCAATCAAGCTTGATGATGTGACTTTCAATGGTATCTCAAGAATTGAGGTACAAACAAGGCTTGCAGTACCTGACAACATTTTCAATTGGAAAGTGTTTGAGGATGATAATGAAATCCCAAATTTCCTGCAATGCATTGACCAATATGAATGCCAAGAGATTGACTTTAATTTGTATGTGGTGGAGGTTGATGGAAAGGAGACATTGTTGGGGAATGAGATAATCCAGTTGAAAACAAATAATATTCCCAAGGGATTAGTTGCATTAGAAAAGGTCTTTGATGGCCTAGATAAATCAAATGCTAAACAAGCAACTACGCATAAAGAAGACCTAGAGGAGATAAATTTGGGAATAGAAAATGCTCCTAAGAAGGTATATATTGATAAGAAAATGAAACCACATGGGTATGTGCAGGATCATGATGGGCCAAAAAATGGCGATATGATGGGTATGTCGCTGACGACTATTTTTTACCCAAATTTGATGAAGCAAAAAGGATTTTTAAAGGATATTCTTAGCTTTACACCAACATAAATTATTCTTTACTTTGAATTTAATAAATAAGTATTATTCATTTTCTATTTGAATTGTGACTAAAGTCTTGATTGATAAGTTGATTGAAAAACATCTATAACTTTCAAATGGTAGCACATTTTTTTAATTTGAAACATGCGTCACATTCTATGCTTCGCATACTATAGGATTAAAAAAAATGAATTTCATGAATTTTTGACCATGTTAAGATGGTCTGACATATGAGTTTTTAATATTTTTTAAAAGTTGTAATACAAAATTCATAATTAATTATTTACTTGGAAAAAAATTACAAAAAAATGTGTATCACATCGGGACATGGGTCCTCATCTAAAATCTTATAAAAAATATTATCATTTTATTGTGGTTAGGGTGGTCAGACAGACACCTACTTCTTATTTTTTCCCTGAAATTTAAGTACTACTGCATTGAAATTTCAAATTTTCACCAAATAGTTATTTTTGTTTTTAAATAAACGTAGTAGTTTAGAAACTACATTCAATTTCATATAGATTCTATTCTTACATATTTTTGAAATAATATAGATAACTTATTCAAATTTTTATGTCAAGTTGCCTAACACTAATTTTTCTGAATTTTTGACCACTTAAGGGCTTGTTTTTCTATGATGATCCTGCATATACCCACATGTGAGGACTATGTTAATTTCCTTATTAAGGAAATACAGACATGTATTCGCATGGTCCTATGATCATCTAAAGGCCTATAGAGAATATTTGTTCTAGCACGAGATCCCATTAAATCCTGGTACAAAACCTTTTAGGCAAAAGCAGAGGCCTATTAATCCAACCTTCAGACCTAAAATGCAAGAAGAGCTTGCAAAGATGAGTGATGCAGGAATCATCAAGCCTATAAGGCATTCCACATGGATGTCCAATTTGGTTCTTGTCAGGAAAAAAATGGCGACTTAATACTATGTGTGGATTTTATGAACCTTAATGTTGCATCCTTAAAACACAATTATCTTTTACCCAATCTGGAAGCAATTTTACAAAAGGTAATAGGTTGTGAACTACTTTCTATGATGGACAGATTCTTAGGTTATAAAGAGGTTATGGTAAGGGAATCAGAACAGTACAAAATGACATTTACCACTCCATGGGGGACCTATGTTTATGTGAGGATTCCTTTCAGCCTGATAAATGTTGGTGCCACCTTTCAAATAGCCATGGATGTGGCTTTTGTTTATTTCTTGGATTTTTTTCTGGCTATTTACCAAGATGACCTTACTGCTCATAGTAAGGAGGAGGGTCATTGTTCACATCTTGAGAATATTTTCATTAAGGCATTGGAATATGACATTTTGTTGAATCCCAAGAAATGTGCCTTTGGAGTCAAAGAAGGAAAGTTGTTAGGGAACATTGTCTCGAAAGATGGTATCAAGATTGACCCTGAAAGAGTAGCACCTAAAGATAAAATTACACAACCAAAAAATGTTAAAGGGATTCAATCTTTCTTTAGGAAAATAAAATTTCTAAGGAGGTTTATGACAAATTTTGGAGAGATAGTTAGGCCTATTTTGAGGATGCTCAAAAAAGGAGAAAAGGTGATATGGTTAGAAGAGCCTCTTAAAGCTTTTCAAGCCATTAAGGATGATATTAAAGCTACATCTATTTTGAAAACTCCAGACTACTCTAAGCCATTCCAATTGTTTTTATTTTCTTCTTTTCATACTGTAGTGGGAGTGTTGTTATACAAAAATGATGAAGGTTTTGAGAAACCAATTTCCCTTTTCAGTAAATCCTTGCAGGCAGCTGAACTCAAGTATGATGCCACTGAGAAGCAATATTATGCCTTAGTTAAGGTTGTTAATAATTTTAGAACATATTTGACTAGTGCAACTGTGGTGTCTTATGTTCGAAGCGTAGCAGTCAAAGACATTTTCACTCAACAAGATACTATAGGTTGGAGATATATGTGGATTAACATAATCCAAGAGTTCAACATAGACGTTGAAATTACAAAGCTAGTCAGAGGCAAAGGTTTAGCCAAACTCATGGCTGAAACTAATTTGGAGGCCAATCAAATCAATGAGGTTTAACAAGAAAATGTTGCTCCCATCTGTGATATGCAAACATGTGGTTGGTACAGAAGGATAGTTGAATATCTGCAAATCATGAAATGCCCTGATGGCATGCCAAACAATGAGAGGATAAATTTAAAATTGTAGGAAATTAGGTATGTTATCATTGATGGTGAACTTTGGTGGAGAATCCCAGAAGGGGTGCTTCTTAGATGTGTAGATAGTGACCAAGCAAAAGATTTGTTAATTGAAATGCACAAGGGTGTGTGCGGAGGTCACTATATGGCTAAGACTACTACAAATATGGTATTGAGAGTAGGTTTTTGGTGGCCCACAGTGTTCAAATATGCACATAGACTTGTGAAGAAGTGTGATGCTTGTTAGATGTTTACTGGAAAACTAAAGTTTTAAGGTAACCTACTGCTTAGGCCAATTTCAGTACCAACCTCCTTCCGAAAATGGGATATTGACTTTATTGGAGAAATGGAGGTGAAGTTTAGTGGAGGACATGCCTGGATCTTGGTGGAAAATAACTATTTCACGAAGTGGGTTGAAACTATTCCTACTAGAAAGGAAACTAGTAAGGTTTCCATTAACTTCTTGATGAATACTATTTTGAGTAGGTTTGGTGTCCCTAAAAGAATTGTCTCTGATAATGCTATGTGCTTTAGGTCTGAGGAATTCATGGATTTTTGCAACCAACATGGCATAAATATATCTTATTCTTCCCCATACCATCCCCAAGGGAATGGACAAGTTGAGTCCAATAACAAGATCCTTATGAAGATTACTCAACGAATGCTTGAGAAGAATAAGAAAGCTTTGGACTCAAAATTGCAATTAGCACTATGGGCTAATAGAACCACAATGAAGAAAGTCATTGGGAAATCCCCTTTTAACTTGGTGTATGGAGTTGAAGCTAGAATACCACACAATAATCTAATGAAAATATATAAATTTTTCCAGGAATATGATACTGATATCTGCGATGAGATGCAGGATTGAATGGATGAATTGATCGAACTGATGAGAAGAGAAGAGAGGCTAACAAGAGAAATGAGAAGTTACAACTAAAATTCAAGAACTTATATGACAAAAGCAATGTTCAAAGAAATTTTGAAATAGGATGTATGGTCTTGATGTGGAATGCAAGACTGGAGGACAAAGGAAAGCATGGGAATTTTGACGTCCTATGGCTTGGGCCTTATTTGATTGTAGACACTCATGGGGAAGATTCCTACTTTCTCCAATCACTAATGGGTGAATTTCTATAGCTTCCAATACATGGAAAGTTCCTGAAACCCTATTTCTCTTGAAATAGGTTATATCTCCATGTACATTGTATAGTCCTATAAATTGTGTACATATGGTTTGGTGTGTTTTCTTTCTATTGTGTTTGCTCGCTTTGTCTGGGTGAGCTCCTAGTTTTCTTTGAGTTCCTTTGTGTTTTGTTTGCTTCACCAAGAGATCTATTTCTCACCATACCCACCAGGGGTATGCATCCTTGAGCATGAGCCACTGATGGAGTCCCTAATATTTTTTTTCATTTTCAGGTCCTTCTGAGCTCGGTAATAACATGTCACAAGTTCCCCAGAGGTAGGGTTTAAGGTTTTTCTCATGTAGCATTGTTCTCAAATGCTTCACTTACAAATCTTGGGAATTTTAATTTTGCATTGACTTGCTCTACTCCGTTTCTAATGGTTTAAGTTTCCTTTCAATCCATCGTTACACATTCCTTACTGGCCCCTTTGTGTGGGTTACCTAGTCACTTTCAACTATGAAGTGTTTATTTTTCCCAAGGTTTAGCTTTAATATTTCTCTCATAAATGACTTAGTTCTAAGTCATCGGCCTTCAAGGGTAAAATGTCGTCGGCCTAGTCATGGCCCTCTTTTATAACTAACTATTGTCGCATGTGCAGGATTGATAATCACTAGATCATGGGATTTAATCTAAGCTACTCCCTGCTGGCTCATGGATCGAAAATGATGGTACTCTAATTTATGCATGGTCTGTGAGATGCTGACACGTGTCTAACCATGGGTCCCAACCCGGTTGTCACTTTCCATTCCAACACTCAAAGTTTGGAGATCAACGGTGATTATTAGGAGAGAAGAGTAGATCACAACCATTTCCCATTGTCTCACTCAGGGAAGGCGCAAGGTTGTTAAAAGATGTGAGGTCCACAAGATTCCTCCATGTACATCCTATGGCTACTGGCGTTTGGATCCCATAGGTACATGAAAGAGGATTTGGCTAGCATATTTTTATTGTCCAATTTGCTCGAGCTGGAGCGACACTGAAATTCAAATGTGGTTGATTCAATCTAAGTCATCCGACATAGCCATCTCAGCTGAAGATCAATGGCACACATTCAAAATAAAAATTACACCTATTGTAATTGTGTTGCTTCGCACGAGCAAGCAATAATGGTAGAAGTGACTCATAAATCTACTCAATTTCCTTTAAAAATTACAAATGTGGTCATTTCTTGCACAATTGGGATTTGAAGACATGTTGGGAGCAATACAAAAATTAAAAGAAGTGGCTTGCAGAGTTCGTCTCAACCTCCATTAGGGTTATTGATGTTGAAAGCTGTAAGTACAATAAACATAGTTTTATGCTTTCTTTCAGTCTTTCTGAATTACGGTTGGTTTTCAATTTGCTTTCTATGAATGTGCTTTATTGTTTTGCTTTAATTGCTTAGAATTAGGGTTAATTCCATCTTTAAAAGTCATAGTCTAGCGAAACCCTTCAAAATTAACATTCACATTGAGTCTTAGGTTTGAGTTAGGAAGCTGGTGGTTGAAATTTGTCTTGTTAAAAACCCATTCTGCTTAAAATTCATGGCTCCCAAAGTACAAATGTCCACTCTTTCAACCCAATCGAGAATGTTCTCCTAGGATGTCATTGATCTGTTACCCTCTTCCACAAATAAGAAACCCGAAGGAAAAGTCTTGATCTATGGCCCTACTGTTAAAGAGGGAGTGATGGATAAACAATGCTTCATAAATGATGTCGAATTTCCTTATACTGGATGGTAGCTCTTTCAACACTGTTTCAGGAACAAGAACCTTGGAGCCCCTCTCTGTAATCCTTGGAGGTTAGAAATGGGAAAATTAGTTGTTCCCAATGTGTACATGGATGCGGATCTTCTAAAAGATATCGCCTCAAGGTATGATCCAGTTTCTAGGGTTGTCAGAATATTTGATGGGAGGGATATGGTAATGATAACTAGGAAAGAAATTGAATATGTCTTTGACCTTCATGAGTGGATTTAGGATTTGGTCCCTCTAAATATGGATGATACCAGGAAAGAGAACAACAATACCAAAGTATTCATTAGGAAAAAGATGTTGCCCTTGCATACTATTGTAACTAGTATAGGGAAGCATAGAAATAAAATCAAAATTGGTGAGAAGGAACTCAAGCCTTTCCCAATGAGCTACTTTGCAAGTTATTTTAGGAAAAATGCATACTCCCTATGTCAAATTATTGGTTTTTCTCCACTAGACACACTGTAGAAAGAATAAAGCTATCTTGCAACACATTTGCAACACCCAACCTATAACATAGTCTATGATTATGGTACTTATCTAGTAGAACATATCCATAAGGGTTTGGTTGAGCTGAAAGAATGGAAGCAATGGGTGATATTCTGGTGGAATTCACTATTAATGCATATGTTTTTTCATAAAGGGTAGAAGGTCTTTGAGAAAGATATAACTTTGAAAAGGAGGGTAGAAGGTATTGATTTTCCTATTTAGTGTTGGACCTAGATCCTAGACAAGGATGATCTAAAGTATAATTATGTGATATTCCAAAATGCTTTTGCATCAAGAATAAGGTGATCCTTGATCTATGAACCACCAATAATTCCTAAAGAGATTCATGAATTCTTGAGACCTATGGAGTTGAGGCTAGGCTTGAATTTGAGCCACAATTAGGGAGACTTGATTTTATACCCTAATAAAACAATTTTCAAAGTATATGGTAATTTTCTGGATCCATATGTTTTTCTGAGAGATGTGCTGCTGAGGATAGGATTTCTTGAGATCGTGAGACAATTGGGAGCTTCATAGATAGTACACTTACCTGATATAGCAAGGAAAGGTTCATTCTTTCTAGAGTGGACAGCCTTTGCTGACGATGTTTTGGTGAAAGGGGCATGGAAGAAATTAGTACATCTATTGGTGCCTTACAAGTTAGAGACTAGTGCAGGAGCACCTATTTGATCACATGCCTCCATGAGGCCAAATTGAGTCATTTGTTCCATTTTTATGTTTTTATATTGTAATAAGGCCCAAGAGGCCACCTCTGTGGTGTTATAGGTCCTAGGATGTTGTTCATTTCTCATATATTGTAAAAGTTGAAGTTGTCAAATCATGTCATATTGAAAAAAATGCAATGTATAAGGGAAAAATTAAGTAAATATCAAGTCAAGAGGTTAGGAGAAGGTTAGAATTAGTTATGGTCATTTTTTCTGAGTTAGTTATAGTACTCAATGTATAAAAAAGCCTCCATAGGTCGAAAAGTGGGGAGAAATTGATTTGTAGTGAAATAATACCAATGGAATTCTATTTTTTTCTTAGAAATCAATATAAAAGCGTGATTCTTTGCTCCTGTACAGCGATGTACAGCCTGATACTAAAGGGGAAGTAATTGGAGAAGTTATTAATATTTTTCTACATCATTTCTCATTTGGTCTCATTTGATTTCATGAAGGTATGAGAAAGATATGGCATTTTTTGTAAAACAAGCCTAGAACCCTACCAAGGGTTACACATTTTGGTAAAACCCTCATAATTTCATTTTGAACAGTTGGATCTAGCTAAAAATTGGAGGAAAATATTGTAACTAGGTAATCTACAAATGGACCAGAGTGATTGGATTCATGATTATTCATGTGAAAGTTATTAATGACAGTTTGTTGCACTTTATAGTAAAGATCAGACTATGTATTCCTAGGACAACGGGGACAATAAATTTTTGGAATTGATGTTTGTTGTGAGTGGAACATGTTTTCCTTGGTTTTTCCAGGTGCATTGGAACATGCTAAAGCATTTGGGAGGAGATTGAGGGATTGGTTGCATACTTTCAATAAAACCCATGTGAATGGTTGGCTGAAATCTGAGTTTTGGAATCTTGTTCTTAAAAGGGTTACCATTATTGTTATGATTTGTTGATTTTGGTTTATTATCACCAGTTGAATTTACTTGGATGGAGTTGAGGGTCCATGTGTATGGTATCTTGAAGATTGGTGATTGGTATGGCCTAATTTAGACCTAGTCCTTGTAGGACAGTCCAATCTGAATGTACACAAATTTGGAATGTTTGAGTTCCTGAATGATCAAGTTGAGTTTGATGAGGGTTGTTAATATTGTTAGATTCCTCTAAAAGTTCATGTGAATGCTTGAAGCCCTAGTTGTGTGTTGGAATTCTTAAATTTCATTTCTTTTGAAGTTCATTTGTGTTGATAATATAGTTTGAGACTATTGTTTTGGTGATGTCAAGTGTGTTTTGACGAACCTACAAGTAGTTGTATGCCTTAATCTTAAATTGGTAGTGTGGAATCAAGTGATGTTTTTGAAATGAATGATGAGTTGAGTTGTGATCCTTGTAGCTCTACATCAGAGACTATGCACCCAATGAGTCATGATCCTGAGGGTTTTATTTCCAAATTGAAAGCAGATAAAAGGATGGGTAATTTTGTGGATAACTTTGATTGCTCTGAAGATGTCATCAAAAACATTTTTAGCTTTCAATAGAAAGATTAAAGGAAAGCTAAATACCTTTCTTATAGGAAAATGTTAGAAGAAAGATGGAAGAAGGATCCCAATTATAATCCTTTTCCAAATATACCTGATGAATTTATTCAGGATATTTATGTTATGAATAATTCTGAGAATGTAGTTGGTATATTGAGGAAGCAACATGAGGTTACAAAGAATGGAAAATAAAGAGTGGTTGAAGAAGAGACCAATATAACATTGGAAGAAAGGCCTACTTATCAACCACCAAAGTAACTAATAATTTACTCAAGGAGGAAGAAAATAGTGGATGAAGAACAAAACTTTCCAACACCTATCACTTCTGAGGGATCAAAGAAAACTTCTCCCGAGAGTGCAATGCCATCATCTCCAGGGTAGATTCCTCCACCTGTAATTGATCTTGATTCATCCCCAAGAGATAATACTCCATTGGAGTAGCCACCTCTAAAGAAGCAGAGAACTGAGGCAACTAGAGTGGTCAAATATTCTAATAAAAATGAAGATGATATCTTTATCACTCATGAGGATATGCAACAAGGAATGCCCCCTCCTGTAGGGGAAATTTTCTCAAGTTCAGGAAAAAGCAGTCTTAGATTGGGAAAAATGGATATCAGTGGTCTAAATAGTGCAAATGACCAGAGGATTGAAGCTTGTAAGGAGTTTATGAAAGATCAATCCTTTGTTGAAACATCTACATTTAGAGATTTTTGGTGGAAATCCAAAGCTGCAAAATATACAGAGAAAGTGGCCACTAAAAGGAGTTTGCATCTAGATTTACTAGAAAGTGTCATTCAGGCCAATGTGAGGAGCATTATGAAGAATGAATTTTAAAATATTAATGCCCAAGATGGCAAAGAGCTTGTAAAGAAGTGTGGTGTGTTATTATTTCCTAAATGGGACATTGTTGATGCTCTAGTCCTGGATGCTATAAGAAGGGTTGAAAGGACTATATTGCAAATAGAAGAAGAGTTAGTTATGGCACTTCATGGATCTGAATTTAGTGAATACTAGGATGCACTAGCAATCTGATCACTATCCATGGGATCTAGGAAACCAATACTTGTCGATTCATTTGATATTAGTGGGCAGTTACTTGTGAGAAGAGTTGTTGATACCCCTACCTTGGAAGTAGATGATATGGTAGTTAATGTTGCTAGATTCACTAAAGAAACTATGGAAAACCTTACCCTTGAAAGGGATGACTATAAAAACAAGTACCATGAGCTACTCAATGAATATGATAAAAGTCAACAAAAGGTAGTTGTGCTAGAGATAGAGCTTGCATTTTATAAGCAGAAGGAGGAAATACAAAGAGATCAAGGCTAGGCCAGCTCAAGTAACCCATATCCACCTTCTCCAATGGCACCTTCTCAATCTCCCCCTCAATATAAAGCCTTAGCAATGGTGCCATATAATTTGGGACAAGAGCCACTTTTAGTGGAGGAACCAAGAAAATCAGGTCCCACTTCATCTAACACACCTACAAGGGAACAACTGATTTCACAAGTTGAGATATGTAAGAAGTTGTTGGAACAAACACAAGATACAATGTGTGAGAACATCTCAAATATTGTTCATACTTTCTATGAGCATCTAAATATGAAAATCCAGGCCAAACTGAATAGTGTCCATGATAATTATGCACTGATGATGTGAGCAATATGATTATCTCAAAGAGATAAGCAATTGGCTATCCCAATCTTGAATAAGTGGATTCCAAGGGCTAAGAGATTGAAGTAGATAGTAGTTGGAGCTATCAAACATGAAGATAGATACCCTAATGTGCTTCCAACATATACATTTTTTTGTGAACTTAGTGAGCAGAAGTTTCAGGGATACATAGCCCCACTGGAACAAAAGATGAGAGAATTAAAAGCTCATTATGATATGGAAGATTTGCCATTGTTGCCAGATATCTAGCTCACTAATACTAAACTAAAGCCATTGCAAATGTGGAAAAGGGAGATGGATGATGTTATTGCTTCCCAAGTGAATAAAATTTGCAAGAAGGTTAATATTAGTACCTTTAATGAAAATTTGGGAAATTTGACATTTATTATCAGTTTTTTGGAGTACTTTGACAAGGAATCCAATTCTGTGATAACTAAGTATTCCCCATATAGGAAGAATTTGGATGAAATCATCGATTTCAACTGGCCATTTGATGAAGAATATGAAGAATGGGGAAGGGTATTGGTTTGTCAATTGGGTTTGTAAACATGGAGGTGAAACATATAATTTTTCAAGTATAGTGCAGGTCTATCCTTAGAAGTTACAATTCATAAAATGTATGTTTCACAGGGAAATATCATTTGTTGATGATGTGGAATGTTGAATAGGATAATAACTCACTTTTACATCATTTTTTCATCTTGCTCGATAAAATGGGTGTGCTACAACTTAGAAGATTTTTCTTTTTGACATGCGCCTTTTGGGAAGGTGGTTTTGCTTCTTACAACAAATGAAAATAATCTTTATCTCAAGTGTATTCCCTCCAATTTGAAGAATGCAAATATAACTGAATTAGAGAATATTTTTTGTAGTAGTCCAATTAGAATATAAGTGTTCTATAAAATTTGTGCAAGCCTTTTGTTGAATTCTGGAATATAATTGTGAAAATTGAGAACACAAAGTGAATATGTTAAGTCCTAGTCTAATGCTCTGAGTCTAGATAGTAGATTTTGTCAAATGTATGGTTTCTGAGGATACCTAAATGATAATGGATATTTTCCGTGTATATAGTTTCTCCATTTAGATTTGTATTGGAATTATTAATGAAAATTATGATCAAAGATCATTTCATTAATTGTCATCATTTTCTTATTGTGATATATGTTTTGGTTTTAGCTCTGGTTCATGGAATGGGTTAAAATGCTGAAATCAATTAATGAATTCATATGTAGGATGATTGGATCTGATAAGTAGTCTTTAGAGTTCGGTTACATAATTGTTAATTAAAAACTATATGTAACTGAGATCATGGGTGTTTAGAATTAAATATGCCTTATATTTCAATTTTCTCAAACTCCTAGCCCATAGATAATGGCATTCATCCTAACCCTTTATGTATTTCTCTTGGTTTTAGTTACGCGAGTTGAGAAATTTTTTTTAAATAATCATTGATTTATCTTTAATTTGTTGTGGTTTGTATTATTTCATATTCTTGGCTTGGGATGCATAATTCATTCAAGGAATTTCCAACTTCTTGAGTAATTTCATCTTATTTGTCATAAGTGAGAATATATCTGCTCTAACATGCAATGTATATGTGAGTTTCGTGAAAGAATTGTATAATGTACATTGTGGGACCACACTCCTAGGTTTTGAAGAGCCTGAAGTGCAAGAGATAAAGCAATTGGTTTTGTATCTCGTTCATTGGCCAATTATCTTGCAGGTATTCAAGAATTGATTCTGGAAAACTCATAGGTACCTAGCAAGATCTGATTGGTTCATTGAAAACAACCAACAAAAGGGACTCCAAAACAACTCCCTCTGATAAAACAAGGCCACTTTGATGTGTCATACCGGTATGAATTTTTATTTTTGAGACATTGAAGGGACATGAAATACCATCCTACCAATAACCCGAAGTCTTTGATCTGTCAGAAGTCAGAGTTCATTCCCCCTTCTAGCCGCTTACCATCTCCCATCCTATCAGGTGTCGAGGTTCATAGTTCCTAGATACATCATGCATATTTAGCAATTAAATCAAGGCATAAGGATTAAAATCAAAGCTCAAAGTTTGATAATCCTCTCAATAAGTGATAAGAGATACGCCCAAGGTCCAAAGCCCAAACTACTGGAAATCTTGTAACTTAGTAACTCAATCCAATTCAACCCTTATTTAAAAGAAACATTATAGGTCATTTGTTTGATGCAAGATTGCTCTTACACCTTGGATTCTCCCAGATCAAGGATAAATTCTCATCTCCATAGTCTATACATCATCAAGTTTCATAAATTCAAAAAATAGATAATGAGTTTATCATGTAAATTGGTATAGATGCTCAAAAAATAGATAATGAGGTCAGCATTGAAAATGATACAGAAATGGTTCCAAATTTTGATTACTCACAAATCACTATCATAGACACTACCTTCTCAGTCAATAGTTAAAAAGTCACTAGGAAAGAGGGGAAGAAAATCAAAGGCTACCAAGTTAAAGGAAGAGATTGATGCGAGGGTGCAAACTACACTGGATGGAAGTATCTCAACAAGCAAGAGGCCAAGGAGAGATTTTTTCTCTCCTAGAACACAATGAGAGTGATATTTTGGAATGTCAGAGGCATTAATGCCTCTGACTAGTGTGCTCAAATCAAGTGTCAACTAAACACTTGTGGGGCAGACTTATTACTGTTACAAGAGACCAAAACATCATAGGAAACATTTGAAGCATCAATTTTGAAGTGGGGGAGATGTAATTCAACTCATGTACCTTCTCAAGGGGCTTCTGGTAGTTTAGTCACCTTATGGAATCTGAAAAGAGTGACCATTGATGATATTAGTAATGATAACAATTTGTAGTTAATGAGAGTGGTAAGCTTTGATCTGAAATTTTGGTTGCTAAATGTATATGGACCAACATCTACCAGTGACAATAAAATATTACTGAATTCCCTAAAACAAATCATTTAAGGGCTTGGAGATGAAAAAATTATACTAGTCAGGGATTTCAATGCAATTGTGTCATTACAAGAGAAACAAGGAGGTATTTTTCCATTTCATAAAACAATGTAAGATTTCAACTCTTTCATTTTAGACAATGCATTGAAGGATATATTACCTACAAAGGGAAAATTTATGTCGAAAAACTATAGGAAATATTTTTTAAAATTGCAAAACATTTATATAGATTCTTACCATCGCAACACTGGTTCTTAGGGTCATATAATATGAATTCAGAGATTTTGCCTTTTATATATGCTTAGATGACTATGCAATTTCACTATCTGCATTAGGCCAACAATCTCTTGAAAAGCATAGGCCTTATTTTAAATTTGAAAATATGTGGTTTCTAAGACATCCTCATTTTCTACCCTTGTACAAATAATGGTGGGTCAATGCTCCTTTCCAGAGAGGTACCAAAATGTTTTAGTTTTGTAAGAAGTTACATGTTAAACAACAAATAAAAATATGGAATGTCCAAGTCTTTAAGGACACTTTTCTGCAGAAAGAGGAGGTGGCAATAGAATTATCAGAGGTTCATGAACACATAATATTGCATGGATTGGATTCAGTTACATATGAAAAATAGAAGCACTTGCAATTGGTTAGGGAGGAGTTATGCAAAAGATAAGAGATTTACTAGCATCATAATTCTAGGGAATTATGGCTAAAGGATGGGGATCATAACACAATTTTTTTTCATGCATCTGCTCAATTCAAAAGGGATGCAAAAATGTTTTTGTCAATTAAAGATGCATTAATAGGAAATATGATTACAAGTGAAAAGGAGATAGACGAGGAAGGGGTCAAGTTATTTGAAAAACTTTTAGCACCACCATGTGATGGTTCAGTGTAGTCAAATCAAGAGGAGCAAGTATTAATGTATGCAATGCCAAACCTCATATCTTGAGATGAAAGTGAGAATTCGATGAAACCCTTTACTTTAGAAGAATTGAGAAGGTTAGTATTTTAACTCTTTACGAATAACGTACTAGGGCTAGATGGTTTTACAAATTTATTTTTCCAAAGTGTTGAGATGTGTTGGGATTTGATATACTATTAGCTCTAGAGGAATCTCAGAAAACTGGTACAATGTTGAAGGATTTTAATATTATAAACATAGTAGTTTTACCAAAGTCAAAGGAGCCAAAAATTTTTGCGAATTTTAGACCTATTTCTCTATGAAACTCTATTTATAATATTTTCACAAAGTAAACATATCTTAGACTACAACATCTCATTCCAAATATCATCTCACAAGAACAAGGGGGGTCTGTACCATGAAGAGAAACTGTGGAAGGAGCCTTGGTTACACATGAAATGCTTCATACTATTAATTCAAATCATTTATCATCCTTCATTGTAAAACTAGATATGATCAAAGCATACAATAGAGTTGACTAGAATCTCTTAAAGAAAGTCATGGACAAATATGGCTTCTATAAAAAAGTGGTGTAAGTTGATTTTATCTTTTTTATCAAGAGCAAAGTTTTTAGTTATAATAAAAGGTAAGCACGATTAGGGCTTGTGGCATGGTATACATATCCCAAAATCAGATATTTAGTAACACATCATTTTTGATGATGATACATTATTATTTGGAAAAGAAACCCTTGCTAAGGCCAAATAGATAAAATTGGTTCTAGATATGTATTCTTCAGTATCGGGATAGAAAATAAATTCTCACAAGTTCAATATTTATATATTCAATACTAAACCAACTATTAAGAGAAAGATTGTAAGGTCTTTAGGATTTCAATTGGCAGAAGTTATTGAGCGGTTTAAAGTTATTGAGAGATTTAAATCTAGAATCTCAACTTGGAAATCTAGATGGTTGTCATTATTTGTCCATATATTGTTAATAAAAACTATATTAGCAGTGATTCCAAATTACGTCATAGCAATTCTCAAGGCTCCGAAATCAGTTGTTGATTAGATTGAAAAGGTAATGAGGGTTTTTTTATGGAAGGGGAATATGAATGGGGTGAAATTTTTTTCTCTAATTTCTTTAGATAGCATGACCTTTGATAAATTCAAGGGTGGGGTAGGTTTGCACAAAATATCAAAAAGAAACATGGCCTGTGGGGGAAAATTGATATGGAAAATGATTACCAAATCAAATTCTAAATGGTGTACAATCATATGATCCAAGTATCTAAATAGCAAACGTTCAACAATAATTTTCACTATTTCCAACCCCCCTAATGGCTCAACCATGTGAAACTTTATGATTTCATGTCTGAAAGATTTTACTTCATACATTTCTTGGGAAGTGCACAAAGGAGAACAAGATCATTTTTGGAATAGCTCTTGGAATACATACCCCCCTGAAGGACATCCAAGAACTGTAATCAACTATACTAGTTTTATCTTAGTTATGTGGTAGTAGGTTAATTGACTATGCTTACTCAACAGATGAAGTAACTAGTAGCATATGCTGGAGTGATTTTTCCCAAACACAATTACACCTACTCAAAAGAACCCGATTCAAAGAATTAGTAGAGAGATTAGTGGGCTCCCTCCAAAGATGGATGTTATTCGGTTAAGTAGGGGCATAAAGCTCTTCTTAACAGATAAGTCCAAATGCAATCTGAAAGAGATTTCTGTTTTTTTTTTAAACATGATATTACCAAAAGCATTTGGTAATATCATGCTATTCCAATAGAAACAGTGTTGAGAAGTGATAGGCTAATTAAATTAGGATTTGCACAGCCTTTTAGATGTGTTCTATTTGGGGAAGTTTTTGAGGATGTTGACAACCTTTTCTACAATTTCCATAAGCCCAACATTGTTGGCAAATTATTTTATAGAAATTAAGCTTTGTTGCTCCTTTGTGAAATATAGTCTGGGATCTTTTTTCAGCTTGGCTAGTATTACATAAATCTTCTTTGTTTTCATTCATTTGGTGTTTAATTCCAGCTATAGATGTTTGGTCTCTCTAGTGGGAGAGAAATAATCACATCTTTAGAAAGGTATCTTCACCAGTGTAGAATGTTCAAGGTATAATATGAAAATTAGTCACAAAAGTAGTGAATACATATGCTCAAAATAATAAAAGGGTTGACTCTCCTTTCACATCATAGGATGATAGTATTCTAAAGAGTTGGAAAAACATAGTTTTACCCTTCAAAGGAAGTTTGCAACAAGCTCAAAAGGAAAGGATTGATAGGAATTTTGTTAAATGGAAACCCCCATATCTAGACTACTTTAAACTAAATTTTAATGGATCATCAAGAGGGAACATAGGTGTTTCAGGCACAGGGGTGTGTATTTAGGATTCTTGTGGAGAATTAAAGGCAACCAAATGAATTTCTCTACCTTCTGGCATGAATAATGTGGTAGAATATTTGGCACTCTTGCATGGTCTAAAGCTTGCAAGGCATCCAAGTATATCTTCAATTCATGTGGAGGGTGATTCATTAATAATTATAAATGCATGTAATAAAATATTTTGTCATAATTGGAATTTTCAATATATTCTAGAAAATATTTGGTCATTAATAGATAAGTTTCATTCTTTCAAAATTTCACATACATATTGTGAATGGAATAGGTTAGCAGATCACGTTACAAATATGGGATGCCAAAAGCAAGAAGTGACCATTTTAGATGATAGTATGATTGACACATTTCCAATTTTAGTCAAGATTGTAGCAAAACAACACATGCAGTAATATTCAATAGAGGAAAACATAGTTTTGGAAAAAATGCAATCATTTCAAGTAGTGAAAATGGCACAAGAGGAGAGAATGAGGAAGAAATATGATTTATTGCAAGCTCAGAGGCCAAAGAATGATATCATAATGGAATTATCTATGCTTTCTAGTGTTTTTAGTGTTTATCAAATAGACCTTAGGTTTTTGCATAATTTTCTATTTTAAATAATGAAGAATTTTGTAGTCTTGGTACTTTAACAGGTTTTCTATCTTGTCATTAACTTCCTACTGGAGGCTACGTGTCACATAAGTTATCATTCATGACATTATAGTCATTCAGTGACTGGCCCTTCATACCTTGTCTTCTGGTTGGCATTGTTTGTGTGTTCATATCGAGGAGACCATAACATGTCAGAGTGAGTAGATTTAGAGTCCCTTCAACATATTGACATGGTGATAGCATGGTATTGAAGGGGTTTCCATGGTGTTACATCAGAGTGGGGCTTGTACTTTTGTAGGACCCTATTCTATGTCCCATCAACAATTCGATGGCAGAATCAACAGTGTAAAGGGGTTTCATTGGAGTTTCATTAGTGAGAGTGCTTCATGTCGATGGGACGAAATTTTATGTCTCCTCAACATTCTAATAGGTAGTGAACATATCGGTATAAAAGCATCATTGTGACTTGATTTTTTTAGTGGGAGTCATTCAGGAGTACCTTGGATGAGGAAACATGTTGAATATCATGGTGACATTGATATTTTGGGTGGACAAGAAATCCCATCACCTCATCATGCCAATAATGAAATGACATTACAGATACTCACTTTGAGGAGACCTGACTATTTTTAAGGGAAGGGATTTGAAGTCCCCTTGACATGGTGATGAAAAAAAGGAAAAAAAAAATGTGAGTGGGTCAAAGATGATGGACAAAGAAGAATAATGATACAAAACTTAGCTCAACATGGTTTTTTGACCTTCATACCTTGTATTTCAGTTGCCATTCTCTGTGTGTTCCTATCAGGGATAACTTAACATGTTGAAGTGAGTAGATTCAAAGTCCCTTTGGCATAGCAATATGGTGATAGCACAGAAGTGAAGAGGTTGGATTGGTGTTAAATCAAAGTGAGGCCTAGACTTCATCAGGACCCAGTTCTATGTCCCATTGATAGTCTAATGGTAGAAGCAACAATGGAAAGGTGTTGTATAGTAGATTCATCAACGAGAGTGCTTTATGTTAGTGGTACAAGATTTGATGTTCCCTCGACATCAGAGTTCAGGTAGTGAACATACCCGTATAAAGAATTTTTGTGACTTTATGTTTTCAATTGGAGTCATTCTAGAGTCCCTTTGATGTGTGACATGTCATACCATGGTGAAATTGAGATTTTGGGTTGACAAGAAACCTTGTCTCTTCGACATGATAATAATGCAATGACGTTAAGGATACTTTCACTTCAAGGAGACTTGGATTTTTTGAAGGGAAGGGATTTGAAGTCCCCTCAATAAGGTGATGATAAGAAGGAAGAACAATGTTGTGAGTGGGTCAAAGGTGATAGATAGAGATGAATAGTGAGATGAAACTTTGCTTGACGTGGATCAAAAGCTATTCTAGTCATCTAAGCTCAAGCAGTAGTGCAAGAGGAGTAAGGATAAAATTAAATTCACCATCCAATTTGAAAAATAGTTTTTGTTCTATGTTGATAGTTTGTATTGTATAGGTTCCAAATTTGGGAATTTTGATGAAATTTTGGTAGTTGGGTTGTTATGTATTCTTCCATGTAAAACTCTAGGCTACACAGTTTTTTCTGCCTAAAGGAATTTTTGTAATTATTTAATATTATATTAATATAATATACAGGATTTTTTCCTTTTGTCTAAAAAACCAAAAAATATTTCCAAATCTCTTAATAATTTGATCCCAACTTCAAAGGTAGATCTTATACATGTTTAGTACTATATCTAGCCTATAAAAAAACTCTTAGATGATGATTAGGGTTCATTATATTTTACATGCTCCTTTGTAAGAGAGTAAAAATTCTCACAATCTTAACCTAAGGAGTCTTTTGTTTCATTTGATCAATCTTGTTCTACATCAACAAATCTGAAAGAATCACCCCATGATAGTGATGGGGGATCTTTAGTTTTTTTCCATCATTTCTCAACAATGCCTAACTTTAAAAAGCTTGAAAATGATTTGAATTCTGAAAAATGAATCAACTCTTCTAAGGAGCATTCAAATAAGACTTCTCAATTTGAGTTAGAAAAAGAATCAATTCTTCTAAGGAACATTCAAACAAGGTGACAAGAACATTGTAAATTATATACCATACCTTTCTAAAAATGGTTTAGGTTTTCAACCTTTGTCCCCATCTTCATCTCATGCTCCATCATCCACTGTATGTATGAATTCTTGTGGTAAGAAAGAAAAATTTTCTTGACAAAAGAAAGGAATATTTCCCACTACAGAGCAAGAGGATATTTAGTCAAGGCTTATCAAATCCCTCTTGATTAGTCTTCCTCCTCCAACATGAAATAAATTTTATAGAAACAACTCTGTTTGTGCATATCATTGAGTGCATAGTTATTCCACCAATGAATGTCAGACATTGAGAAATAAAATACAACTTAGTAGTTATGGTTTTGTTCCATGTGTTGATGTGCCTAATCCCTCTAAACAACAATGATCTTTATCCTATGGTGTTGCTTCTCACTATGTGGAATTTGTATCTCTATATGTTTTCTCATTTCCATTCATGGTTGTACAATCTTAAGTGCAATCATAATTTTCCATTGTAAGAACATGATAGTCTCTTGCATGATTGTATTTTCCTTTTACACTTGGGGGTAAGGGATAACTAGTTTTGGTTGAGTGAATTCTCCTTGAGGACCCCCTATTCATCTATTGTTTCCTTAAAATACCAACATAACAAGTGTGTTGACATTGTAAGCAGCGAATATTACCCCTATCCATTTCATAGACGCCTTTTAAGATTTGACTTATTAACATACCTATTTTGTGGTGATGTTGTTTATTACACCCCCTATGGCATGGTTATCAATTTGTTCCTTGTAACATTGAGCATTATTTTTTCCCTTGTGGTGTTAAAATTTTTTGCACCCCTAAGGTAATTTTTGTCCCCTACCATGTTAACTTTTATGGGATTTTTGAAGCATGATTGGAAAAATAGTCCATAGATGTAGCATAAGGAAGCTTTGCTAATTCATGAACTTGAGGATTTTTGCATGGCCACCTAGCATAACACACCTTGCTTACTAGTTGAGCCATGTGTTTCATCAGTGATTTTAAATCCTTATGACAACACCATATTGTTTAAAAAACACATTCGACAAATTAAATTTGGTATTTGAGTAAAATTTAAGGCTAAGGTCTCTTTTCCTTACGGACTTGAATTCCTTTTTAGTACTAACCCTTTTGTTTGTGTTATATTATTGTTGTGTTTTTTGTATTACCTATTCTATGTGTCTACTTTGTGTTTTTAGAATGATTTCTTTGTCTTTGGAATGTTTTCTTTGTGTATTTTGTGTGTTTTCTTCATGTATTATTTTATATATGGTTTTTTTTATTTGTATATTTTATTATTATTTTAATATTTAATTCATTGATTAATCTTTGAAAGTCTTATATGTCAGGGAATCCTTTCTTGTCTTATGTGCATGTTTGTATTAACATTGTGGATTACTGAGATCCTAGGTTGGGGGCTTGGGCACCACTCAACTTGGTGTCATATTGTATCTTTTGTATTATTATTCCTTTAGTGTGAGCATTAGAATAAATTCATGCTCTCAATAAAGTGGGTGATAAATGTAGTGCTCAAAATTATCACGCTTGACAATTTCACACAGGGTTTTTCTCCCCTACATGCTTGGACCTAATTATGAATTTGACTTCCTAGTTATTCATTTAATTATTTGTTTTAAAACATTTATTAAAAAATTGTACATGGGAAATAAAATTATGCATTTAAGATTTTCCCCCAAAATTTTTGATCTCGCAAAATTAGTGAACTTATTTAGGGTGTCTTATGCCCTGGACCAACAATTTTGCCTCAAAATTAGAATATGTTGTTCTCAACAATTTATTATTTTAATCTTCAATTTCAATTATTATTCATTGTTATTTAATTTTTAGGAAATTAAAATAATTTCATATAAGTACCTAGTAATTTTATCATTGCAAATCCTAAAATCTATGAATGGAAATAAAGGGAAAAGCTATCAAGATTATTGCAACATTTTTTCATTCAAACCTCATTTCATTTTGATGTGAGTTTCATTCATGTTTTGTATTCATTTTTTTAGCTCTAACATTTGTTGGTCTTCAAATCAAATCAAATCAAGAAACAAGGAAGCCTTAAAGCTAATGAGAATGACTTCAATCCATCAAGGAGAGCATATCTAAGTGGTGAATAATAGAAAATTGTCAATTCATTACTTATTTATCATTTAGCCTCTATTTCTCAAAAGGATAAGCTTTCTTTATCATCAATTTTTCTATTATGCAAGTAGAAATACCAACATAGGGTTCAACCGGTTCAAGCCCCTATGTAACAACCCTTTCCCTATTTTCATATGTACAAGTTATAGATATGAAGTGAATTGGAGGGACATTAAAGATATTTTTCTCATTCATGCATCAAAACCCTACAAGTTGACAAGTCACAAAATCTATATTTTCTCATCAATAGATGAAGTGCTAATAACAAAATATGGAGGAAAGGAGCTATAGAATGATGTCTTGAGGCCTACATTTTTAGATCTTGGGAAGGAAGAAAACACTATAGGGTGTCCTTGCACCCTACACAAGCAAGAATCAACTCAAATTTATATGGCAGGTGAATTTGTGTTTACTCTCCTCCTTTCTATGTTGTGCCTTCAGCACACACACCCCATTCGAAATGGGGACCCTCTCTTTCCTTCACCTTGCCGGGTCACTTTTGGTTGCCATCTCATTTTGCGTTCCCCCTGTTCGGTGTTCAAAATGGTCAGTGAGCTTTAGGGAAGTCATCTCGAGTTGACCATGTTTTTTCCTGCTCAAATTTTCAAAGTTCTAAGTCTTTGCAGGTTACCATCAATTGTTTTCCTTAGCTTTTCAAAGCTGGTGTCCTTAGAGCCCATTGGGCCCGCCCCATTAGACTGCCCCTATCAAGTTTTTGTTGCCTCATAGCTATCTCAAATAACTTTACTCCAACAACTATCCGCCCATCGGGACCCACTAGGTTGTTCATCATTTCCCTTATTTTTGGTTTTTGAACAGACATCGTCTGATGTCCTTCCAATCCTTGAGACCCGAGACCTTTGGCGCTGTCTCCTTATCACTAAACTTCGAAATAGCCATTGGCCAAATGTCACCTGCCTGGTGAGTCTCGGTGCTCTTGTCACCATTTTCTAATACTAGCTCACCAACCTTCTGACCTACCATACCTGCATTTATGAGGCTCATTTAATGAAGGAATGTGTATAAATAGTAGACTCTCAACTATCATTTTTATTCGCCAGTTTTCTCAGAACAAGTTAGAACCAAATTTTGGCACCGCCATCGCTTCCTCATTGCTCAATCATTCTTTATAGATCTTTGTTGCCACTTCTCGACCTCCTTCATCAAATTTGTAAGGTAGGGTTTTTTCCCATGTCCCTTCGATTGTGTTTTCTTATATTTTTGAAGAATCATTAAATCTAAAAGGAAGAAAACTTAAAAAACCAGTTAGGGTTAGCTTAGGTGCACGAAACCCACACACTCCCATCATCATCGCCAATGTAAGAAAACTGATTCAAACTTGAAAGCGGCCAATGACCCTACCAAATCTGCCCTCACGAGAGGGAACTTATCTTTCACAACCAAAAACATAGCAAAACTCATGAATGACAATAAGGAATCTAATGACTCATCTCAACCCGCCTCCTTGGGATTCCATCCCAGGGCACCGCTAATAACCTACCATCTCTTAAGGCTTTCCGACCCCATCTTTCTAGACCCTTAGATCCTGAGTCCTCTACCAATTGACTTCATTTACAAACGACCAAGTTCCCAACACCTTTTCAAGTCCTTCCTAGCAGACCTATGTCCGCGAGTCGCTGCAGTAAGATTGTTGTCTCTTACAACTATTGATGAAGGACATTCCTCCCTCTAGGACCTAACTGCATCACGACGTTTTGAATGAAAATGTGAAATTTTATAAGTGGTCAACCTTTAGCGGTTTTCCCTTGTTGGGTCACCATCACCAGGACTCTGTTTGTGCTCCGTCGTTCTAAACAAAAAACTGCCTTTGTCCTTCCGCTACCCAAAACCTGACCTCACAATGGTCGTTGAACTTTCAAATGACAAGAAAAATAAATGTGGAGGCCTCATCCCTATTCGGACCCAACAAGGAAGGTTGCTCCCATAAGGCCTCTTTCCAATTTCTATTGTTCCAAGCAACATTCACCTAACATCCTCCCATCCATGTTGACCTGAAATGCCTGAACTACAAGCGAGTGATGCAACCGCCTTCCAAAACAATGGGCCTCACTCGACGAAAGTTCACCGTCAAGACACCATCTTTCCAGAGCCATTCTTAGTGGTAGAATCCATACAACAAAGCTTCCTCCTGGTTCTGCTTTCCTAAAGGGTGATCTTAACACCCTTAAATATTCAAAGTGACTTAGACCCAAATTCCAAAATGGGGCATCCTCCCTAGTGGACCCGAAAAATTTGCCAAATCTAAAGGTGGGCCGGGACAGTCGAGTTGCCATGCCCTGATTATCGTCCCTCCCACAGTTCCTCCAAATGGCCATTAGCCTAAGGATGTCTGATCCCCTAGGTCCAAAATGTTGAAACTCCCTCCTGCAAAATACTAATATCAATCTGAAAGAAATGTTAGTATTCTTAAATGGTGAGTTACCTAATCTAACATCATTTTTTAGGGATTTGGCTAACTTTATCGTATTTTCATGCTTAAATGTGCTCACCTCTCTTTCACCTGTAGGATATATGGAATCAGGTGTAGGACCCTTGGGATCGGCTGTGGAGAAGGAAAAAGGAATAAAATAGCCAAGGAACCCCACAGGAAAGACGATAAAGACCAAATGAAATATAAGTTCCAAGGGAAGCCTCTCAATTCCAAGGTCACCTCAACTAGGAAGGAGGTCTCTGACATGAATATTCAGCAAGTAGACATCGATGAATTTAAGCAAAGAGTCCAAATCAACCCCACCATAGAAAATACTTGAAAGATCAGAAGCAGTGAATTGGAAAAAGCTACAGGCTTCCCTCTCACTCTCACTGCCCCTAAACTAGTGATGGCCTACAAAGAGGCCTATAAGAAGGACACCAGAACCATTGTAGACAAGGATGTGAACATACTGGCTGATCAATTAGCTAAGTTAATTGGGAAAGCTTTTCACATCCCTACCTTTGGAGAAATGGAGGAGGCTACCATAAATGATGCCAAGGAAACATGGGACTCAAATCCCCTTGGATGCAAAAGGATTATCAATCAATATTGGCTGAAAGAGAAGAGGGGTAGTGCTGCTAAGGTGCCTCAGAAAATCTATCGTAGTGAACTTTATGAGGCTTACAATGATTTGGTAACCTTATTAAGAAGGGTCATGGGCCTCCCTACTACAGTCTATTTCCAAGAATCGATGTTTTACTTTGTGGAGGAGATCCTTAGAGGGAAGGCCAAGTTTTATTGGGTAGGATTTATAAGTAATTTCCTACAAAAACAATTTATGGCTGTCAAGAAGACCTCAAGGTTTTACATGACCTCCTACCTTGTATATTTTATCACTAATAAGACACAATATAGAGGATTATTCAGAGATCCTAAAACAAAACCAGGAAGGGAGTTGAAGGTATATGATAGGTACCCTCATCTATAGTTCAGGAACTTAAAGAATGATTATTGTAGAGTTAATGATGCTCTCATAGGTCATATCATTAGATTTCTTGAGGGTGACTTCAAAAGAAGAGTCTCCCACAGTGCCAATGTTTTCCTCAAATAGTTTTCCTCTTTATTCATACAGTTTCCTAAGTTTACCTACATTCCTACTGAAGGTTTCTCAGAGAAACCATACAAGCTGCTTCAGTATCCCAATGACCGATTAATACTATTAGAGCTCTCCTGACAGCTACAACGTGCACACAATCTTTTGAGCAACAAGCACAAAGTAGGGATTCCTTATCTCCTCTCTTTTGGCCAAGGGATATATGAGATCCACACCTCCCAATGTGTAGATCATTCTGACAAGGAGCTGGTGGAATACCATTTGCAATTCCACACTGTCCAACAATGGATGGACCCCTATGGGAAACTAAGGAAGGTAGTCGGGCCTGAACATGCCCATGTGCATCACATTGAAGACTTTTGGGAAAATTGCAAGGATGAGAAAGAAGTGCGGATGAGGCACTATATGTAGATGACTACATATTTTGTGAAAACGGTCAAATTGTTCTCGGTGCCAGATCAAGTAGCAGAAGATGAGGATACAGTAATGGATCATCGATATGAACCAGTTGCTAATCTACCATTCCCTCTAATTGATTGGGATGAGTGAGAGGTCGATGACCTTGATATTATATCAAAGCTCGTTGAAGCTCGAATGAAGGAATGGATTGATGGGAAAATTTCTTGATTGAAGCAACAAGGGATCACCTTGACCTATGAGGAGCTTGAGGAAGAGCCTATAAGTGAAATTGATAGTTGAATGACTGCTACCCCAATGAAAGAAGATTCCCAATCTCCTCCAGTCACTAGATCAAGAAAGAGGAAACAAGTAGCTGAAAAGTAGTCCAAGCCCCAAGTGTACTCAAGGAAAGCTTAAGAAGCTAAATACTCCAAAAGACCAAAGACATCAGGAGGTCTTGATACCATCCAAGAGGACCCCCTCCATGAGGAAGAAGAGTCAGAGGATGAGTAGCTAAAGTCTCCACTAGCTATCTCTACTCTTGTAAATAATACTATTGCCACCCCTCTACTTACTTCTCAGGAAATGGTTGCCACCTCCCCACCTGTTGTGGATATCTCTGTCCACCTTGCTTCTACTCTACCCATGGCCCAAGTGATGATTATTAACTCTTCCTATGCCAACACCTCTCCACTTTCCTCCATTTCCATGTCTCTGACAACATAACTTCCCTTGATGACAGTAATAATACCAATGTCTGCACTCTCAATTCCAAAGGCCTTCCCTCAGCATATGCAAAATGTTCCCATAGAGTTGTTAGGAGTGATAATGAACTTGACTATTCAAGTTGCCTTGGTGCAGATTCTTGCAAATATTCTCGCCTCCACTCCTCCAACCAAGTCACCAGAAATGAAAGCCACAATGGAAATATCTAAGGAGTTGGAGAGACAAGAGGAGGCCACAAAAGGGATCGACGATGAGTCATATGATTATCATGAGCATCCTAAGTTCCAGTGCCTTCCAATTGATGAAGTGGTGCGTGAAGGTGAAGAAATAGAATCCTCCAGGAGTGATGTAGAAGATGCTAGCACAAAATATATTGTGGAGACCTTTGATGCAGACTTTGAGGAGGAGTTAGCTCAACAATTGAAGAATGTTGGAGAGGAAGAAGAAGGGCATCCTTCCAAGGAAGAAAAGGAATCAATTGAAAAAATCAAGTACACTAAACCTCCAACTGGGGAGAATGATGAAAGCCCCAAACATGATGAAGAAATACCTCTCTCGGAGGAGCAAGAAGAGTGAGAAAAGAAAAAATAGGAAGAGGTGCCACCTTAGCAAGAAGAAGAGGAAAATAAAGAAGAGGATAAATTCCAAGAAGAGGTTGAAACCCGCGAAATCCCTAGAATAGAGCAGCCCAAAGAACATGGGAATATAGAAGAAGAAGAAGGAAAGGAGACTATCGAAGGGGAAGATAGAACCGAAGAGTATACAGCCACTGAGTCCCCACAAAAGAAAATTGTATTCATTCATGATTCAAATGAAGAAGAAGGAGAAAGGATCAAGCAAGAGACCCCAGGAAGTAAGGTGATGGAGATTGAACACAACCATGAAGAAGAACATGATCATGAATCACCAAGGGTAAATCTTAGATGCGCTTTGAGGGTTTGAGAAACAATCGGGGAGAAGAAAGCCCTGTATCCCGGGCGGACCCAGCATGATTGGCGCCATCCTACCTCGTTCCGGCAATTGAAGCAAAAAGAGCAGGCCTAAGGTCGCATCTCATCCGACAATGGATGCCATGGAATCTTAGAACTGCAGTAAATATCCATGCAGAATAAAGAGTGTGCTTAGCTGGCAACATTCTCATTAAGCGATTCTTGTGAAATCACCGCCATTACAGCGCAAGATCGAATAACCTGGGCGCGGTTTGAGCGATAAATCACCGCGCACGGGACAAAAGACAAGATTTCAAAGGAGGAACTAAAAGTACAGGTGGCTAATTTGACAACCTATATTCAATAATGGTCATCAGGGGAAGAGCTCCCCACCACATCCTCGGCGCCACCACAATTACTATCCAAGGACCATATTGATCAGCTTCAGAAAAGAAAGAATTGGAAAAAGGCCATGGAGGATTGGTTTAGACAGGTCATCTATAATGGAAACATGGGCATCGACCATGTGGTTAGGACTGCCAACAAATTGTTGAAGTTGCAAAGATTATTCGAGGGAATAGTGAAGTTATCCACCAACTTCCCTGAGCTATATAGGATCACATACCTCAAACATGAGGACATCCTCAAGGTACTTGATGGATCCTAGGAAAAGGAATTTTCTCTAGCTAAAGGTGATCATTAGCTCATGGAGATGTGGAAACTGATCCTTGACCACAAAAAGGAGGTATTGGAGCAAGTCTCTGTGAGGTGGAGCTTGAGATTGATTTGATCAAGGAAGTCTAGGCTGTTTGTGAAGAATATATAAAGTTGATGAAGAAATTTGATGTGCCCATCATTGAGTTAGATCCCAAAAAGATAAAGCCCTACTTTCACAAGAAAATAAAAAATGAGACTGTGGATGAGCTAATGCTAGATTTCATGGGTTTTATTGCTCGAGCCTTCTGTTAGTCTAAGCAACTGATTAAGAATGCACAAAAATTTGATAAGGACTAGGATACCATCATGAAAAAATCGAGGCTAAATTTCTAGGTGATTCAATTTGACATATTGGAATGGAACAAGCTCCAAGTGTTGATCGAAAAATTTGTGGAATATGTCACTGTGAAGAAAAGTGAAGGCAACCCTGTTATTGATGATGAGTTCCTCACTGTGTAGCTACAAGAAAAGGAAATTAGCAAAATAAAAAATTGCTATAGTGCTACCACATGAAGACAAAATAGGAAAAAGGACAAAGAATGTATTTTTAATTATAATATATTTGGGGGTAGGTGAAATCGTATTTTGTAGTGAACCTCGGCCACACAATGCAAATCAATCTTGGCCATTCATTTTTCTTTTGAACACTATAAATAGGGGGTCTCCTCTCATTTTAAAGAGAGAGTTGAGTTGTTGTAAAGGCATGCTGCATAAATTTTAATATAAGTTCTTTGGATTTTGGTGGACTCTTGAGTTTCTATTGCATGTTACATGGTTCTTCTCCCATAGTTAGTTAATTCAAGCTAGATTTAGTTTGGTTTTCTTCATGTTTTAGCTTGCTTTAGTAGATTAGATAATGATGTTCATTGGTTTCAAAGCATTTTTCTATGTGTTGGCAACCTTTCTGGTCCATACTTTTTGTTGTTTACTGATGGTAGAGAGCTGTGTAAAGTTAGTCTAGACTTAAATTGAAAGCTGCTCTAAATTTCCATTGTTTGTTCATGCTTATAGTGAATGAATGATTGAATATCTACAGTCCTTAGAAACTTGCACAAATTTCATAATATTGTGATATAATTTGGTTAAGTGAAATTCTATTTTAGGAAGGTTGTCCACGGTAGAATCCTCCATGATCATAGTTCACTACTGAATTTTAGATCCAGGAACATTCTCTCTTCCCTACCCTTTTCCCCTTTTTTTATAAATAACCTATGCTAAGGTTCATTGCACATTGTAAAGCCAAATCTAGAGCTAAAATAGGATTTTAGAACTGTTGTTTGAACCTATAGCAATTCCACACTAACTTCCCCATCTTATGAAGTCCATTTTAAGATCCAACTTCCTTCTAGCTTAACTCCATAAGTCTGCCCTGTGATTACTAGAAAAATCACATTGAAACAACTAAGAAATTCCATGCATGTCATGACCTGACAACCGAGAGACCTTGGGTTGATTTTCAACAACTTGTTGTTGGAGATTACCTCTCAAGAGAGGTGATGCACCTATGCATTACCTATGTTGATAAGTGCATAAAACACCCATCAACAAAAATGGTGCTAGAAGGAGGGTCATTTGAGTTAAGTTGGATCGAGGTGATTCGCTCTCCCCTCAGAGGTCTTGAAGAATCTTCAGGTCTAATCCAAACATAGGGGAATTTTAGGAATTGCAGCCTCATGCAAGGGCTAGAAGAACTAAGAGAGGATGCAACTTCTTCTTCCTCTTCTGTCCCACCCACTTCACCTTCATCTTTTCCTCCTTTCTCCTTCCATTCGCCTCAAACTTAGTAGAATTCCTTCACCTTCATCCATTTTTCTTAGCCATACCACACTACTTTCCCACCTCTTGGTTCCCATAGTTGGGGTTGTCCTTCTTTCCCTGCCCTCCAAGTCCAAGGTGTAGTCTTGAATGTCACTACCCCTATGCAGCCCCAGGTTACTGTTCAATAGAAAATACCACCTCTGCCTCCCCTCATGGATTGGTTAGGGAATAATCCTTCTTTGTTGCACTTCAACGCTTAGCATGACATGCCTAAGAATCCAGAGAGCTTTCGTTCAAAGTTCAACCCTCGGGATCTGCAGAGGATGGCTAAAGAACATACCAAGATATTCCAAACAATGCT
>VDFB02379711.1:240935673-240984344 GCA_007258455.2 Sequoia sempervirens
GAGTCATTCAGGAGTACCTTGGATGAGGAAACATGTTGAATATCATGGTGACATTGATATTTTGGGTGGACAAGAAATCCCATCACCTCATCATGCCAATAATGAAATGACATTACAGATACTCACTTTGAGGAGACCTGACTATTTTTAAGGGAAGGGATTTGAAGTCCCCTTGACATGGTGATGAAAAAAAGGAAAAAAAAAATGTGAGTGGGTCAAAGATGATGGACAAAGAAGAATAATGATACAAAACTTAGCTCAACATGGTTTTTTGACCTTCATACCTTGTATTTCAGTTGCCATTCTCTGTGTGTTCCTATCAGGGATAACTTAACATGTTGAAGTGAGTAGATTCAAAGTCCCTTTGGCATAGCAATATGGTGATAGCACAGAAGTGAAGAGGTTGGATTGGTGTTAAATCAAAGTGAGGCCTAGACTTCATCAGGACCCAGTTCTATGTCCCATTGATAGTCTAATGGTAGAAGCAACAATGGAAAGGTGTTGTATAGTAGATTCATCAACGAGAGTGCTTTATGTTAGTGGTACAAGATTTGATGTTCCCTCGACATCAGAGTTCAGGTAGTGAACATACCCGTATAAAGAATTTTTGTGACTTTATGTTTTCAATTGGAGTCATTCTAGAGTCCCTTTGATGTGTGACATGTCATACCATGGTGAAATTGAGATTTTGGGTTGACAAGAAACCTTGTCTCTTCGACATGATAATAATGCAATGACGTTAAGGATACTTTCACTTCAAGGAGACTTGGATTTTTTGAAGGGAAGGGATTTGAAGTCCCCTCAATAAGGTGATGATAAGAAGGAAGAACAATGTTGTGAGTGGGTCAAAGGTGATAGATAGAGATGAATAGTGAGATGAAACTTTGCTTGACGTGGATCAAAAGCTATTCTAGTCATCTAAGCTCAAGCAGTAGTGCAAGAGGAGTAAGGATAAAATTAAATTCACCATCCAATTTGAAAAATAGTTTTTGTTCTATGTTGATAGTTTGTATTGTATAGGTTCCAAATTTGGGAATTTTGATGAAATTTTGGTAGTTGGGTTGTTATGTATTCTTCCATGTAAAACTCTAGGCTACACAGTTTTTTCTGCCTAAAGGAATTTTTGTAATTATTTAATATTATATTAATATAATATACAGGATTTTTTCCTTTTGTCTAAAAAACCAAAAAATATTTCCAAATCTCTTAATAATTTGATCCCAACTTCAAAGGTAGATCTTATACATGTTTAGTACTATATCTAGCCTATAAAAAAACTCTTAGATGATGATTAGGGTTCATTATATTTTACATGCTCCTTTGTAAGAGAGTAAAAATTCTCACAATCTTAACCTAAGGAGTCTTTTGTTTCATTTGATCAATCTTGTTCTACATCAACAAATCTGAAAGAATCACCCCATGATAGTGATGGGGGATCTTTAGTTTTTTTCCATCATTTCTCAACAATGCCTAACTTTAAAAAGCTTGAAAATGATTTGAATTCTGAAAAATGAATCAACTCTTCTAAGGAGCATTCAAATAAGACTTCTCAATTTGAGTTAGAAAAAGAATCAATTCTTCTAAGGAACATTCAAACAAGGTGACAAGAACATTGTAAATTATATACCATACCTTTCTAAAAATGGTTTAGGTTTTCAACCTTTGTCCCCATCTTCATCTCATGCTCCATCATCCACTGTATGTATGAATTCTTGTGGTAAGAAAGAAAAATTTTCTTGACAAAAGAAAGGAATATTTCCCACTACAGAGCAAGAGGATATTTAGTCAAGGCTTATCAAATCCCTCTTGATTAGTCTTCCTCCTCCAACATGAAATAAATTTTATAGAAACAACTCTGTTTGTGCATATCATTGAGTGCATAGTTATTCCACCAATGAATGTCAGACATTGAGAAATAAAATACAACTTAGTAGTTATGGTTTTGTTCCATGTGTTGATGTGCCTAATCCCTCTAAACAACAATGATCTTTATCCTATGGTGTTGCTTCTCACTATGTGGAATTTGTATCTCTATATGTTTTCTCATTTCCATTCATGGTTGTACAATCTTAAGTGCAATCATAATTTTCCATTGTAAGAACATGATAGTCTCTTGCATGATTGTATTTTCCTTTTACACTTGGGGGTAAGGGATAACTAGTTTTGGTTGAGTGAATTCTCCTTGAGGACCCCCTATTCATCTATTGTTTCCTTAAAATACCAACATAACAAGTGTGTTGACATTGTAAGCAGCGAATATTACCCCTATCCATTTCATAGACGCCTTTTAAGATTTGACTTATTAACATACCTATTTTGTGGTGATGTTGTTTATTACACCCCCTATGGCATGGTTATCAATTTGTTCCTTGTAACATTGAGCATTATTTTTTCCCTTGTGGTGTTAAAATTTTTTGCACCCCTAAGGTAATTTTTGTCCCCTACCATGTTAACTTTTATGGGATTTTTGAAGCATGATTGGAAAAATAGTCCATAGATGTAGCATAAGGAAGCTTTGCTAATTCATGAACTTGAGGATTTTTGCATGGCCACCTAGCATAACACACCTTGCTTACTAGTTGAGCCATGTGTTTCATCAGTGATTTTAAATCCTTATGACAACACCATATTGTTTAAAAAACACATTCGACAAATTAAATTTGGTATTTGAGTAAAATTTAAGGCTAAGGTCTCTTTTCCTTACGGACTTGAATTCCTTTTTAGTACTAACCCTTTTGTTTGTGTTATATTATTGTTGTGTTTTTTGTATTACCTATTCTATGTGTCTACTTTGTGTTTTTAGAATGATTTCTTTGTCTTTGGAATGTTTTCTTTGTGTATTTTGTGTGTTTTCTTCATGTATTATTTTATATATGGTTTTTTTTATTTGTATATTTTATTATTATTTTAATATTTAATTCATTGATTAATCTTTGAAAGTCTTATATGTCAGGGAATCCTTTCTTGTCTTATGTGCATGTTTGTATTAACATTGTGGATTACTGAGATCCTAGGTTGGGGGCTTGGGCACCACTCAACTTGGTGTCATATTGTATCTTTTGTATTATTATTCCTTTAGTGTGAGCATTAGAATAAATTCATGCTCTCAATAAAGTGGGTGATAAATGTAGTGCTCAAAATTATCACGCTTGACAATTTCACACAGGGTTTTTCTCCCCTACATGCTTGGACCTAATTATGAATTTGACTTCCTAGTTATTCATTTAATTATTTGTTTTAAAACATTTATTAAAAAATTGTACATGGGAAATAAAATTATGCATTTAAGATTTTCCCCCAAAATTTTTGATCTCGCAAAATTAGTGAACTTATTTAGGGTGTCTTATGCCCTGGACCAACAATTTTGCCTCAAAATTAGAATATGTTGTTCTCAACAATTTATTATTTTAATCTTCAATTTCAATTATTATTCATTGTTATTTAATTTTTAGGAAATTAAAATAATTTCATATAAGTACCTAGTAATTTTATCATTGCAAATCCTAAAATCTATGAATGGAAATAAAGGGAAAAGCTATCAAGATTATTGCAACATTTTTTCATTCAAACCTCATTTCATTTTGATGTGAGTTTCATTCATGTTTTGTATTCATTTTTTTAGCTCTAACATTTGTTGGTCTTCAAATCAAATCAAATCAAGAAACAAGGAAGCCTTAAAGCTAATGAGAATGACTTCAATCCATCAAGGAGAGCATATCTAAGTGGTGAATAATAGAAAATTGTCAATTCATTACTTATTTATCATTTAGCCTCTATTTCTCAAAAGGATAAGCTTTCTTTATCATCAATTTTTCTATTATGCAAGTAGAAATACCAACATAGGGTTCAACCGGTTCAAGCCCCTATGTAACAACCCTTTCCCTATTTTCATATGTACAAGTTATAGATATGAAGTGAATTGGAGGGACATTAAAGATATTTTTCTCATTCATGCATCAAAACCCTACAAGTTGACAAGTCACAAAATCTATATTTTCTCATCAATAGATGAAGTGCTAATAACAAAATATGGAGGAAAGGAGCTATAGAATGATGTCTTGAGGCCTACATTTTTAGATCTTGGGAAGGAAGAAAACACTATAGGGTGTCCTTGCACCCTACACAAGCAAGAATCAACTCAAATTTATATGGCAGGTGAATTTGTGTTTACTCTCCTCCTTTCTATGTTGTGCCTTCAGCACACACACCCCATTCGAAATGGGGACCCTCTCTTTCCTTCACCTTGCCGGGTCACTTTTGGTTGCCATCTCATTTTGCGTTCCCCCTGTTCGGTGTTCAAAATGGTCAGTGAGCTTTAGGGAAGTCATCTCGAGTTGACCATGTTTTTTCCTGCTCAAATTTTCAAAGTTCTAAGTCTTTGCAGGTTACCATCAATTGTTTTCCTTAGCTTTTCAAAGCTGGTGTCCTTAGAGCCCATTGGGCCCGCCCCATTAGACTGCCCCTATCAAGTTTTTGTTGCCTCATAGCTATCTCAAATAACTTTACTCCAACAACTATCCGCCCATCGGGACCCACTAGGTTGTTCATCATTTCCCTTATTTTTGGTTTTTGAACAGACATCGTCTGATGTCCTTCCAATCCTTGAGACCCGAGACCTTTGGCGCTGTCTCCTTATCACTAAACTTCGAAATAGCCATTGGCCAAATGTCACCTGCCTGGTGAGTCTCGGTGCTCTTGTCACCATTTTCTAATACTAGCTCACCAACCTTCTGACCTACCATACCTGCATTTATGAGGCTCATTTAATGAAGGAATGTGTATAAATAGTAGACTCTCAACTATCATTTTTATTCGCCAGTTTTCTCAGAACAAGTTAGAACCAAATTTTGGCACCGCCATCGCTTCCTCATTGCTCAATCATTCTTTATAGATCTTTGTTGCCACTTCTCGACCTCCTTCATCAAATTTGTAAGGTAGGGTTTTTTCCCATGTCCCTTCGATTGTGTTTTCTTATATTTTTGAAGAATCATTAAATCTAAAAGGAAGAAAACTTAAAAAACCAGTTAGGGTTAGCTTAGGTGCACGAAACCCACACACTCCCATCATCATCGCCAATGTAAGAAAACTGATTCAAACTTGAAAGCGGCCAATGACCCTACCAAATCTGCCCTCACGAGAGGGAACTTATCTTTCACAACCAAAAACATAGCAAAACTCATGAATGACAATAAGGAATCTAATGACTCATCTCAACCCGCCTCCTTGGGATTCCATCCCAGGGCACCGCTAATAACCTACCATCTCTTAAGGCTTTCCGACCCCATCTTTCTAGACCCTTAGATCCTGAGTCCTCTACCAATTGACTTCATTTACAAACGACCAAGTTCCCAACACCTTTTCAAGTCCTTCCTAGCAGACCTATGTCCGCGAGTCGCTGCAGTAAGATTGTTGTCTCTTACAACTATTGATGAAGGACATTCCTCCCTCTAGGACCTAACTGCATCACGACGTTTTGAATGAAAATGTGAAATTTTATAAGTGGTCAACCTTTAGCGGTTTTCCCTTGTTGGGTCACCATCACCAGGACTCTGTTTGTGCTCCGTCGTTCTAAACAAAAAACTGCCTTTGTCCTTCCGCTACCCAAAACCTGACCTCACAATGGTCGTTGAACTTTCAAATGACAAGAAAAATAAATGTGGAGGCCTCATCCCTATTCGGACCCAACAAGGAAGGTTGCTCCCATAAGGCCTCTTTCCAATTTCTATTGTTCCAAGCAACATTCACCTAACATCCTCCCATCCATGTTGACCTGAAATGCCTGAACTACAAGCGAGTGATGCAACCGCCTTCCAAAACAATGGGCCTCACTCGACGAAAGTTCACCGTCAAGACACCATCTTTCCAGAGCCATTCTTAGTGGTAGAATCCATACAACAAAGCTTCCTCCTGGTTCTGCTTTCCTAAAGGGTGATCTTAACACCCTTAAATATTCAAAGTGACTTAGACCCAAATTCCAAAATGGGGCATCCTCCCTAGTGGACCCGAAAAATTTGCCAAATCTAAAGGTGGGCCGGGACAGTCGAGTTGCCATGCCCTGATTATCGTCCCTCCCACAGTTCCTCCAAATGGCCATTAGCCTAAGGATGTCTGATCCCCTAGGTCCAAAATGTTGAAACTCCCTCCTGCAAAATACTAATATCAATCTGAAAGAAATGTTAGTATTCTTAAATGGTGAGTTACCTAATCTAACATCATTTTTTAGGGATTTGGCTAACTTTATCGTATTTTCATGCTTAAATGTGCTCACCTCTCTTTCACCTGTAGGATATATGGAATCAGGTGTAGGACCCTTGGGATCGGCTGTGGAGAAGGAAAAAGGAATAAAATAGCCAAGGAACCCCACAGGAAAGACGATAAAGACCAAATGAAATATAAGTTCCAAGGGAAGCCTCTCAATTCCAAGGTCACCTCAACTAGGAAGGAGGTCTCTGACATGAATATTCAGCAAGTAGACATCGATGAATTTAAGCAAAGAGTCCAAATCAACCCCACCATAGAAAATACTTGAAAGATCAGAAGCAGTGAATTGGAAAAAGCTACAGGCTTCCCTCTCACTCTCACTGCCCCTAAACTAGTGATGGCCTACAAAGAGGCCTATAAGAAGGACACCAGAACCATTGTAGACAAGGATGTGAACATACTGGCTGATCAATTAGCTAAGTTAATTGGGAAAGCTTTTCACATCCCTACCTTTGGAGAAATGGAGGAGGCTACCATAAATGATGCCAAGGAAACATGGGACTCAAATCCCCTTGGATGCAAAAGGATTATCAATCAATATTGGCTGAAAGAGAAGAGGGGTAGTGCTGCTAAGGTGCCTCAGAAAATCTATCGTAGTGAACTTTATGAGGCTTACAATGATTTGGTAACCTTATTAAGAAGGGTCATGGGCCTCCCTACTACAGTCTATTTCCAAGAATCGATGTTTTACTTTGTGGAGGAGATCCTTAGAGGGAAGGCCAAGTTTTATTGGGTAGGATTTATAAGTAATTTCCTACAAAAACAATTTATGGCTGTCAAGAAGACCTCAAGGTTTTACATGACCTCCTACCTTGTATATTTTATCACTAATAAGACACAATATAGAGGATTATTCAGAGATCCTAAAACAAAACCAGGAAGGGAGTTGAAGGTATATGATAGGTACCCTCATCTATAGTTCAGGAACTTAAAGAATGATTATTGTAGAGTTAATGATGCTCTCATAGGTCATATCATTAGATTTCTTGAGGGTGACTTCAAAAGAAGAGTCTCCCACAGTGCCAATGTTTTCCTCAAATAGTTTTCCTCTTTATTCATACAGTTTCCTAAGTTTACCTACATTCCTACTGAAGGTTTCTCAGAGAAACCATACAAGCTGCTTCAGTATCCCAATGACCGATTAATACTATTAGAGCTCTCCTGACAGCTACAACGTGCACACAATCTTTTGAGCAACAAGCACAAAGTAGGGATTCCTTATCTCCTCTCTTTTGGCCAAGGGATATATGAGATCCACACCTCCCAATGTGTAGATCATTCTGACAAGGAGCTGGTGGAATACCATTTGCAATTCCACACTGTCCAACAATGGATGGACCCCTATGGGAAACTAAGGAAGGTAGTCGGGCCTGAACATGCCCATGTGCATCACATTGAAGACTTTTGGGAAAATTGCAAGGATGAGAAAGAAGTGCGGATGAGGCACTATATGTAGATGACTACATATTTTGTGAAAACGGTCAAATTGTTCTCGGTGCCAGATCAAGTAGCAGAAGATGAGGATACAGTAATGGATCATCGATATGAACCAGTTGCTAATCTACCATTCCCTCTAATTGATTGGGATGAGTGAGAGGTCGATGACCTTGATATTATATCAAAGCTCGTTGAAGCTCGAATGAAGGAATGGATTGATGGGAAAATTTCTTGATTGAAGCAACAAGGGATCACCTTGACCTATGAGGAGCTTGAGGAAGAGCCTATAAGTGAAATTGATAGTTGAATGACTGCTACCCCAATGAAAGAAGATTCCCAATCTCCTCCAGTCACTAGATCAAGAAAGAGGAAACAAGTAGCTGAAAAGTAGTCCAAGCCCCAAGTGTACTCAAGGAAAGCTTAAGAAGCTAAATACTCCAAAAGACCAAAGACATCAGGAGGTCTTGATACCATCCAAGAGGACCCCCTCCATGAGGAAGAAGAGTCAGAGGATGAGTAGCTAAAGTCTCCACTAGCTATCTCTACTCTTGTAAATAATACTATTGCCACCCCTCTACTTACTTCTCAGGAAATGGTTGCCACCTCCCCACCTGTTGTGGATATCTCTGTCCACCTTGCTTCTACTCTACCCATGGCCCAAGTGATGATTATTAACTCTTCCTATGCCAACACCTCTCCACTTTCCTCCATTTCCATGTCTCTGACAACATAACTTCCCTTGATGACAGTAATAATACCAATGTCTGCACTCTCAATTCCAAAGGCCTTCCCTCAGCATATGCAAAATGTTCCCATAGAGTTGTTAGGAGTGATAATGAACTTGACTATTCAAGTTGCCTTGGTGCAGATTCTTGCAAATATTCTCGCCTCCACTCCTCCAACCAAGTCACCAGAAATGAAAGCCACAATGGAAATATCTAAGGAGTTGGAGAGACAAGAGGAGGCCACAAAAGGGATCGACGATGAGTCATATGATTATCATGAGCATCCTAAGTTCCAGTGCCTTCCAATTGATGAAGTGGTGCGTGAAGGTGAAGAAATAGAATCCTCCAGGAGTGATGTAGAAGATGCTAGCACAAAATATATTGTGGAGACCTTTGATGCAGACTTTGAGGAGGAGTTAGCTCAACAATTGAAGAATGTTGGAGAGGAAGAAGAAGGGCATCCTTCCAAGGAAGAAAAGGAATCAATTGAAAAAATCAAGTACACTAAACCTCCAACTGGGGAGAATGATGAAAGCCCCAAACATGATGAAGAAATACCTCTCTCGGAGGAGCAAGAAGAGTGAGAAAAGAAAAAATAGGAAGAGGTGCCACCTTAGCAAGAAGAAGAGGAAAATAAAGAAGAGGATAAATTCCAAGAAGAGGTTGAAACCCGCGAAATCCCTAGAATAGAGCAGCCCAAAGAACATGGGAATATAGAAGAAGAAGAAGGAAAGGAGACTATCGAAGGGGAAGATAGAACCGAAGAGTATACAGCCACTGAGTCCCCACAAAAGAAAATTGTATTCATTCATGATTCAAATGAAGAAGAAGGAGAAAGGATCAAGCAAGAGACCCCAGGAAGTAAGGTGATGGAGATTGAACACAACCATGAAGAAGAACATGATCATGAATCACCAAGGGGAGAATCTTAGATGCTTGAGTGGCTTGAGAAATAATTGGAGAAGAAAGCTCCTAGGACCGCAAGGGACCTAAAGGAACAATTGGAGGCCATCCTTGCTCTAGCCCATGTTAGCACAAAGAAAGAGAAGAAGCCTAAGGTCATATCTCATCTGACAATGGATGCCTTCAAATCCAGAACCGTGCAAATATCCATGCCAATGGTGAATAAAGAGGGGGTTAGCTATAACATTTCTATTGTTGATCTAGGAATCGCCACATGAGAGCAGAAGATCGAACAACTCCAAGGGTCTGTTGACACCACCATACATTAGATGCACAAAGATAAGATTTCAAAGGAGGAACTAAAAGTACAGGTGGCTGATTTTACAACCTATATTCAGTAATGGTCATCAGGGGAAGAGCTCCCCACCACATCCTCGATGCCACCACAATTACTATCCAAGGACCATATTGATCAGCTTTAGAAAAGAAAGAATTGGAAAAATTCCATGGAGGATTGGTTCAAATATGTCATCTACAATGGAAACATGGGCATTGACCATGCGGTTAGGACTACCAACAAATTCTTGAAGTTGCAAAGAGTATTCGAGGGAATAGTGAAGTTATCCACCAACTTCCCTGAGCTATATAGGATCACGTACCTCAAACATGAGAACATCCTCAAGGTAGTTGATGGATCCTGGGAAAAGGAATTTTCTCTAGCTAAAGGTGATCATTGGCTCATGGAGACGTGGAAACTAATCCTTGACCACAAAAAGGAGGTATTGGAGCAAGTCTCCATGAGGTGGAGCTTGAGATTGATTTGATCAAGGAATTCTAGGTTGTTTGTGAAGAATATATAAAGTTGATGAAGAACTTTGATGTGCCCATCGTTGAGTTAGATCCCGAAAAGATAAATCCCTACTTTCACTGGAAAATGAAAAATGAGACTGTGGATGTGCTAACGCTAGATTTCATGGGTTTTATTGCTCGAGCCTTCTGTCAGTCTGAGCAGCTGATTAAGAATGCACAAAAAATTGATAAGGACTAGGATACCATCACGAAAAAATCAAGGAGGCTAAATTTCTAGGTGATTCAATCTAACATATTGGAATGGAACAAGCTCCAAGCGTTGATAAGAAAATTTGTGGAATACGCCACTGTGAAGAAAAGTGAAGGCAACCCTGTTATTGATGATGAGTTCCTCACTATGTAGCTACAAGAAAAGGAAATTAGAAAAAGAAAAAATTGCTACAGTGCTGCCACATAAAGACAAAATAGGGAAAAGGACAAAGAATGTATTTTAAATTATAATATATTTCGAGGTAGGTGAAATTGTATTTTGTAGTGAATCTCGGCCACACAATGCAAATCAATCTTGGCCATTCATTTTTCTTTTGAACACTATAAATAGGGGGTCTCCTCTCATTTTCAAGAGAGAGTTGAGTTGTTGTAAAGGAATGCTACATGAATTTTAATATAAGTTCTTTGGATTTTGGTGGACTCTTGATTTTCTATTGCATGTTACATGGTTCTTCTCCCATAGTTAGTTAATTCAAACTAGATTTAGTTTGTTTTTCTTCATGTTTTAGCTTACTTTAGATAATGATGTTCATTGGTTTTGAAGCATTTTGCTATGTGTTGGCAACCTTTCTAGTCCATACTTTTTTTTGTTTACTGATGGTAGAGAGCTGTGTAAAGTTAGTCTAGACTTAAATTGAAAGCTGCTCTAAATTTCCATTGTTTGTTCATGCTTATAGTGAATGAATAATTGAATATCTACAGTCCTTAGAAACTTGCACAAATTTCATGATATTGTGATATAATCTGGTTAAGTGAAATTCTATTTTAGGAAGGTTGTCCATGGTAGAATCCTCCATGATCATAGTTCACTGCTAAATTTTAGATCCAGCAACCTTCTCTCTTCCCTGCCCTTTTCCCCTTTTTTTATAAATAACCTATGCTAAGGTTCATTGCACATTGTAAAGCCAAATCTAGAGCTAAAATAGGAGTTTAGAACTATTGTTTGAACCTGTAGCAATTGCACACTAACTTCCCCATCTTAGGAAGTTCATTTTAAGATACAACTTACTTCTAGCTTAACTCCATAAGTCTGCCCTGTGATTACTAGAAAAATCACATTGAAACAACTAATAAATTCTATGCATGTCATGACTTGACAATTGAGAGACCTTGGGTTGATTTTCAACAACTTGTTGTTGGAGATTACCTCTCAAGAGAGGTGATTTACCTATGCATTACCTGTGTTGAGAAGTGCATAAAACACCCATCAACAAAAATGGTGCTAGAAGGAGGGCCATTTGAGTTAAGTTGGATCGAGGTGATTCACTCTCCCCTCAGAGGTCTTGAAGAATCTTAAGGTCTACTCCAAACATAGGGGAATTTCAGGAATTGCAGCCTCGTGCAAGGGCTAGAAGAACTAAGAGAGGATGCAGCCTCTTCTTCCTCTTCTATCCCACCCACTTCACCTTCATCTTTTCCTCCTTTCTCCTTCCATTCGCCTCAAACTTAGTAGACTTCCTTCACCTTCATCCATTTTTCTTAGCCATACCACACTACTTTCCCACCTCTTGGTTCCCATAGCTGGGGTTGTCCTTCTTTCACTGCCCTCCAAGTCCAAGGTGTAGTCTCGAATGCCGCTACCCCTATGTAGCCCTAGGTTACTATTCAATAGAAAATACCACCTCTACCTCCCCTCATGGATTAGTTAGGGAATAATCCTTCTTCATTGCACTTAAAGGCTTAGCATGACATGCCTAAGAATCTAGAGAGTTTTTTTTCAAAGTTCAACCCTCAGGATCCATAGAGGACGGTTAAAGAACATATCAAGATATTCCAAACAACTCTGAAAGACATGCAGATCGATGAGGGAGATGTGGCATGTAGGATTTTCCCTTATTGGTTGGGGGAAGAAGCCTTTTATTGGTACATTAACTTGTCGGTGGGTTCCATCACATCTTGGGATTTACTAATGAACACCTTCTTGCAGAAGTACAAGATCCCAATCAGCCCTTCAGAGCTTTATCGACAATTCACAATAGTTCGTAGGAAAATCAATGAGGCCATCAACTCCTTTAACAATTGATTCCACCAAGCCTACACAAGATTGCAAGCCTTGTATGTGCTTAATGATGTTTCTACCTTGCCAGTCTATTATGCAACATTGGAAAACCTCACAACTACATTGGTAAAGAGAATGTGACCACCTCTAACCAGACTAGTGGACACTTATGTAGAGGCAGTCATTGCCAGCGCTGATTTGGGTCAGAACATCTTTGGTTTGTTTCCCTCCTTGGGGCAAGTTTCCCATCCGCTATAGATTCAGGGACTTACCCAAACATTGCAACAATAGACTCGCCTGATGAATCAAGTGACACAGCTGCCTCTAGTGCCTCACCTAGGGCAATCCATGAATCAGGCACCCCTAGTGCCTCACTTCTTGTAGCCCCAACAACCACAAGCATATTCACAATAGCCTCAAGTTCCCCTATGCCTGCAAGGGCCTGAATTCTTTCTCACTCAGTAAAATCAGCTGGTGGAGCAACCTATCTTCCTCTAGAATCAAACATCGTAGCCAAGCAACGCATAGAAGGATCGGTTGGATGAGCTAATAGAGATGATCTGAAAGATTTCTATGAAGATGATGCACTTAAGAAATTAGAAAAACCAGTTGTAAGCTTCTCAATGCAGCATTTAGGCTAACCTTAACTAAGATAACAGGGATAACCACAAGGCAAGTACCTCATCCAGATAAAATTATGAATGGGGACAAAACTCTAATCAAAATTTTGAAAGGATACCATCTTAGAGATAGAATATAAGATGGAATAAAAGGTTGAACAATGGAGGTTTCCCCACTCCTCTTGACCAACCTGCCAACATAGAGAAGAAAACCAGTAGAGTGTACCTTGTCGAAGCTGCTATGTCTAGATGGTGCAGGATTCATAAGACAAATAGGCATTCCAAGTTGGATTGCCCTGAATTCCAAACAGTCGTGGAAATCTTTCAAGTGGAGGTCTAGAATGCTATTGAGAGCGCAAACTATAGGGACATAGTTCCATCTAAGCCCTATGATTCCTCCTATCTTGTGGTCAACCAGGACCCATTCTTGTTGAGAAAAAGCAATGAGCCCAAGATCGAGACCGCCTTTTCCAAAAATGAAGAAGTACAAGAGGTAAGTAACGAAGAAGCTTTGTCTCAGCTCTTTAATTCAATAGATAATGGCCTCATTGATGAGGAGGAGTTTCATGAAGATGAGGTCCAAATGTTTCATCAAAGAGCCACTCCATATTACTTGAGAAACAAACAATCAAGAGGACCTTTCACCACTTCAACTTAGCCCAATAACTTTAGCACCACACCTAACCCCAATGCTAGCAACAACCCTGGCTATCCTCATTTTCCCAAGCAATATTAGTACAACAACAAACAACCCGATCAAACCCAGAGTCAGTTGGCTAGTTCATCCATAGGCAGATTCTTTGAGCCCAAAATCGAACAAATGGGAGAATACATAACTGAAGAATTCAAGAAAGTTAAGATCAGTCTATCTACCTTTGAGTTACTCAAGGTCCCTATAATTAGAAATTCCTTTTTTAGGGTTATCGACAAAACTCCTTCATCTAAGGCGACACAAGAAATACCTGCCAAGAGGGTCACCTTTGAAGAGCCTCGATAGGAGCCTGTAATCCAAGAAATCATAGGAAAGAAGAAAGATGCCCCCACCAACCAACGTATTGGAAAACAACCTGCCAAGGAGAATACCCCAATACAAACTAAAGAAAAGTCCAATGAGAAGGACAAGGGTCAAGTGGCCCAGGCCGACACACCTATGCGATTATTCCAAGGAAAGTTTGAAACACTACCCTTCCTCACCACAATCAGAATATTTGGAAAAAACTTGCACAATTTCCTAATTGACTCAGAAGCATCATCCAACATCATACCTTTAGTATTATGCAAGGCCCTTGGGATTATCCCCACGGCCTCTAGGAGAAAAGTGACCTAGTTGGACAAAACTAAGGTTAATATCATTGGAGAGATCAACTGCATTCCGATGCAGATTACTACAGATCTGAGGGTGCAACAGGTAATTGGAATCCAAATTGCAGACATTCCCAACACATATGGAATCATCTTGGGATGGGACTTTGCGCATTCATTGAATGGGTACGCTACAATAGATTTTTCTCATATGTGGCTGCCATGGAAAGGACTACCAAACTTGATTCGCCACACATGAATTTCATGATCATGGAATATAACAACACTGATGAGGTGTTGTTTGCTGAAACAAAATTGGGTAATTATTTTCCCTTTGCTTATTAGGAAGAAGATGAGCCTCAAGAAGAAGAACTAGTTGTGAAGGTCTTCCAGGTGTAATGCAGTCCTCTGACCAACTTAGCCCATGCGCTTCAAAGCACGAAAATTTTAGTGGAATCAGATGATGAATAGCCTTATGAAGATGGAAATTTGGGATTGCTAGATGGATTTCAAGACTTCATGGAGAAGTGTGTACAAAATCAACTTATTCTAGAAGCTAGAATGGACTTCCAAGAGCTCCTACTCCCTAGCTGGTGTAGAGTTCACAATGCTGCCCCCTCTGAGTTCGAATGTTGTTTGTGCCAAGCATCAATGGAACATGTCAAAGGACTAGTTACTCCTCAAAAGGAGATGTCAATAGCACAACAACTTTCCTCCAATCACATTGAACCAATACCTATTCTAGAGGTTATTAATGCAACCACGCAACCCAAAAGGAATGAACGCATGATTGGTATCGATGTTAAAGAGCCTTCCAAGTTATCGAACTTATGCTTTGATGGATCTAAGTTTGAGCAGGGAGCCGATGCTAGGTTCGAACTCATCAGCCCCACAAGACTTACTTTGTTGCCCATAGACTATAGTTTTATTGTATGAACAATGTAGTAGAATACGATTCTCTAGTCCATGGTCTCTTAATGGCTTTGAGGAAGAATGTCAAAATGCTGTAAGTTTTCAGTGATTCTGAGTTGGTAGTCAAACAAGTTAGGAATTCGTACTCCTTCTATGAGAGAAGGCTAGAAAACTATAGGAATAGAGTCTAGAATCTCTTGGAGAGTTTAGATACCTTCAATATACAGTTGATCCCGTGCTCCCAGAATCAGACTGTCGACGCTTTTGCTCAAGCAGCCAACACACTACAACCTCTGTCTCTGTCGAGTCTCAAGAGATTCACTGTTGAGTTGACATCTACCCTAGTTGTGCTAGACAATGTCACTTATTTCCAAGTATTCAATGATGATAAACACATCCTTGAGTTTATCACTAGCTTTGATGTGTTTTCCACACAAATAATTGATAAAGATGATCTAGAAGAAGTTGAACTTGACATAGAGGGGGTCATCAACCTCACAACCAATACAATCCCCAAAGGTATGGTTCAGCTTGAGCACATATTCAACTTGGATGAAATCAGAGATAAAGATCAATAGGTGAAGAAAGAATCCATAAGCAACTAGTTGAGGAAGTCAAAAACATATTAATGGGCAAGGTGTGCAATGCAAAAGAAAAGAAAGGAATCATTGATGCTCGTCAAAAGTATCATGATGTGGTAGCATGGAGCTATGAGGATCTGAAGACTTACGATACCTTCATTATCACACATATTATCCCTCTCAAGCTTGACATGTGACCATTTTGGCAAAGAAAATGCCCCATCAATGCCTTATTGGATCCCATCATCTATGAAGAAGTGCAGAAGCTACTTTTAGCCAAAATTATTTTTCTAGTCAGGCATTCCATGTGGGTGACGAATTTAGTCCCAGTTAGGAAAAATAATGGAGAAATCAGATTGTGTGTGGACTTCTGCAATCTAGATAGAACCTCAAAGAAAGAAAACTATCCAATGCCATAATTAGATGAGGTACAACAGATCGTCAATGGGTCGCAGATGTCCTTTCTCGATGGATATTTCAGGTACAACCAAGTCATGGTGTAGTATAAAGACCATCACAAAACAACATTCACCACCAAGTGGGGCACCTTTGCATATAGAAGAATGCGATTTGGGCTCATCAATGTTGGCGCCACTTTCCAACGTGCCATGGACATTTCCTTTAAATATTTGATTGGAAAATGCATAATCATCTACATGAAGGATTCGACCGTGTTCTCAAAGAAGCAGAGTGATCATGTCTCCAACCTATGCAAAGTCTTTTAGAGGTGCTGAGAATTTTGGGTTTCCCTTAATATGAAGAAATGCATCTTTGGAGTCACAGAAGGAAAATTACTTGGGCAAGTTATTTTAGAGCGGGGAATCTTCATAGACCTTGAGCGCATCCAATCCTTGCTGAAGATTCAGCTTTCAGGTAGTAAGAAGGAACTGAAATCTTTATTAGAAAAGATCAACTTCATGAGGAAGTTCATCACAGTATTTGCTAAAATCATGACGCCACTCAATGCCATGTTGAAATAAGATGCTAAGATCGAGTGGACCCTAGAAGAAAAGAAAGCCTTTGAAGAAATAAAAAAGTCTATTACTGAGGCACCTATCCTAGTTAACCCAGACTACCTAAAGCCCTTCTACATCTATTCATTTGCTTCAGATCACTCGTGTGCTAGCATTCTGACCCAAAAGGATAATGATGGAAATGAGTACCTGATCACCTTCATGAGTGCTCCCTTGAAAGATGTCAAACTAAGATATCATAATGTGGAAAAGCAAGCGTATGCTCTTGTTAGAGGATTTAAGAATTTCAGGCATTAGATCTTGCACAATAAGGTGTTCGCCATTGTTCCTGACCCAGCGGTGAATACATTGCTCATGCAAAATGAGCTGTGAAAATGAAGGGAAAAATGGGTCACCCTACTGTAGGAATACAACATCGAAATTCAACCAATGAAGTGGGTATGAGGACAAGCACTCACTCAGATGATAGCTAAGATAATAGCTTAAGCAGGACTTGAACTTACAGTACATCATTATTAGCTTGAAGACGTTTACCCAAGGGAATTGTATGATGACATAGTATACTATTTGTTGAACAATAAATACCCACCTTGCTTACAGGGAGTTCAGAAACATGCTCTTCACCTAAGAATTAGTAGCTACATGTTGCATGGATCTATACTATATAAGAGGAATCACGAAGGTGTCTATGTAAGATGCCTTGGCAAAGCAGAAGCAGACCAAGTTTCGAAGGAATTTCATCATAAATTCGGCACTAGTCATGGATCTGGTCCCTCAACTGCTCATCAAATCTTATGAGTGGGATATTATTGGCCAAAAATTTTCAAGGATACTCACAACCATGTCCACACATGCCATATCTTCCAAACTACCACAACTCGAGAAAAGAATGTTACTGTTTCATTGCAACCAGTTTTGGAGGTGAGACCGTCCATGCAATGGGGTCATGACTTCATTGGTTTGGTAAGCCTACCGTCATCTGCAAGACACAAGTACATTCTAACTACTTCTAATTATTGTACTAGATGGACAAAAGCTAGTTCGTGTAGGCAATGTACAACAAAGGTAGTTACAAATTTTCTCGAAAGTTTTATCTTGAATCGTTTTGGTTGCCCATATGCATTAGTGTGTGATAATGGCCCTGCATTTTCCTCGCTTAAGTTTGTTAGTTGGGCCTTTGATTACAAAATTTCCCTCAAATTCTCATCCAACTACTATCCCCAGGGCAATGGCCTAGCAAAATCTATAAACAAAAACTTGATTACAGTGATTAAAACATTGCTTGACACGAATCCCAAGGATTGGCATACCCAACTCCATTTTTTCCTTTGGGTAGATTGCACATGCCACAAGGCTTCCCCTAGTGACTCCCCATTCCACCTCATTTATGGCTTAGAGCCTTTATTCCCAATCCACCTGAAAATCCCCACCCTCTAGTTCATTAATGACTTTTATGAAGAGGGGTATCATAGAGAAGCTCACTTGGCTGAGTTGTTACACTTAGAAGAAGTGCGTGATCATGTTATGGAAATTTTTTCCAAACATCAAGGTGTAGTTAAAAGATGGTTCAATCATCGAGCTAAAATATAGACCTTTAGAATTGCTAATATAGTCCTATGTTGGGACAAGGCCCACGAGAAGAAAGGGCGACATGAAAAATTCAACAATTTGTGCCTTGGCCCTTTTCAAATTGTTGAAATCCTTGGAGACAATGATTTCCGCCTAAAGACCTTAACTGGTGAATATGTCTTGTTGCCTTTCAGTGGGCAGCACCTAAAGCATTACTTCCAATCCTAAGCTCCTCTAGAGTTTTTCCTGTAAATACTTGTATATAGGTTAGTTTAGGTTGATTTTTGCTCTGCATTGTCTTGCCTCGCTACTTTGCATTGCTTTGCTTTGTTTTTTCTCGTTTCCTGGTTGTTTTTCTTTAATGAGGGTGTTCTTCATTTCTATGGTGGTGGTCATGCTTGTTCAATGAATGGTTCACTTTATTGCCCACTCTTAGTGTTCTTCGACTAAATATTCACTCTCAACTATTTGTCTCTGATAGCTACCATGGAATGGTTTCCTCATTTGAACTTTGACTTAGAGCTGGACACTTGGTTGAATCTTCCTTTCATGTTCATCTGAGATCCTTCACAACATGCATGTTAATGGTTTCCAAAGAGCTATACAATGGCTATTATGATGACTTTGCGATCGAAAAATCTCAAGTCCACTCTAGTGACCACTATGGTTCCCAAACCCATAGTAGGCTTCAACGCTTACACGGTTGAGCAAGAGAAGAAAGTGTTAAAATAAGTATCAAGAGAAAGAAAAGAAAATAGAAATACGTAAATCACGCAACTGTATGGGTGTGTGGATAACTCTACCAGGGCTATGGATGCCCAATTGGAAGTAGAGAAATATCCGTGGGGTCACAATGACAACTCCATTGGGGCTATGGATGCCTGACTAGCAACGAGGCAATGTTCAGGTTAATTTTTGGGTTGGACGATTCATGTAGCTTCCACGTGTCATAGTTTCTAAGGGAAGGGAATGAATTCACTGAACACACACACTTTTGAGATGTTTCATAGGTTGACTTAGCTAAGGATCCTGTTCTTCTAGTTCACTTTTGTAAGATGGTCCCTGGTCTATGAAACTAGAGATTTTGGGTTCTGAATGAATACTTATCCTTAGAATGCTCAGGAGCATTCTCCTACAGAGACGCCATTTGTTGTGCATTCAGATGACACGCCCCGTTTAGAATGGGGACCCTCTCTTTGCTTCACCTCGCCGGTTTACTCTTGGTTGCCATCTCATTTTGTGTGCCCCTGTTTTGTGTTCAAAATGGTTAGTGAGATTTTGGGAAGTCATCTTGAGTTGACCATGTTTTTTCCCCCTCAAATTTTCAAAGTTCTAAGTCTTTATGGGTTCCCATTAGCTATTTTCCTTAGCTTTTCAAAGTCGGCATCCCTAGATCCCATCAAGCCGCCCCTATCAGGTTTCCATTGCCTCACGACTGTCTTGAATGACTTTCCTCCAACAAGTCTCTGCCCATCAGGAGCCATAGGACTATTCACCATTTCCCATATTGTTGGCTTTTGAATGGACATCATCTGACGTCCTTCCCATCCTTAGGACTTGAAACCTTTGGCGTCGTCTCCTTATCACCGAACTTCCAAACAACCATCGGCCGAAGGCTGCTTGCCTAGTGGGTCCTAGTGCTCCCACCGTCATTTTCCAATAATAGCTCACCAACCTTCCAACCTGTTGTACCCACATTTATGAGGCACATTTAATGAGGGAATGTCTATAAATAGTAGACTCTGAACTGTCATTTTCATTTGCTATTTTGCTCAGAACGAGTCAGAACCAGCTTTTGGCGTCGGCCTCGCTTCTGCATTGCTCGATGTTGTTTCTAGATCTTTGTTCCCGTTTCTCAACCTCCTTCATCAGATTTGTGAGGTAGAGTTTCAGCCCACATCCCTTCCATTGTGTTTTCTTTGATTTTAAAGAACCGTTAAATCTAAAAGGGAGAAAACTTAAAAAACCATTTAGGGTTAGCTTAGTTGCACAAAATGCACATCGTAAAAAACTTGGAAAAGCTCAAACTTGATTCATTCATCAAATGTGGAACTAGAGCTCTTAGTAGCAGTTCATAAACCAAATATTTTTCCTCCTTCAGACCTGCACACTCCTATCATAGTCGCCAACATTAGAAAACTGAGTCAAATTTGAAAGGGGCCAATGACCCCGTTGGGTCCGCCATCACGGGAGGCCACTTCTCCTTCATTACCCAAAACATAGCAAAACTCACAAATAAAAATGAGTATAATGACTCATTGGGGCCTGCCTCTGTAGGATTCCATCCCGAGGGCGCCGCTCATAACCTATTGTCTCTGATGGATTTCTAACCCCAGCTTTCTGGACCTTGAGACTCAAAGTCCTCCTCTACTAGTTGACTTCATTTACAAATGGCCAAGTGCCCAACACCTTTTCAGGTCTTGCCCAGTGGACCTCCATTCGTGGGCCACCGCAGTAAGATTTTCGTCTCTTACAACTTTTGATGAACACCATTCCTCCCTTTGGTACCTGACTCCATCGTGACCATTTTAATGAAAATGTGAAAGTTACTAAGTGGTCAACCTTCAACAGGTTTCCCTTCTTGGGTCACCATCACTGGGACTTCATTTGTGCTCCCCCATTCTAAATGGAAAACTGCCTTTTTCTTCCGCTGCTCAGAACTCAACCTCACCTTGGCCACTAAACTTTCAAATGACAAGCAAAGTAAATGTGGAGGCCCCATCTCCATTTGAACCTGACAAGGCAGGTTGCTCCCATTGGGCCTCCCTCTAATTTATGTCATTCCAAACGAAAATCACCTAACGTTCTCCTGTCCATGCTGACCCAAAATGGTTGAACTACAAGCAAGTGATTCCACCACCTTCTAGAACATAGGGCCCTGCTTGGAAGAACTCTACCCTTGGGATGTCATCTTGCTAGAGCCATTCTCAATGGTAGACACCAAACGAAAAAGCTTCCTCCTGGTCTCGATTGCTCAAAGGGTGATCTTAACGCCCTTGCATCTTCAAAGTGACAAACACCCACATGCCAAAATTGGGCATCCTCCCTGGTGGACCCCACAAACTACCCAAATTTGAAGGCAGGTCAGGACAGGTGGGTTGTCATACACTAATTATTGTCCCTCCTACAGTTCCTCCAAATGGACATCAGCCAAAGGATGTCCAATCCCTTGGGCCCGAAATGTTGAAACTCCCTCCTGCAAAATGCTAATGTCAATCTGAAAGAAATGTTAGGATTCTTAAATAGTGATTTACCAAATATGACATCGTTTTGCAAGGATTTGGCTAACTTTCTTGTATTTTCATGCTTAAATGTGCTCACCTCTCTTTTTCCTGTAGGATATATGGAATTAGGTGTAGGACCTTCGGGAGCGGCCATGGAGAAGGACAAAGGGAAGAAAACAGCCAAGTCACCCCGCGGGAAAGACGATAAAGACCAAATGAAATATACTAGGGGGAAATTCTCAATTCCAAGGTCACCTCAACCTGGAAGGAGGTCTCTAACATCAATATTGAGCAAGTAGACATCGATGAATTGAAGCAAGGAGTCTGAATTAGCCCCACCACAAAAAATGATCGAAAGATCAAAAGCAGTGGATTCGCAAAATCTGGAAGCTTCCCTCCCACTCTCACTGCCCCTAAACTAGTGATGGCCTCTAGATAGGCCTATCAAGAGGAAACTAGAACCATTGTAGATAGGGATGGGAACATACTAGCTGATCTATTAGCTAAGTCAATAGAGAAATATTTTTACATCCCTACCTTTGGAGAAATGAAGGAGGCTACCACAAACGATGCTAAGGAAACATGGGACTTAGATCCCCTCAGATGCAAAAGGATTATCAATCAATATTGGCTGAAAGAGAAGAGGGGTAGTGCTGCGAAGGTACCTCAGGAACTCTATCACAATGACTTTTATGAGAATTACCATGATTTGGTAACCTTATTAAGTAGAGTCATGGGCCTCCCTACTGTAATCTATTTCCATGAGTGAATGTTTTTCTTTGTGGAGGAGATCCTTAGAGGGAAGGCCAAGTTTTATTTGGTAGGAATCATAAGTAATTTCCTACATGAACAATTTGTGGCTATTAAGAAGACCTCAAGGTTCTACATGACCTCCTACCTTGTATATTTGCTCACCAATAAGAAACAATACAAAGGATTATTCAAAGCTCCTAATATAGAACTAGGAAAGGAGCTAAATGTCTATGATAGGTAGCCTCAGCTATAGTTCAGGAACTTCAAGAGGGATTACTGTAGAGTTAACGACGCTTTCATAGGTCATATCATTATATTTCTCAGGGGTGACTTCGAAAGAACAATCTTCCACAATGCCAATTCTTTCCTCAAATATTTTTCCTTCTTCTTCATAAAATTTTGTAAGTTTACCTATCTTCGTGCTGAATGTTTCTTGGAGAAACCATACAAGCTTCCTCGGTATCCCAACAACCAAATAATACTATTAGAGATCTCTCGACAGCTACAACATGCACACAATATTTTGAGAAGCAAGCACAAAGTAGGGATTCCTTATCCCCTCTCTTTTGGCCAAGGTCTATATGAGCTCCACACCTCCTAATGTGAAGATCATTCTGACAATGAGCTGGTAGAATACCATTTGCAATTCCACACTGCCTAACAATGGATGGACCCCTATGCAAAACTAAGGAAGACAGTCAGTCCTAAACATGCCCATGTGCATCACGTTGAAGAATTTTGGGAAAATTGCGAGGATAACAAAGAATTGTGGATGAGGCACTATATGTAGATGACTGCATATTGTGTGAAAAGGGTCAAATTGTTCCTGGTGGTAGATTAGGTAGAAGAAGAGGAGGATATAGAAATGGATCCTTCATATGAAGTAGTTGCTAATCTACCATTACGTCTAATTGATTGGGATGAGCAAGAGGTCGATGACCTTGATATTCTATCAAAGCTCGTTGAAGCTCAAAAGAAGGAATAGATTGATGGGAAAGTTGCCCGATTGAAGCAACAAGCAATCACTTTGACCTATGAGGGGATTGAGAAAGAGCCTGTAAGTGAAACTAATAGTGGAACAACTGCTGCCCCAATGGAAGAAGTTTCTCAATCTCCTCTAGTCACTAGATTGAGAAAAAGGAAAGAAGTAGCTCAAAATTATTCCAAGCCTCAAGGTTACTCAAGGAAAGCTTCAAAGGGTGAATCCTCCAAAATACAAAATACATCTAGAGGTCTTGATACCATCCAAGATGACCCCCTCAATGAGGGAGAAGAGTTAACAATGCTTTCATAGGTCATATCATCAGATTTCTTAGGGGTGACTTCGAAAGAACAATCTCCCACAATGCCAATTCTTTCCTCAAATATTTTTCCTTCTTCTTCATACAATTTCGTAAGTTTACCTATCTTCGTGCTGAATATTTCTTGGAGAAACCATACAAGCTTCCTCGGTATCCCAACAACCAAATAATACTATTAGAGATCTCCCGACAACTACAACATGCACACAATATTTTGAGAAGCAAGCACAAAGTAGGGATTCCTTATCCCCTCTCTTTCGGCCAAGGTCTATATGAGCTCCACACCTCCTAATGTGAAGATCATTCTGACAATGAGCTGGTAGAATACCATTTGCAATTCCAGACTGCCTAACAATGGATGGACCCCTATGGAAAACTAAGGAAGACAGTCAGTCCTAAACATGCCCATGTGCATCACGTTGAAGAATTTTGGGAAAATTGTGAGGATAACAAAGAATTGCGGATGAGGCACTATATGTAGATGACTGCATATTGTGTGAAAAGGGTCAAATTGATCCTGGTGGTAGATCAGGTAGAAGAAGAGGAGGATATAGAAATGGATCCTTCATATGAAGTAGTTGCTAATCTACCATTACGTCTAATTGATTGGGATGAGCAAGAGGTCGATGACCTTGATATTCTATCAAAGCTCGTTGAAGCTCAAAAGAAGGAATAGATTGATGGGCAAGTTTCCCAATTGAAGCAACAAGCAATCACTTTGACCTATGAGGAGATTGAGAAAGAGCCTGTAAGTGAAACTAATAGTGGAACAACTACTGCCCCAATGGAAGAAGTTTCTCAATCTCCTCCAGTCACTAGATTGAGAAAAAGGAAAGAAGTAGCTCAAAATCATTCCAAGCCTCAAGGTTAATCAAGGAAAGCTTCAAAGGGTGAATCCTCCAAAAGACAAAATACATCCAGAGGTCTTGATACCATCCAAGATGACCCCCTCAACGAGGGAGAAGAGTTAGAGGTTGAGTAGCTAAATTCTCCACTAGTAGTCTCTACTCTTGCAACTACTACTACTGCCACCCCTCTGCTTACTTCTCAGAAAATGGTTGCCAAATCCCCACCTATAGTGGATATCTCTATCCACCTTGCTTCCACTTTTCCCATGACCCAGGTGATGATAATTGACTCTTCCTCTACAACCACCTCTCCAGTTTCCTCCACTTCCATGTCTCTGATAACATCACTTCCCTTGATGACAACAACAATACCAATTCCTACACTCTCACTTCTAGAGGCCTTCTCCCAACATGCAGAACGTTCCCATAGAGATGTCAGGAGTGCTAATGAACCCGATTATTTAGGCTTCCTTCATGTAGATTCTTGCTAATATTCCCGCCTCCACTCCTCCAACTAAGCCACCAAAAATTAAATCCACAATGGAAATATCCAAGGAGTTGGAGAGACAAGAAAAGTAGGCCACAAAGGGGATCGAGGAGGAAGCAAATGATTACCATGAGCATCCTGAGTTTTAGCTCCTGCCAATTGATGAAGTGGTGCATGAGGGTGAACAAACATAATCCTCTAGGAGTGATGGAGAAGATTCTAGCACCAAATATATTGTGGAGACCTTTGATGTGGACCTCGAGGAGGAGTTAGCTCAGCAGTTGAAGAATGTTGGAGAGGAAGAAGAAAGCTAGCCTTCCAAGGAAGGAAAGGAATCAAGTGACAAAATGGAGGAAATTGAACCTCCAATTAGGGAGCATGATGAAAGCCCCAAACATGATGAAGAAATACTTCTCTCAAAGGAGGAAGAAGAGTGAGAAAAGAAAGAACATGAAGATGTGCCACCTCAGCATGAAGAAGAGGAAAATAAAGAGGAGGATAAATCCCAAGAAGAGGTTGAAACCCATGAAATCCTAGGAACATAGTAGCCCGAAGAACATGGGCATGAAGAAGAAGAAACAGAGAATGTTGAATGGGAAGATAGACCCAAAGAGCATATAGCCACTGAGTCCCCACAAAAGGAAACTATATTCATTCATGATTCAAATGAAGAAGGAAAAATTATTAAGCAAGAGACCCCAGGAAATAAGGTGATGGAGATTGAACACACCCATGAAGAAGAACATGATCGTGAATCACCAAGGGGAGAATCTTAGATGCCTGAATGGCTTGAGAAACAATTGGAGAAGAAAGATCCTACCCCAAGGGACCCAAAGGCAAGGTTGGAGGCCATCCTGGTGTAAGCCCAGTTCAACACAAAAAAGAGAAGAAGCCTAAGGTTAGATCTCATTTGAGAATGGATGCCTCCGGATCCAAAACCTTGCAAATATCCACCACGGTGGTGAATGAAGAGGGGGTTAGCGATAACATTTCCACCTTTGATATAGAAATTTCCACATGAGAGCAGAAGATCGACCACCTCCAAGGGTCTATTTCCACCATTGTGCATCAGATGCACAAAGATAAGATTTGAAACGAGGAACTAAAAGCATAGGTGGTTGATTTGACAGCCTATATTCAGTAATGGTCATCAGTGGAAGAGCTCCCCACCACATCCTTGGCACCACCACAATTACTATCCAAGAGCCATATTGATTAGCTTGAGAAAAGAAAGAATTGGAAAAAGGCCATGGAGGATTAGTTTAGAAAGGTCATCTACAATGGCAACATGGGGATCGGCCACGTGGTTAGGACCGCCAAAAAATTCTTGGAGTTGCAAAGAGTATTCGAGGGAATAAGGAAGTTTTACACCGACTTCCCCAAGCTCTATAGGATAATGTACCCCAAACTTGAGGCCATCCTCAAGGTACTTGATGGATCTTGGGAAAAGGAATTTTCTTTGGCTAAAGGTGATGATTAGCTCGTGGAGACGTGGAAAATGAGCCTTGACCATAGAAAGGAGTTATTGGAGCAAGTATTCCATGAGGTGGAGCTTGAGATTGATTGGATCAAGGAAGTCTAGGCTATTTGTGAAGAATATACAAAGTTGATGATAGACTTTGATGTGCCCACCGTTGAGTTAGATCCCAAAAATATAAAGCCCTACTTTTATAAGAAAATAGAAAATAGGATTGTGGATGTGCTAATGCTATATTTCATGGATTTTATTGCTCGAGCCTTCACTCAGTCTGAGCAGGTGATTAAGAATGCACAAAAAATTGAAAAGGACTGGATACCATCACGAACAAATCAAGGAGATAAATTTCTAGGTGATTCAATCTGACATATAGGAATGGAACAAGCTCCAGGCGTTGATCAAATTTTTTTTGGAATACGCCACCGTGAAGAAAAGTGAAGGCAACCCTGTTATTCATGATGAGTTCCTCACTGTGTAGCTGCAACAAAGTGAAATCAGCAAAAGAAAAAATTACTACAGTGCTACCACATGAAGACATAATAGGGAAAAGGAAAAAGAATGTATTTTAAGTTATAATATATTTGGGGGTAGGTGAAACACTATTTTGTAGTGAATTTTGGCCACACAATGCAAATAAATCTTGGCCATTCATTTTTCTTTTGAAACACTATAAATAGGGGGTCTCCTCTCATTTTCAAGAGAGAGTTGAGTTGTTGTAAAGGCAAGATACAAAAATTTTAATAGAATTTCATTGGCTTTTGGCAGACTCTTGAGTTTCTATTACATGTTACATGATTCTTCTCCCATAGTTAGTTAATTTGAAGTAGATTTAGTTTGTTTTTCTTCATGTTTTAGCTTGCTTTAGTAGATTAGATAATGTTTTTCATTGGTTTTGAAGCATTCTAGTGTGTGTTGTCAACCTTTCTAGTCCATACTTTTTGTTGTTTATTGATTGTAGATAGCTATGTAAAGTTAGTCTGGAATTAAATTGAAAGTTGCTCTAAATTTCCATTGTTTGTTCATGCTTATGGTGAATGAATGGTTGAATATCTATAGTCCTTAGAAGCTTGCACAAATTTCATGATAATGTGATACAATCTAGTTAAGTGAAATTCTATTTTAGGAAGGTTGTCCGCAGTAGAATCCTCCATGATCATTGTTCACTGTTGAATTTCAGATCTAGGAACCTTCTCTCTTCCCTACCCTTCCCCCCCCTTTTTTAATAAATAACCTATGCTATGTTTCATTGCACATTGTAAAGCCAAATCTAGAGCTAAAATAGGAGTTTAGAACTGTTGTTTGAACCTGCAACAATTGCTCACTAACTTCCCCATCTCAGGAACTCCATTTTAAGATCCAAATTCCTTCCAGCTTAACTTTGTAAATCTGCCCTGTGATTACCAACAAAATCACATTGAAACAACTGAGAAATTCCATGCATGCCATGACCTAACACCCGAGAGACCTTGGGGTAATTTGCAACAACTTGTTTCTAGAGATTACCTTTCAAGAGAGGTGATGCACCTATGCATTACCTATGTTGAGAAGTGCATAAAACACCCATCAACATTCTAGAACTAAAATTTATCTACCTATATCTAATTTATCATAATCCATAAGAGAATTCTGCACTTTCATAGTTTATGTAGTTACATCATTGCATAACATCATAATACACTATCTTAGGGCTTTAAAAAATATAGATCTATGTTTGATTGATTCACCTTTTACATTGCAAGTTAATCTCATATCCTTGTTGATCTAGATTCTAATGTTTATTAGAAATTGTTTGATCCCGGTGATCTAAAAATTTGGCATAGGATCTCATGATCTACAAAACAAAGTATAACCCATTTTTTTTATCTCATTACATTAATAATTTTCATATGTAAAATTTGTAAAGAGGCCTTCTAAAAAATTGCAATTGGGTTAGAAAAAATTCAATTCCTAGTTTTTCAAATCCACTCTATAGAGCTAAAGGATTCATCAAAGTGAAAGTACAACCAACATAATTAAAAATATAGAGAAAATGGGGTTTCAACAATTGATCAACTTAATGATTGTGTTGCAAAGTTATATGATCCTATTAGACACAAAAGTGGGGGCAAAGTTGTTGAAAAAATATTTTAAGAAATAAAGTGCTTTAATCTATCTCCATAATACTTGGAGATTCTCATTTGTAATATATTTTTCCTAAATATTTTTGTCAGCCCTAAATTGCTTAATATCGATACATATGTGGTATAATGTCAAAACTTACTCTATTAGTGATGCGTAGGAAAACAATTTTTTCCCTATGAACAAGGAATTTTTTTAAATGATATTTCATCCAAATATGGATACCAATGTTATAATGGACATACAACATTAGCAATAGAATATAATAGATAAAAAATGATTTATAAATCAAAATATCTCCAAAATTATAAGTAGAAAATAGAAGGGGTGAGATCTGAGCCAATCCTAGATGATAAAAATGAGCACCTAGATATGCAATCATTTTCTTAGTATTATTGGACATATATTTGTACCTATGTCAAGTTATATGAATTAACACAAAACTAATGATATTATAAAGTGCACTTTTTTCGCATCTCATTTGTAGAGAATATATGTGAATTCCATCTATGACTATATTATATTTTTATTGAAAATATACAAGGACTACATAATACCAAGTAATAGGTAGGGGGAGTTCTTTTGAATGGCATTCATTTTTATGTCATATTTATGTGCATGGGCCATATGGAGATTTAGATTTTAAGACTAATATGTAATTAAATTCCCTTGAGGTTTCAAAAAAAATGATAAATCATATATAGTAGTGGATTATTCATTTATGCACATGATTCAAAGTCTCATTTTTACATATTTTAATAATTTTTTATTAGATCTATTCTAAATTAGTGGGCCCAATTTGATACAAAGTGATTAGCATAATAGTACTTATAATCACTTGGACATTTAAATTTCAAACAAAATTAAGTAAAAGAGAAAATTTGGTAGAGTATTTCTTGCATGAAGTGAAAACTATTATTTATATCTTTGGTTTAGCTTTTATGCATTAGAAATTACCAAATTTTTGTCCCAACTAGAGTTATATGTTTAGAAGCTATATATAAAATCATAAATTGTAACTATGACTATTTTAAGAGATGTAAAATAAAATTTATTCGATCTCTAAAAGCCAAATGAATAAAATTTGTTGTATTAGGATAAGAGATTTATGATAGAATTAGTGAAATTATGTAAAAATAATACATGTAGATTGCTAAAGTCAATGCTTATTAAAGTTTAAGGTTTATATTCATTCAATGAGGAAACAAGCGATCTATGACGACTATGAACTCTATGTTGAAGGAGAATGCCATATAAGAAGATAAAGACATAAATTAGAGTACTTGAACAAAATGTGGTAGAAAATAGAAAGTACAAAGAAAAAAAGGAAATATAATTATATTGATTTAAAAGAATCCTATTGGGAATTAATTCCCCATTGAAAAAATGATGATTATACTAGACACTATTTATCCTTCATGTATAATTGCTCAAAAGCTTAAACCATTTGAATTTTTTACTCAATGTTTGGGTACTCTTAATTCTTCTAATACACCTATAGGAGGAATTAACATCATCAAACATGGTATTTGAAATAACGGAAAATGGATTTTCTTTCTTATGCTTTAGAACATGGAGAAAACACATCTCCCAATTATTTCATTGAAGGGAAACCCTATAGATCGCAATCTAAGATATGCAAAGGAGAAAGAGATATTGTAATAAGGTTGTCCTAAAGTATGATTGTAAACTAATGAGGGGTTCACCACCAATCTAGGGATTGGAAAGACAAATGAAATGCAAGTCCAAATGATTAAACCTAATGCAATACAATCTTTCACTAAATGACCTAAAACTGCATGAAAATAAAAACAAAAAGCAACAAGATGAAATGTCTACACCTGGAAATCTGAGGAAGACTGGATGAAGCTATGAAATGTTGAAAACACTGATTTTAATGCCTGATGGGACTCATACACCGGTCACAACAATTTAGTTCCAAATTATAGTTTGTAGATAGAAATTGAAATCTAGAAAAAGGATGTCTGGTACTACAAAAATTTGGAAATGACCTATACTGAGACTCATACGCCAAAACTAGCGTATCTTTCTAGTTAGGATTTTCTGGAACTTTAAATTTTGAATCTCCTCCTCAATTTTTGCTCTATCCTTTACAATTGCTCTATCAATGCAAGGTGACAACTTTGACAACTTTCTCCAAACTTTTTTTGCAATGTGTCTTCAACCTTAAACTTGCAAATCACACACTAAAGAGGAGGGAAAATGTTTTTTTGTTAGTAGAAAGCAGTTTTCCCTGGTCAAACCTAGTTTTGGTAATAAAGCCTTGAAATGAAATGAAATAGGAAAAGAGAATGATGAACAGACAAAATGTAATGTTGCAACTCACCAAACTCTAGTAATAAAGTGATGTAAACATGTATGCAATGGACACAATATATGTAGATCTTGAATATTTCTTGAATATGATAGATCTTGACTTCAATGATAGCTTGATTCATGAAACCCTACAACACAATTGTTACCTCAAAGACGAACATGATGCATGAAGACTTTGACATGATGCTTGATGCTTTAATAATGCTTTAAAACACTTGATAATCAGCCCTTGAATGCTCTTGAATGCTCTTATAAACACTTGAATGCTCTTGTGAACTCAAACTTGTTATAAGAATGCCCATTCAACTTGCTAGGTGTAAAATGGGTGAACGAAACTTGTATTTATACTTCATTGTGCCAAATTTCCCAAAATAAAAAAATTGCAAGCTGACATCAGATCTACGAGGATAAAATCATGCCAAGAAATTGGAATAATTTTAATTTTGGGCCATGTGGGCCTCATATGCCCAAGGTGGCATATGAATCCCATTAGGCATAAATTATGGGACCATTTTCAAAAATTCTTAGAAATGTAAAATATCCAGATCAGGACCCAAAATCCTAGGTGGGACTCATACACCTAAGGTCACGTATGAGTCCCAAATCAATAAATCTAAGCCACACAACCTAAAAAAACCTGAATTATGATTGGATGTTGATTTATGTTGAGATTATCATAGAAAACATATATTAAATGAGGCTTGTGGATAAAAAATAAGGCTAATTAAAGCATAAAGAAGCCTAATTATTTAATAAAACCTTAGAAAAGTGTCAACATGTGTTACAATACTTTACAACACTCTAAATAAGGTAATAATTGAGTTCATTTAGTTCACAAGGGCCAACTACCTAATCTAAATATGTTAGACATATTACAACACTAAATCAACGCCATGTTAGGGAGTACTTTTCCCATCATTACATCTAGCCACTAGTTTAGTGAGAGGAGGAACTTGCTTCCAACACACACTAAGGTAGACCGACGTACATCAAGAGGGGTCCAAATGTACCAATACTCTTAAGATAGGACAATCATGATCAAGATGGTTGGGCAAGCCCCAATGATTAAGGTCCTATTTCAAACCAACATAGGAACAAAATAAAACACATGAAAATGATATAAAGAGCAACAACATGGCATAAGCATGCACTGCCAAAGACAAAGAGAAAAGAAAAAAAAAAAAACAGATGGGTGGATCAAGCTTCGACCATTTTCTTAACACAATATGGATTAGATCTAGGTTGTTTTTGTGAAAAAAGCATGATCAATCTGAGGCAACAAAACTTTGGGTTATTCGTTAGGTGAGTAATCTAATGAAGTGAGACACATACATACATGGCTAATATGTGCTCACACACACACACTAGTGGCTATGGGAAATCCATGCCTCAATCAGGCTTCCCATCAAACCATACCAAAGTTATACCTCCTAACAACTTTGATAAGGAACCATGCAACTTGATGAACTTCAAGCTTCATGAGGAAAGCAAAGCTTTGTATGCTTGGAACTCATGAATAGACAATATGTCTCCACAGGCATGCAAGATGTATTATGTAAGGTCGACATATAACTAAAACTATAAATGTAATATAATGTAAGAAACACTCAAATGAGTCTTTCTCAGTTCATGTAAGGTATTTACCTTAGGGAAAATTATGTCTAATGTCTCCAAGAGAGGACCAATCAAATAATAGAAGATTCACCACTTAAAGGATGTAGTGTGTCACATCAAGCCACTAAGAGGAATATAATATGCTAAGAGAGATCACACTCTTGAGGGACATCACACCCAATGTCACCACAAAGTAAAAGACACATCACATAAAGTAAGAAGACTACACCATGAAACATGAAATGCAAAATAATAATGTCAATGTATTGCCCCACTTTAAAGAAATTGTTAAACAACATGTTGTGAGAAATTACTTTAAAGTAGCAAATGATAAATAAAGAAGACAAGAGACCTTACATGGAAAGCCCTATTCCAAGTAATATGTTTTCAAATAAAGCTACGCCATGCAAAATAAAAGAGAGGGGTTGCCCCCAAAATGAAACTCCAGACACACATAAGGGATCTATGGATTTTGGGTTAGTATGTTCTTGCTATGTTTAAAGGAGAACTCAAAACTATCATCATTCCCCTAAAAATCATAGAACAAGAAGAATGACACAAAGAGAGTGAAAACAAAGGAAAATCCTTTTGGGTCAACATGGAAGAGACATAAATGTCTCGACACCTTGCATCATCCCCAAAATGAAAACACAAAATAAATGAAAAGATAAAAAAAAAGCGTTTGGGTCATGGAAGAGACATGAATGTCTCGACACCTTGCATCATCCCCAAAAGTAAACACAAGAAAAATGAAAAAAGATAAAGGAAATGATAAAAGATTTATGACATAGAGAGGAATGGAGGTACAAATAGAGGAATTCTAGAAAGAGAGAGAGACACATCAAACAACATAATATGGGGGATTACATTATACACATGCAATCACACAAAAGAAAAATAAATAATGCAAATGACTAGTAATTCACATGTGAGTCAACCTAAAGTAGGTCGTTTGCATCCCAATCATGTTCATTGTATATTGCAGGTAGACAACTAGCCAACAAAATAATAGCATGCTCTGAACTAGGTCCATCACTAGGTTCAACACTCTTCATAGGAGATTTATCATTTAAGCTCATGGAAGAGGGAAAAAATGTATTCAATTCATTATGCATGTTCTAATCAATTCTAGTAATGTCCTCATCATTGTCAAAATTAATCACAAAAATAGGTTGAATAATAATGTCTAAAGAAGGGTTTATCTCTTATTGCGGTTGTACTATAAGATCTTTTTGTTTCGGTGAAGCGGGGGACTCATCATATATTGATTTAGTCAAGTTTGGATTTTTATTTTCTTTGTTTATTTCTTCATTTATCTTGCAAGCAAGGGCACAAATTTTATGTCTACACTCTCCAACACCTCTATTTCTTTTAGTTCATTTTTCAAGTTGCGTTTGTGTAGGAGTGGGTTGATCAACCATAGGTTTCTTTTCTTCCCCAAGGGGAGGAATGAAAGGAACCACAAGAGGTTGTTCAACCATTTTCTCTTTGACTTTTTAGACTTGTTTTATTCTAGGAGGTGTGATGAGGTTGTTTTTGTTATGTCTTGGTATTTTTTAGGAAATAGGTGAGGGTTTTGTCTTAGGTGGGTCTTGGTTATTTGGAATTTCATTAGGTTCAATCATTGTTTCATCAATGATGGTAGTATGGATCATTGTTTGAGGCATGTTTTGAAGGGATAATTTTTCTATGCACTTTTCCTTGAACATTTTATAGGATTTGAAAAAGAATTCTTCTCGTGGTTTGATAGGTTCCATAGGTTTGGGAGGAAATAAATCTAATGAAAAGCTTCCATAGGAAGACAAAGGGTTAAAGCCACTATGATGCACAGTGAAAATTTCATCGTCAAAGGGAAAATTTAAGCATTTATGTACAACTAAAGGGAATGCATTAATAGAGTGAAGCCATGGATAGTATAGCTTCACATGAAATTGGTTTGACTATGGGATGATGGAGAATGAGACATCTAATGGTTTTGGTCCTTTTTGTAAATGAAGAGTGATCGATCCCATTGTAGGGAAAGTAAAATTGTTATACAGTTTGATCCATGCTTTCAATTTATCATATACATCTTGATAGAGTTCATGAAGAAGTAATAATTCCTCTACGATCACATTCTCCCCACATATTGATCTATTAATATCCCATTAGTGGGCTTCTCATATATTCGGTCAACTATATAAAGAGGACCATCAGGTGCATGTTTAAGTATATCTTGTGAGGAAAAAAAAATCTCAAGAGGCTTTTTAGTTTGAACCTTACAAGGAATAATTTCTATCACTACTACCATATCATCCATAGGATCATTATCTATAGGATCATGTTGAATAGTATCATTGTTATCATCATCCGTATCAACATTCATCACATCATTCTTTACAGTTTCACTAGCTTTGACAAATGAAATGTTATGATTAGGCATAGGGTTGGTAAAGATTTGAAAGTTTTAGTTAGGAGGGGCAACATGTTGGTAATTGGATTACATTAAATGGTTTTCATTAATGTGAACCGGTTGTCATTGATGTCAACATAGTATTGAATGTATGAGATGTTTACCGGAAGCTATTCCCTATCAAAGATGCTCTTTATCTATGATCCGATGTGTTGGTTTTTGGGTCCGGTTTCTATGGAAAGACAAGCTATGACACTGATATCTTAACTATGACAGCTATATTCAAGATATTGGTTGACTCAGCATATGCAATACACATATTAAATGTTTAAATTATACGGGGCTGATATGAAGAAGAAGAAGCTAATATATTGAGTGTGTATGGTGCGAGCCTAAATGATTTTTTAGAAGAAAACTAGAACAAAATTATTGAGTGATCGTTGGGAGAAACAGTAATACTAATACAGTGTTTCATTTGGTACTGAATTCTACACAAGGAAGGTGTATTCCATCAGCTCATACTTTTGGTTGTGAGCCATAGCTTTTATGCTTTTGTAGTCAACCATCATTTGTATCTCTGGGTTGTAGCCCTGTTGGACAATGAGTCCTTATTCTAGACATTGAGTCCTTATTCTAGATAATGATTCCTTATTTTAGATAGTGAGTACTTATTCTAGATAGTGAGTCCTTATTTTAGGTAGTGAGCCTTGTTTTTGGTATTGAACCATTTTGTAATCAGTTATGATATTCTCTATAGTGTGAGTTAATCCTCACTGTGGTTTTTCACTAATTGAGTTTTCCATGTAAATATTGTGTTTACATGTTTATGTGATAATTTTCAATTCTACATTTGTACTTAATGTTTAATCATTTAAGAAACATCAATATCTTGTTCTGGCAAAATGATTTAAGGGTTTAAATTTGGTGACAACTAATTCACCCCCCTCTTAGTTGTCTAATGCAACAATTGGTATCAGAGCACGGTCCTTTAGAATGATTTTAACAACTCGAAGGAGATCTTGGTAGGTTGAACAAAATGGTGAAGGGATCTGACTTGGATGAAGAATTAAGAATAGAGTCTTGAGAGTATAAAAATGAAGATCTAAAAGAAAATGTCAAACAAGTAGATGAATGCATTCAAAAACTAAGGAATCAAATTTGGAAGTTCAAGTTGAAACATAAAGAAGTTAACTAGGAACTAAAGGAAGCAAATGATATTGTTGAGAATCTAAAAATGAAACTTCACGGAAGCAAAAAGGTGGAAGAGAATCTTAAATTAGCAATTGAACAAAGCAAAATAGAGGAAGGATGCTTGAAAAAGATTATCAATCAGAAGACATAAAAATGTGATATGGTAGAACAAGAAGTAGTAACCCTAAGAGCTGATCTAGAAAAAGTTAAAGCTCATGAAGAAAGGTTCAATCCAAGTTCTACAATGCTTGATGAGTTGATTTCATCTAAGAAACCTGCAAAGGATAAAGGTTGTCTAGGGTTTGAAGAAGGACAAAGTTCAAAGACTAAACTAGTGGACAATCAAAGGAAATTTCAATGTAATACTTATCAAAACAAGAACCAAAGGAACAACAACAAAAGGATTCCCATCCAATAGCCTAATGCTCAAAGGTACCTATGTTTTAATGGTTTTTGTTTCTCATGAAATAAATTTGGACATAAGGCAACAAAATGTAATAGGATGAACCAAAATAGAATGAGTCAGAATGTTGGATTCTTTGTTGGAGATTGTTATGATTGCAATAAGTTTGGACATGGAGCTACTGAATGTAGAAGCCAAATGATGATGAAAAAATTTAATACAAGTAGAAGAATTCAATATTTTCAAGGCTATTGTTACACATGCAATATCTTTGGACACAAGGCTAATCAGTGCAAGTCAAGAATAAATTCAAATTGATTTTATCAAGGATATGTTGTGTGCTACACTTGCAACAAATCAAGACATATCTCAAAATTTTGTAGGATAAAAGTTGGGAAGAAGAAAAATCTAGAACAAAAGATCAAGCCTATGAACAAGGTAGATCTAGAAGTAAGGAGAGAGATGTAAAAAATTTGGAGAAAGAAGGAAGAACCTAAGAACAAGGATGGATCAAAAACCCTGTATCTACATCTAGTGTAGATACCTCTTCCGAAAACTAAATCAAATAGTGGTTTCAGGGGGAGAAGTCATAGAAAAATATAACAAACCCTTGATCTATAAGGTGTCATGTGATGACACAAGGATATGTGATGTGAATATCTATTTTGAAGGAATTGGAGAAAATTTCCACAAAAAATAAGGAAATAAATAAAATTGTGGAGCTATTGTTGGTTTACAGTGTATCTCATAACGGAGTTGACATCTTGAGAGTGAAAAAAGCAATAAATGTAAAATTGGGGAAAAATCAGATGAGTTCAAGAAAACACCATGACTTGGAGGCAAAGGAAGATTATGGAAATGAGTCTGTTGTACCAAATTATAGTACATAGGCTTTATCATCTGAAAATTTGGCTTGTAGCTTTAGTTGAAGGGAAGGTACTAATAGAGTAAAGTACCGATGATGATGTCATAAGTGATAAATTAGCTTTTTGTGATGAAACCATAAAAGCGACAAGTTAAATAAGGAATTTGAGTGGTCATTTTTCAAATTGTGAATTGAATGAGCTAAGGAGTAAAGTGAAACTGAGAGATAAGGAGTTAGGATTTTTGGTAAGAAAAAGTATGGAGAACAAAGCTGAAACAATGGAGTCAAAGGAAATGGTGGTATTTGATTCATGCAACAATGAATTATAGAAATTAAGTAAGTTACAGATCGATGAATTTAACCATGAAAAGATTTGAAATTTTGAAGGTTCACTTTTAGTTGAGAAAATACAAAAGGTCAAGAGTCTAGGGCACAAGGGTTTAGAGCACAAGGGTTTAGACATTTGGAGTGAATTTCCATACTTTTTGGATACAGATGTTTGGTTTTTCCTAAGTAGAATTCAAGGTGATCAAATGATCTTCGAAAAACCCTATGGGATTACAAAGGAAGCAATTATAGCAATTAGAGGATTATGTAATGATGGACCCATTCTAGTAAAGAAGTCAGTGAAGAAAATAGAGGTTGAAGCCCTAACTGGAGTGATAGGAGATCAAAGGGAACTTCTAACTTATACTATAATTGACCCTGTGATAAGGTATGTGACATGGCTTTTCATATAAGATTTATTTTAGAAATAGTAAAGGTTCTACTTGGGCGATTGTTGTTTATGTTGTGCATCAAATGGTTGAAATGAATGAGGATTTTGACTTCCGTGAGTTATTAAGGAATAAATTAATGGAGAACATTACTATGAAAAAAATGACAATTACCCTTTTCATCTTGGATCTCTGGTTATATGTTTGATGATGTATTTTATGAAGTCGTTACCATTGAAAGAGAATGTTGTGTGGAAGTTAATTGTACTAGTTGGGAAGCAAGTCTACCAGTACCTAGAATTTTTAGCAAAGAAGGAAAAAAATTGTAAAGAATACTTTGCAAGCAAAATAAATGCATGGAGTTTTGGTATGGTTTCCAATCTAGTTGGGATGTTTGAGGTAGGATTCTCCTCTAGAAAAAGGAAAGCAAGAAGAGTCATTTCAAGTTATCCTCTGGAAATAAAGAAGTTGAAGGAAAAAGAGAAGAAAGAAGAAAAGCAAGTAAAGATTATAGAGGCATTTGATCTGGCATCAATGGATGATGATGAAGAAGATTTTACTAAAGAGAAGGTGTTGAAGATTCTTAAGAAATCTGATGGAATGAAGAATATTGGAGATGTTTGGTTGTCACGACCAACATATGAATAGGATGAGATCACATACGCCTCAAGGCTGTTTACATAATTTATAATGATATTGATCTAAGAAAATTGATAAACGTTTTACTGAAAGTATTGATTAAGCAGATTGATGATAGACTAAAGGTACTGTCACCTAGGGAAACAAAAGAAAAAGATGAGATTCAATTGGATATAGAAGAAATATGTGGAAATTAATAGAAGGGAATGGATGAGAGCATAAGTGAGTTGAATACTTGCATCAAAAGCGTAAACATTGTGTATAGATATTGTCTCTAGTGGCCTACTACTATTAGAAACTACAGAGAAAAATCAATGCTATTGAGCTTGAGCTTAATTCTATTGGAAAAACATATAATATCCTTAATGACAAGGTTGGAGCATAGAAGAAAAGGATAAATTCCTTATAGTATGAACTTGGAGGCATTTTGGTATAGAGGGATAATATTGTGAAGGTATTCTGGAAAGTCAAAGAAATAATTGAATTGAGATTGGAACAAATTTCTAGTCTCCTAGTGCAAGCTGAGAAGAATGAACAAAATATCACTATCCCAGTAATAGTAATGAAAAATAGTATTTTTTTAAACATCATATTGGCAGTGGATTCCTAGAAGACATTTCTTTTGAAATTAAAAGAAAAATACAAGGAGACATTTTAGGAGAAGAGGGATTGAGGTAAAGAACCATTTTTTATATCATTTTTGAAGACTATTTTTTGTGTAGAAAATTTTGGAGTAAGGGGGGGTAAATCTTCTTTCTTTTCCATTGATGTCAAAGGGGTAGAGAGAACTTGTGAAAATAATGGAAATCAATACATCCTATCAAAGGGGAGAACTACAAAGGATATTTTTGTTGGCTTTTCACATCTTGTGTTTCCATCAATGAAAAAGGGGGAGATTGTTGAAAATTGGATTGCATCAAATTATTGTCATTAATGTCAATAGGTTGTCATTGATGTCAACATAGTATTGAATGTATGATATTTTTATTGCAAGTTATTCCCTATCGAAGGTGTTCTTTATCTATGATCCAGTGTGTTGGTTTTTGGGTCCGATTTCTACCACAAGACAAGCTATGACACTAAGATCTTAACTATGATAGATATATTTGATATATTGGCCAACTCGTCGTATGCAATACATTATGGAGACTAGTTATCTTTTATGGATGTTAGCCGACTTGGTATGATGCACTACATGGATTAAATGTTTAAATTATATGGGGCCTACCTAGTTGATGAATAACATATAATTATATCTATGAGCTGTGTTGAGGAATATGAAGACGGAGAAGAAGAAAAGATATAGAGTGTGTATGGTGCAATCCTAAATGATTTATAAACAAAAGACCAATTTTTTTTTTGAGCGATCATTGGGAGAAATAGTACTACTAATACAGTGCTTCATTTGGAACTAAATTCTATACAAGGTGTATTCCATTAGTTCATACTTTTTGGCAGTGAGCCATAACTTCTATACTTTGGTAGTCAGCCATCATTTGTATATCTGGGTTGTAGCCTTTTTCAACAGTGAGTCCTTATTCCAAACAATGACTCCTTATTCTAGACAGTGAGTCCTTATTCCAGACAATGAGTCCTTATTTTAGGCAGTGAGCTTTGTTTCTGGCAGTGAGCCTTTTTGTAATTAGTTTTGATATTCTCTATAGTATGAGTTAATCCTCACTGTGGTTTTTCCCTCATTGGGTTTTCCACATCAATTTGGTGTTGATGTATTTATGTGATAGATTTCAGTTCTGCATTTGTACTTAATGTTTAATCATTTAAGAAGCATCAAGATCTTATTCCGGTAAATGATTTAAGGATTTAAATTTGGTGAAAACTAATTCACCCCCCCTTCTTATTTGTTTATTCCAACACAATGGACTTATTTCCTTGATCACTAACACATCCAATAGAAAGCCGGCCAGAATCAATGAGGTCTTGCATAAGATGTTTAAGATTCTTGCAATGTTCTATATCATGTCCATTTTGTCGGTGATAATGACAGTAAGAATTTGATCTATAGTTTGCAAGTAATGGTTTATTAGGATCGAGAGTTTTAATGGGAGGCAAGGTAATAATTTTTTGTTCTAAGAGTTGTGTCATTGTGTTGTGAAGGGTATCAGGTAAGGGAATTAATTACCTTTTCAGGTCCCCATAGCTTATGGGTATCACTGCTTTAACAACTACTTGGTTATTCACATTATGAGTTGTTTGTTGGGGGGGATTGAAGGAGGGAAATTTCATCATGGTAAGCTTATCTTGTATCTTACTTTGCAAATTCTCTATGAATATCTTTTGAAGGTGAGGGTTAGGAACCTTGATATTGATTTGGGAATAAAGTGATTGGTAGCGCAAGATAATGTCAATAATATTTTCTTCTTCTTTTTGCTTACATCTTATCAAATCATCCAAGGTCATTTTAGGAGTCATATGCACTTGTAAATGGTTTATGAATGCCTCAACAAGTTCATTGAATGAAAAAATTGAGTTGTTCAGTAATGAAGAGAGCCATTCCAAGGCAGTATCTTTCAAGGACCTAGGAAAAAACTTAGCCAAGAGTTTATCATCAAGAATAAAGTCACTACATAAGGTAGTATAAGTGGAAACATGGTTACAAGGATGTCATTTCCCCCCATATTTCTTGAATCTAGGTACCTATAGACCTTGTGGCATCGATGTTGATAATATCTCCAAGGAAAAGGACTGATTTTGAAACAATATGTAGGTGGGCCATTTTGATTTTGATTGATAATGGAAACTTTCTTTTGAAGGGATGAAACAATTTGCAAAAGTTGATTTATGAGAGGGTCATTACATGTATTATAAGATAGAGGTAAAAAGGGTGAATGTGTGTATGTGTTTGAGGGACAAGTGAATGGAATACTTATAGGTGGTAAGGTGGTAGGAGATATGATGTGTGATGCCACAAACATACTAGGGATACTAGCAGAAATACCCAAGGGAGGAATATCATTACTAGTTAGTTGCATTGTTGTTGTGATTTGAGGTTTGGTATAGGTAGGAATAGAGGCAATTGTTGTGGGAGGAGGAATTTGAATTCCTCCTTAACTTGTGAAATTGTTTGAGGTTAAAGGATAACTATTTGTTGAGGTAAGGTGTTTTCTAAAGATTTAAACTTATTATAAACAAGGTCAAGTCCATCTTCACTTCCAAGCATGCGATGAATGTTATCTATGGTAGGGATTGCAGTAATTGAATTGTTGTCATTGCTTACTTGATTTTGTAGGTTTGCTAATTCTTCATGAATTTTTATTATGTTTTCTTACAAAACACTAGCAATCATTGTTTCAACATGAATCACACTACTTGAAGGCAAAGAGTTGTTAAGGGTATGGTCCATACCTAGTGAACTAGTTTCAACACTAGGAGTGAAAGAGCTAGATAACCCAAGAGACATGGTGATTGTGCTATCATGGGATGATGTGAGTCTCAAACTTCACCTCACTATAGTATTAGCAATAGGAAACCAAGTAGAAATGCTCATGCAAGGGATACTAAATGCAAGATGAATGCAAATGCAATTTAAGCTAAATAAAATGAAATGAATATAAAAGAAACTCTATAAATTGAAATAGGAAGCTATCAACAACAAACATAAGCCTATAAATAGAGAATTTAATGTTGTAAAGTGTAGTTTAAATCTGTACTAGGACTAAATCGCCTAGAGGGGTGTATGAGTCTGAGTGAGGGTTTTTTTCACATTTTTTTACAAAAATTAATTGATTTTTGGGCTTTTAAGTTTGTATGATCTATAGAATAAAGGAAAATGTAGTTTTCAAATGATTTTCAATGATTTGAGATGCAAAAATGCAACCTATATGCACTTTTACTAATGCAAGATTTAGAAACCCTAGAATTCCATTTAACTAATGCAAAACCTAATGCAAGAAAGAGATAGGATGATGAAGCACTCCAAATGATAATTATCATGTTCTAAATGCAGGTTCACCAAATTAAATAATGGAAAATGGATTTTCTTTCTTATGGTTTAGAGCATAGAGAAAACACATCTCCCAATCAATTCATTAAATGGCAACACTTTAGATCTCAATCCAAGATATGCAAAGGAGAAAGAGTCTTGTAATTTAGGGTTGTCCTAGGGTTGAATTGTAAGCTAATGAGGGTTTTACCACCAAGCTAGGGCTTGTAAAGAAAAATGAAATGAAAGTACAAATGCTTAAACCTAATGCAATGCAATCTTTCACTAAATGACCTAAAAATGCATCGAAATCAGAATTGAAAGCTACAAGATGAAACTTGTGCACCTAGAAATCTGAGGAAGACTGGATGAAACTTTGAAATGTTGAAAACATTAATTTTAAATCTTGTTTGGACTCATATGTCAATATGGGTGATTTAGTCCTAGATTAGGGTTTCTGGGTAGAAATTGAAATCTGGGAAAAGGGTGTCTGGAATTGCAAAAATCTAGAAAATGGCCTATACTGGGGCTCATATGCCAAAACTGGCGTATCAGTCTAGTTAGGGTTTTTAGAACTTCAAAGTCTAAATCTATTCCTCAACGTATGCTCTATCCTTTCCAATTGATTTTCAGATCTGAAACCCTAATTTGAAACCTATAGAAGTTTTTCAATGATCTTCAATGCAAGGTGACAACTTTCTCCAAAATTTCTCTTCAATGTGTCTTCAACCTAAACTTGCAAATCACAAACTAAAGAGAGGGAAAATTGTTTTTTGTTAGTAGAAAGGGGTTTGCCTTAGTCAATCCCCGTTTTGATATTCAAACCTTGAAATGAAATAAAATAGGAAAAGAGAATGATGAATGAAAAAAATGTAATGTTGCAACTCACCAAACCCTAGCAATAAAGTGTTGGAAACATGTATGCAATGGCTCAAATGATTGCAGATCTTGACTCTTGCTTTAATATGATATATTTTGACTTGAATTTTATCTTAAATCATGAAACCCTATATCACAATTGTTATCTCAAAGAAAAACATGATGCATGAAGACTTTGACATAATGCTTGATGCTTGAATAATTCTCTAAAACACTTGATAATCATCCCTTGAATGCTCTTGAATGATCTTGTAAAGACTTGAATTCTCTTTTGAACTCAAATTTGTTATAAGAATGCTCATTTAACTTGCTAGGAGTAAAATGGGTGAAAGGAACTTGTATTTATACTTTATTATGCCAAATTTCCTGAAATTGCAACACTACAAGCTGACATCAAATCTAGGAGGATAAAATATCACCAAGACTTTGAATTAATTTTAATTTTGGCCCACACAAGATTCATACATCCAAGGTGGCATATGTGTCTCATCATGCATAAATTATGGGACCATTTTCAAGAATGCTTAGAAAGGTGCAAAATCCATATCGAGACACAAAACCCCAGGTGGGAATCATATGCCCAAGGTAGTGTATGAGTCCTAGATCACTAAATTTGGGCCACACAACCTATAAACACCTGAATTATGATTGGATGTTGATTTATGTCGAGATTATTCTTGAAAAGATACATTAAATGAGGCTTATGGATGCAAAATAAGGCCAATTAAAGCATAAGAAGACCAATTATTTAATAGAACCATAGAAAAGTGTGAAAGTGTGTTACAACACTTTACAAAAATCCAAATAAGGTACCAATTGAGTTAATTTAGTTCACAAGGGCCCAAGACCTAATGTGAATATGTTAGACATATTACAACACTAAAACAAGGCCATGTTAGGGAGTACTTTTTCTGTCATTACAATATCATTCCCATATCAAGACATTCAAAGTTTAAAGATAATATGAAAGTGGAGTCATTATATTAACAAAAAAATTTAAAATGTTGTTTGTCTTGAATAATTATTGATTCCATCACAACCATTGTTATCTTGTAGTGATACTAAGTGACTTGATCAATTTATATTTTTTAGATGAGATCAGAAGAATTATTAAAACCATTAAAAGCACTCTTAGAGAATAGAGGATACTTCCACCCTACATGTTACACTGTTTGCAAAATTTGAGGGTGAAAAATAGTGAATGATTCATGAGAAAAAAAATCATATGAGAGGTTTATGCTTGATTATGACTCATTAGAAATATAATTCAATATGAAAATACCAAGTTAAAAAGTATCCTAGTCAATACTTGGTATCAAAATATGATTTCTCTAGGCCATTGTGCTATGATGGCAACTCAACCTACAAAGTCTTTGTAATTTAATAAAGATAAAATGATTATTTCACTAGAGCAATTAGGAATAGTTACAAAAGGTGGATGCTTATTTCTACTAGGAATGGATTCATTAATAGTTGTAGAATTTGACACTAAAATAAGGGATATTGAAGTTATAAATGTATTTTAGAGCATGGAAAACAAAATAAATTTACTTAAGGTTTGAATATTAAAAAATTGACAAAATTTGGAATTATGGTTCATAACATCTAAATATTATAAGCCCTAGAAATTAAATGTTCTACAATAGTTAGCAAGGTAGTTAATTATTAAAAGAGTAGGAAACACAATCACACTAGAGTTTGATTCACTAGTTTTACATATTATTAGATGCATTGATTTAAATGAGAAATATCTCAAGGAGAAATTTAAATTAAAAATCTATTTGGCTCAAATTATGTCTTCAAACAAAGGACCAATCATAATTTTTCCTCATACTTCTTAAGGAGAATATAATAATATTGAATGAACACATCAAATATATACAAGAAGAAAAAAGGTACAATGGAGAATCAAACTAATTGGATAAATCCTAAAATCTAGGGTATCTAAACCTACAACAATGCAATGCAATTTTTAGAGTATCATGAAAAATTATCAAGGACTATGAATCAAATAAAAAATGACAGAATGCATGAAGTTAATGTTAGTGTAATTAACTATTTAATTACACTTTCATAAGTTTACTTAGGCTTTTATTTAAGTGCTAGGTTTTATTTTGTTATCCTTATCTAATTGATCTATCTTTTAGCTCAAGTTAGGTTTAGGGTTGTGCATGCTTTCTTTTATAAGCAAGCCTCATCTTGTACATTTGTATCAATATTTTATGAATCAATATGGGGCAATTTTTTCTTTAATCATTGGGCTACATGGGCATGTGCAGGATCATCATGGGAAAAATAGGCCCTTAAGTGGCAAAAAATTCAAAAAAATCAAAGTTAGGCAACTTGACATAAAAATTTGAATAAGTTATCTATATTATTTCAAAAATATGTAAGAATAGAATCTGTAGCAAATTGAATTCAGTTTCTAAACTACTTGGTTTTTAAAAAAAAAAAAAAAAATCTATTTGGTGAAAATTTGAAATTTGGTCTTGATTGGTACTTAGATTTAGGAAAAATAAGAAGTAGGTGTCTATCTAACCACCCTAACCACAATCAAATGATAATATTTTTATAATATTTTAGATATAAAGTAGAGGACTCATGCCCTGATGTGATGCATATTTTTTTGTAATTTTTTCCATGTAAATAATTAATTATGAATTTTTATTACAAATTTTTAAAAATATAAAAGCTTGTATGTCGACCACCTTAACTTGGTCAAAACTTCCTTGAAATTCAATTTTTCTTTTTTAATACTATAATATGTGAGCATAGAATGCGACCGCGAGGTTTGAATTCGAAAAATGTGATACCATTTGAAACCTATAGATTTTTTTCAATTAGCCTATCAATTAGGACTTTAGTCATAATTCAAATAGAAAATGAATAATAATTATTTATTAAATTCAAGTAAAGCATAATTTATGCTCGATTAGGCTTTGAATATATTTCAAAACCCTTTTCATTTCATCAATTTTGGGTAAAAAAATAATTAGGTCGACCACATACCCATCATATTGCCACTTTTTGGCCCATCATGATCCTGCACATACCCACATATTGTTTGTTTTTGGGAAAACTTTATAGTATTTGACAAGTTTTTTTGCAAGGTTTTATACTGTGGGTAGTACTATTTGCGTCGGATTTCCACAGGGTACAATCCACTGTCTATTCAGATCCGGGTATGTCGGTTGTCATATTGGTGGTGATCCTGAGATTTAGTGGCATATTCTGATCTCTGGTGGTCCAATCTGCATCTATGATCAGATCTAGGTCAGCCCATTCTGCCATTGGCGTATAGATCTCGACCCTTCAGCTATCACATCACTTGCTTGTCATTCATCAAACTTTATTGCTGGGTACTGTGCATCAGATTGGTAGTCATTTGCATGTTCCTTGTCCGTTGGTGTACCTTCCACTGTCTCAATCCAGCGTCCTTTGTGTCTACGTGAAAAGATCTTTTTTTGGTCGGATCTATCTGTTCTTGTGGTTGGCATACATGGTATATTCCTCTGGTCACTCCCATCATTCTCGGCTGGTATGACCTACATCTCTGCAGCTACTCACATCAGTCATCAGGTCTTACCTTTTGTCACTGGTAAGATCTTTCCATCGGCTTGTATATGGTACGTATAGTGATCACGTCGCCTTACCAGTTCCGTGTATTCAATTTGGACGAGCATTTATCTGCCCTCTGTGTATGGTGGGATCTTTCTGATGATTTTCTTAGGTACGGGTTTGGATTTTTGGCGTAGGCAATAACTATTGGTCGTTGGTACAATTTTTTAATTGGGCATTGTTTCATATTTATTATCAAAGTTTTTAATAGACTTTATATTGAAACCTTGTAAACTCGACCAATGAATATTTGGTGACCACATTGTATTGCCCACGGGGCTTTGTATTGGTGTATTTTTATATTTTGCAATTGGAGAACCTGAGATCATATGCATGACCACATTTTCGACCTCTAGTGCTAAAAAATTGCTCTGATTTAGCCTTTCAGAGACTTGTATTTTCCCCCATAGTGCCTTTTATAGGCCTTTTTTTCATTTTTTCATAACTTTTGCATATGGAGGCCATTTCAAAAATGAATATATCGTCAGAAAGGTGGAGATCTGAATTTTTCAGTGGTATAGATATTTTGCAGAGATTTTGCAGTTTTGTGCCTCTCTTTCCAGGTTGAAGATAGATCTCTATTTTTGGCTTTCGGCGCTCATATCTTTGTAAATGGATTACTTAATTAATTTGGAGAAAGGGAACTATAGGAAATGGAGTAATTTAATACTCACTCATCTTGGTGAGAGGAATCTATTGTCCTATTTGTTTAATAAAGTTCCTTGTCCTAGCACAGCTGATCAGTATTGCATTTGGAAAGGCTTTAGGGCTGTTGTCTTTAGAGTTATTTTTGAAAATGTAGATGATGACTTTTTGGAGACACTTATTCACTTTGAATGTCCTCATGGTCTTTGGACTCACATTAGAGAGGTGTATGAAGACCATGATTCTTCTCCATCTCTTGAATCTCCTCTTTCCAACTCACATGTGCTTGTTCATTCTTCAGAGTTGATAAACCATGCTTGTGATCCTTTGGATGAGATTGCAAATGCTTCAGAGGTTCTAGATTCTTCATCTTCTATTGATGAGTCATTGAGTGCTACTAGTGATTCATTGCAACAGGTATCTAAGAGTCTTCCTGATTGGGATTCCTATTTGACATACATTGCTTCTTTGTTTGTGGAGTCTCACATTGCAGATTTGGAGGACTAATTTGAAGGTTTAGCTCTCTTATTTGATGATAGTTTTGAATCAACTATTATCACTTCATGTTCATCTTTGGAGCTTGTTCAAGATCAATTTCCACCTGTTCTTGGTTTGTCACAATTTGTTGTGATTGGGCATGTACCTGATTGGATTATGGCATCATCTTAATCATCCAAGAACTTGGCAACACATGAGCAGATTTTAGAGACACAATCTTCATACATATGGATTTCTCTTCCTACTTCCTATCTAGAATGGGAATCATTCCTGCAGTTGTACTTGGTGTATCTTCTTCCTAAGGGGAGAAACATTATTTGTAAGCATTGGATTTTGTTTTGTCTTCATACATTAACCATACTT